>CM033636.1:13837880-14125380 GCA_019453435.1 Rhinogobius similis | reverse complement strand
TGCTTTGCGTTTAGGTGGTACTTGAGACTGGAAGAACTCCTACAGTAAACTAATTCCGCATTGCACAAGGTGCAAACAACCTTAGTAGTCTTGTCGAGATTTCCATTGGGAAGCTTCTTAAAAATAAATTTTCTAGTCAGTGTTTCTCTGTGAGCTGCACTGTCCTCCTCTCTGATTACAGCCCCTCAGCTATAATTTGGTTTAGGTAGAATTAATTAAAAAAAAGGATATCATCATTAAGTTGTGTTCAAATCAGAGTCATGGTGTTTTTTCCCTCCAAAGCTTTCAGTTTTCTGATGCATTTTAATATAAAGACTGACTCTTATCCAGCAACACTTCTGTGCAATATTCATTTAATTCTGTATTAATTTAATTCTGTGCTTAAATTTCCCCTGGAAGCCTCTGGACAAAGTAACCTGTGTGTCATGTTTAGATCATAAGCCCATGTTTCAAATAGGCCTAATTATAATTTACAGTTAATTCTTGAAGGATGTCATTGATTAGACTTTACTGTAGCTCTGACACAACAAGTCAGTCTTCAAAGCCTAAATAAACTTTCCGTCAGTGGCCATTCATTTTCATTCTTCCAGTTTTCACTTGGGATTATTTTGTGCATAAAGCACTTAACGCCTCGTTACGCACGCGGCTAATTTACATATCAATCCACGCGAAAACTGTGCAAAGCGCTAAACTTTGTAGATGCGCTGTGGCGTTTGCTCTGATTGGTTCATGATTCTTCACTGGTGCTGAAGACAGAGGAGTCTGTGTGGGTCTGCCGCGCTGCTCACGGCGCTCACACCGCTGCCGCGTAAAGACGCGTAATGACGCGCGGAGACGAGTCAGATCCAAAATGAATGAGCTCAAATCAAGTTTGTCATCGTGAGTTCTGAGAGTTCGGGGTTGGACTGATTAAATCTCCAAAAGTGCACAGCCTGACCCTGGATTAAGTTTGTATCTAATGTGATGGTTTGACTCCAGAGGCAATGATTTTAGTGGGACTACTTTTCCGCGCGTAAGGTGGAGAAGTTCGTTTACGTGTCTGCTGGTACAGCGTGCTACCACCAAATGTTTTAGGGGTCCGCAGTAACGGGCCGGAATACGTTACTTTCAGTCCTGATGGGGAGCGCAGCTTAGAGGGAACAGTGCTCCCAACCCAACTTTGAGAATAGATTAACGGCGATATTTTTTTTATCGCCCGATAAGAGTCTCACGTTAACGCAGCACGTTAACGCCGTTACCGGCCCACCACTAGTTACTATGCACTAAAATGTTAAACATTTTAAGAATAGATGATATGAGGAACTAAATATTAGCTTCAGCTGTTAAATATTTAATGACCATGAAATTAAAGTGGTTAAAAATTTATCATTTCACAAAAATGCTCTATGAAAAGTAATTGATGTGACTAAATTATTTGAGGTATGTACTGAGTGCACCAGGGAATGAATGGCAGTTTTGAATTGTGGACGATGAGAATAGAACCCCTAATACCCCCCTGTAATATGACTTGATTAAAGCCAAACCTGCTGTGTCCTTTCGTAGAGCCCTTATTATTTCAGACTTTTGTGCAATCAAGAATTCCTAATATTTGCCTCAGCTATGACAATCTCAGACAGAATCTTAAGGGAGAAACACGTCTTTTTCCGTCTGAAATGAAGTCTATTGTGGTTTTGCACATTGTGACTGTTTATACTTTGCTCATTACTGGCTGTTTTTTTAATGCAGGTTTCTAACAATTCTTTTACTAATTCCATCTTTCCCATCTCTCATTACTTTATTGAACAGCATATACACACCAGTGGTCTCCACGATGCCCTCCAGAATGACCACGATCTCAAACTGTTCATTCATTAGCGAGCGCTGAGACAGGTCGAAGAACGGGCTCTTGGTGTTGATCTCGTGACATATGGTGAGTGGAGACACCAGGAAGAGCTGGTCTGCCCCTGTCCCAAAACCCACGTCCAACTCGCACTGGTCCAGAGGCAGAAATTCACCCTCTGGAGTCTGCCGCGACTGTAATGAAACATAACAACATTTTGACATTTTGACCCCACATTACAATCCTTACAGTATTGAAGAAAAGTTGAACGTGACCAGCATTTTAATTTTCAGATGCTTTGCCTGCAACTACCTGAAGGAATCCCTAGTCACTACGTTCTTGTGCTAGATAAAATGTATAAGATCTTCTGTTCAGAGCGACAGCATTTTTATGAGCCTACAGATAACTAGGATGTCTCTAGGGTATCTTTTAAGCCCCGCACAAACACTGGTTGTTCTTATGTTGTTGTTGTTTTTTTTCATGGTGTAATCCAAATGCAGTATATGATGTTGAGGGTTACAGGAAATTGGCTCAAGAAAAAGCAATTTTCTTTGGCTATTTGACACATTTTGACCTGAAATGGGCTGGACATGGTGGGATTTAACTGGGGGAAAGAATAGATTTGAAATTTCTCAAGGAGAAACCTGATTGATAGGAGACAGAAGACAGCTGTTTTTCAACCTTGTAACAGCAATGACTCATATAGCATTGAGACTTACAGCAAAAAAGTAAAAAAACCACACAAAAAAAAACAACATAATGTCATAATGTTTGTTAAACCGATTTGTAATAGCAAAATCATACAAAAATTTAAATTACCAGGATAAGCACTGACTTTTCTCATATTTTATTACAGCTTCTTTTGTCCATCCCATCATTATTTTTTAATTCATAATTAAATTTGTTTCAATAATAAACATTAATAAAGCTAAACAGCATTGCAACAATTTATCTAACAGGAGTGGGACGAGAGATCACGAGATGAGATGAGGCGCTGGTTTGGAATAACAAGAGGAGACAAAATGTTCATATAATTAATACTAAAATAAATTGATAAACAATTTGGTGATTAATTTTATTATTTTTGGTAAAAGCATTGTGTGCATCAAATTATTATAATTATTACACTAGATTCTCTACTGGGACAAGACATCTTGTGGGATCTTGTCCCAACTTATCCATACCATCTAAATCTGACTATCTATCACCTTAGCAATAGATCCACCCTCCTCCACGCTAATACGACCTCAGCATTTGGCTCACCCCATCACCCCGTCAGCATCAGCAGTTCTCACACCTCATCTCTGAAAAACATGACAAGATATGATAGATATGTCCTGGCAAGCATCTTCACTGTCATCAATATAATGTACGTGTGCGGGTGTGTTCCTACATACAATTTATTTACTATAAAATAAGGGATAAGAATGAGATGCTTTGGTGAATATTTTAATTTGCTAATGGGATTTATTTTAAGTAAAAGGAAAAATAGTGGAACGCATAGGGTTGTCAATATACCCAAATACAAAGTTAAATGACATAAGATATAATATTAAATAAACAAAGTTGGACCTTTCTTAAACCGTTCTGGAACTGTCTACATCAGAACTAAAAAGACCACATGGTTATAATAAAGAAGCTATTTGTACTATTTAGTTGGTGTTACATTTAGTGTTAATACATTGTATTGTATAAAAAAAGTGTAAAATTATTGTGAAATCAAAATTGGTATCAAGTCTTTTTGTTAGTACCAAACTCGACTTTGAAATGTTAGTATTGTGACAAAACTAGTGCAGGTTATGTTGTGTATTATGTTTTGGTTTTTTTTTTGTCAAAATTTGCAAACATGCCACATCTCTCCGTTTTATGTCAACAAACTTATTCCCTCTGGTATTAGTGCAACAAAACCAGTGCACGAAAGCTTTTCACAACTTTGCTGCTACAACAAATGCCACAAACACTTTTAACGAACAGCACAATCTAGACTTCAAGCATATTCTTTTCAACATGCAGATTCCATTTAGGCTTTGAGAAAGGGTGATTTTCAAGAGATAGGAAAGCAAGTGTCTTAAAAACAGCTGTCTTTGTAGGCTCAGAAAAAAGTGAATCGATAACAAGATCCAATAGCCAAAGTCAAACAGTCTGCTTCCCCACATTTCACTGACAAATAAAAAGCTAATTAAGCCCAGTGTCCCTTGTGGATCTAACTTATTACCTGTGCTGGGATAGAGGCTGCTGAAGACTGGAGCTGAAATATAAGCTTTGCTGCAGAGTTGTTCCCCGGCTGAGAGAGAAAGAGGAACAGGGAAAGCGCCCAGACCACAGATGGCAAACAGACTGTCATTTGTATTCACAGAGAAGTGGAGGACCTAAAAGGGTGTGACATTTCACAGTAATACCGCCCGCACCCACAGATCCCTGGTCTGCGACGCTGAGGTTTCCTGTCATCGTGGTTTGCTGACGGGTGCCGGTGAAAATTCTGATTTAAAACTGAGCCCTACTTCCTGGAATTTTTTTATGAATTTTTCTAAATTTCTTAACAAACTGCAACTTCACTGATGTAAAATTATAATGAATATTTACCACTGGTGCTATCCACCAACGAAGTCATGTGGGTATTCCAGTCATATCAAGAAAACAAGAGAAAAGCCACAAAAATATTAGATAAAGTAGGTTGAAATTGGGAATGAGGGATACAATTATTGCCGGCGCCCGTGGCAACTTCATAAATTAGGTGGTCTTTCTGTCTGTAAATTGAACCCACAACCTCCTTGTTAAGAAATAATGCCAACCATAATACCCCACACTCCCACCTTAGTGGTTATGCCCACCAACCCAATGGTCAGTGGTTTGATTGGCAAATACAAATGTAACTTGTGCAGAGAGAAAACAATAATGATTACAGTACAGAGCTTTGATGGGTGTCAACGATGTATACGTACTGTACAAGTGTGAAGCCTTATTATTATTGTTAACACTCTATTTGTTGCATACATCTGGAGCTCAAAAATACTTAAAACAGAATTGTTGGAAGTAATTTTTAGATGCTATTCAAACTCTCTTATACAGTGGAGAAGCAAAAAAAAATCCTGTTCACCAAAGAAAAGAGGGCTGCTTTGATGGTGAATGGTTTTAACAAGGTGAAAGCTTTGTGCGTCGGCTTAGACCTGCTAAACACTGAGGGCCACAAGGGGAAATTAATGGCCTTTGGAAGAGCACCTGATGGAGAGGGTGCTTCATTTAGCAGACCACCTGAGATACACCTTTTCCCTATGGGACCAGCTCCTTTTAGAGACATGCAAAGAGACACAAGATGAAAGGCCATTATATACACATACTGTTTTTTATCCATTCTCAAATTGTGCTTAATAAATCTTGAGATAGGGATTTTAAATGAGCAAAATTTGGACTATGAATGATAAGTGTATGAACTGAGTTATGAATAGTAAAGATATTAATTGGACAACAAGTTAACGTTAAAAAATAATCCTAGTCGTATTTGAATAATTGTAATTGTTATCTAGACTATACAGACTAATACATGTGGCGTTCAAATCAATTCAATCAAAATGTCAAAAAAGCATAAACATTCTGATATTTACCAATGATACACTTTGTATATTCTCTGTCTAAGAAGCCTTTGGTCACCAGATTTCAACCTTTATTATTAAGTGTTAATATACAGTGAAAATAATCGCTGACTAGTCGACTAAAATAATCGTTAGTGACAGCTCCAGTACAAATCTATGTGTAATAAACTTATATATATTGGCAGGATAGTAAGTTCATCATAAAATGGGAATGAAGAGTGGGGACAGACCTTCATCAAACTGACAAAGCTTGGAATTGATTTTACATTGTTGAGGTCGGCACAGAACCAAGAACCAAGCATGTGTGCTGCAACCAAATCCCTCGGGCCACAATGCAGCACCATTTTAAAAATATTACGACATGTACGATCAGAATTAAATGTAAACATCTATATACCCCAAGTTTACGTCCCTATTCCTGATTTCTCAACTACACCCTGAACACTGGTCTCTCTCTTTTGTTTACCCCCTCCCACATCATCTTTGCCTGTCGTTCAAACTTTGACAATCGCAGTTCCTAGTGAGACGTTGACATTTCTTCTTTCTTGCCTGTCTAGTTTAACCAGAGTCTCCATCGCCTCCTGTCACCTTATCGCCAATGTCCTGCTGTGGGCTGTCCCGTTGAGACCAGCCCCCTTGCACCCGAGACAGTAATGACCATCACCCCGGATCTTCCTCCTGTCCTTGTGTTGCTGTCCGTTCACCAAATGGTGGTGAAATAGTTTGGAGGTCAGGGTCAACAAATCGCTCCAAATGCAAATATGCTGCTCTGTTTACAGATCACAGTAATCTGCCAGGGCTCCGGAGGACATTGCACCAGTCTCTACACTGTTGTTTTTTTTAACGACATCTAATTCAATATTTATGGATGAGCAAGGGCAGTTTGAGGTTTATAAGCATTGCAGATGTACAGAATGTCCTGCCAGATCAATCTCAATGTCCAAACACACTACACTTACTTTATTATAACAAGTAAAGATAATATATTAACATTAGTGTCAAGGATTTGTTTAAATGTTAAACAAAAAAAATATTTTCAACAAGGTCCATTGTATAGGGCTGAATGCATATAAAAACTTTAAGGAAAAGTGTAATGGACAATAGCATTTAAATATAGAAACGTATTCTGTTCTGTTTTTGCTGGATAATCAAGATGAGCTACCATCACACTGAATATATTATCAAAAGAATATCTGGATTTGTTAATACTCCAGTGACGTCACCAAATTTTCATATCTACATTTACACATAGTCTAAACGTATATATTAGCAAACACTATACTCAATTTCTTCCATTACTTTAATCTTCTGCCATGCATTCAATTTCCACCTCACGCTCCTGTGGCCTGTTTCCATGTTTTGTGGGAATTTACTACCAGTCACATTCAGGACAACTGCGGTTAGCTTGTCCCCGTGCTTTAACACAGCGTTGTCATTAGGATTTACTGCAGCACGCCTCATTTCAGCAGTCAGCTTTGTGGACTAGCCTGACAGTGACCTTGAGTTGTACTTTACCTCTATGCTAGACGTGCCACTCTTTCTGCAACAGGGCAATAAGTCTACAAATAATATAAATAATATAAAGTAGAAGATAAACAGGAATAAAGGTCATTATTTTTGTATTAAATTCCACCAACTCCAACTAAATTCCGGAAATTAATATCGGTGGCCATGTTTATTTGTTTTTAAGAAAAAAAACAATTCATTAAATAAAATCTTGATAAATACATTTTAAAGTCAATTATTTGGCCATTATATATCAAATTTCTGGGTTACCTTTCTCCATTTACTCAAGATCAAATCAAAATCTAATTCAATACTGCTTATTATTTAATCATTGTGGCGTGAAATGGTTTGCCATAAACTAAGAATGAAAGTTGTAAATGCTAACTAGATTACAAAGCAAATGAAATGTGTAAAGGCTGGTTAATACCTGTCCCTTCTACAATTGTTTTTGAGTTTGCATGCTCTACTTGATACTGTCATCACTTAACTTCTCCAAAACAATACAGATTAAGCTGTGTCTGACCATTTTTTGTGTCAGTAATTCAATGTGGGGGTTTTTTTATATATACATTTTTTTTATAAAATTGCTATAATAGCCATTAGACTAGAGTAACTTGTTTGCTGTGGTGATGTTAACGTACTGGGAAGTTCTGCTGGTGTTCTCTGAAGCTCCACAAAGTACACTGTCACTCAAGATTGTCACACTACTGTGTGGAGGCAACAAGAGTGGTGCCGCGTACCGACCCCAACTGTCACAACAAACTCCATTTAAGACCAGTGCTAATGCTAATGCCCAGAAGCAAAATCCCCTTTTGCGACAAGGCTTTTTTTTTCATATGAGGTGGATAAAACAAAAATCAGACCAGGTTTGTCTAGTCATATTGAATTAAACTGAAAGCACTTATCAAACATTTAAACCATGTCTACAAATCAAGACCATCAATAACTAAATTGTAACAATTTATTTGTAGCATTTTTGTGAACTTTGTTGAGTGAGATGTGACAATAAAGTGTGAATGTGTACCTCGAATGACAATTTCATATCTATCTTTCCGTCTGGAGTGTCTCTCAGCTGATGTACTGTACGAGAGTACGGTAGGGCGTCGACCATGGACAGAGGGATGTGCTGGAGAACCTGCAGGCAAATTCTAACCAGCGCTACCAAAAAGCTGAATCTGGGACCGAGGATCATGAGGATTTGATTATACTCCTCTCTAAGATGTTTGAAGTGGGAAAATGGGACATCACACATGCAGATGTCCCAAGATAAGAGGAAGAGGTGAACCAACGAGTCATGCCTCCTTCTGTGTCATCAATTGGCTTCTTTGTGCACAAACCCCTTCTTTGTGCATGAAAAGAAAGATAACATATTGACAGACTTAATAATAAACCCAGCCTCTCTCGAGGCCACTGGATCCAGAGAAGTAAGGGATGCCATCAAGCTGAGGAAGAAGTCCTATCAAGCCTTGTTTGCTTGTGGGACTGCTGAGGCAGCTGACAGGCATAGCAGCAGTCCATGTGCACCTCACCTTTTGTAGTTGCAGAAGCAAAAACTTGTTCAAGTCCAGGCTAAAACTGTTCTGTTTAGCAATGCATATGAAAGGATTTTATATGCACTTTTCTCTTTTAAATGGCAGACTGGGGTGGTGTTCCCTCTGTTTACGAAGGGGGACCAAAGGGTGACCAGGATACTGGAGAGGAGAAACCAAGAAGCAGTGTGGTTCTTGTCGCGGTCGTGGAGCACTGGATCAGCTCTGTACTCTCCATCGGGTGCTTGAGGATCATGGGAGTTTGCCCAACCAGTCCATGTGTGTTTTGTACTCTGGAAAAGGCTTTCAACTGTGTCTCTCCAGCAGTATGGGGTGCTTTACCCTTTGCTCAGGGCTGTCCAGTCCCTATATGACCAGAGCTGGAACTAAGTCAGTCAGCCGGCAATAAGTCAGACCTGTTCCATGTTGGGCTTCCCTTTGTCACTGTTCATAGTTTACATCAATAGATTTTTTAGGCGCAATCACGGGCCAGCGGGTGTCTAATTTGGGGGCCCCAGGATCTCATCTCTGCTGTTTGCAGATGATGTTGTCCTGATGGCTTCATCAAACCAGGATCTTAGGCATGTGCTGGGGCAGTTTGCAGTGTGAAACAGCTGGAGGTGCGTGGAAGAGTGGGCCTTCCAGCTCTGACTCTATAATGGATGTGGCTGTAAAGGAGCCATATACAAGCAATTGAAATGATTTTTAATGCCACACTGATGCGCAAACAATTAGTTAGTTTGTTTGCTTCTCAAATGTGTGACCTTTTTCACAATTTTACTCCTTGTAGTTGTAATAAATAAGACTGTGCCCACTAAACATAATCATTTGCATTATTTGCATTCTGAATTTTGCATATTTGTATTATGTGCTATATTTGCACTGCAGCTTTTTGTGTTTATGAGATGCTCAACTACAGCAGCTTTTTGCTCCACTTTAGTATGCATGATCTGTTTTGCATTTGCGCACAAGCTTAGTAAATCTGGCCCATATAGTCACTGGGTGTTATGAATTTAAACAAATTAAGTCAATTAACAGTAGCCTTGCCCTTGCCTCTTTCCCTTATTTACAATAGTTTTTAGATAAATATGTTGGCCTGCAATTGTACATCAATTAACTTTAATGGAAAAAATATTATGCATTTTTTGTATGTTATTAGCCTTTAAACAAGCTCTTGAGTATGTTATGAATCTTATGCTTTGAAACGAAAACATTTATTATGAATGAAATTAACATGCTTCTCTGTAGTTTGCCTTGGCACTTACTGAGCGTATGCAGCCAGTAGATGGCACCTAGCACATACACAAATAGTTTTGTTATCACTTTAAGAGACTCCGTGACATGCAATGATTAAGCTAGTAGTTACACCGATGGAGGGAGTTCAGCAGGGAGTGTTTTTGGCAGTCTTAAAGCCTACTTATTTTAATTTATTTTCCTTTTTTAGTTTGGTGTAACTTTGCAATTGTAAATCTATATTTCTCTTTACATAGACAAAGACATGACAAAATCCTAATACTATTATACATTATATATTATTATTACTTGGATTGCATTGGCACTGCCATTGATCAATGTCTTTTATCTTTTCAAATCTTGGACCACTGTCCTTCTGCCGACTCTGTGACTGTTGTTGACCCTTTGGTTTTCACAGTGAACCACTCAGTACGACACAGAGATGCTGTAGCCCTGAGGCAGGATCCAAACGTAAATGGTCACTTATTCATCAATTCCATCTTTGTTTAGTGGTCTGCAGGTAAGGCAGTCAGTTTAGATATGAAAAGAAAATGAATGCTTCACTTAAAAATAATAAGAAAAGTAAATTAACACGTTATCAATAGGCTATGATATATTGAGACATAATAACATGTGGGAATACTTTATGAATTGTGGCTCGAATTACAATAAAAACTATAGGCCTAAAATAAAAGAGAAAAATAAGATGTTTATATTTCACAATTAGTTTAAATGGTGCTTATTCAAATGTAATATGCTAATAATAACTACACTATAGGCTTATATAAAAATAATTAGTTAAAAAGTAGTAATAAGCATTTCCCTCCAGAGTGTCACGGGGATATATGGCCACAGGCAGGTTTGAGACTTTGGACAGTGACAGATAATGTCACAAATTCACAGTATGCCAGTGTGCCCTCTGTGAGATGACCTACCTTGATGAGTTTGCACCTAATCTGTGCGGACACCATGTGGCTGTTCCTCAGGTTGCCCACTCGGAACATGAGGCACAACTTGCCGTCCCGCTGTGAGATCACGGCGTCCTGGCTGAACATTAGAGTCTCCGCGCGCTTCTTGGGCTGGGACATCTTGATGAACATGCAGCCGATGAGGAACGCATCCACGATGGAGCCCAGAAGCGACTGGAAGAGAAACAGAATGATGCCTTCCGGGCACTTCTCAGTAATGTATCGGTAGCCGTAACCTATGGTGGCCTCTGTCTCAATAAAGAATAGAAAGGCAGAAGGAAAGTTATAAACGTTCGCGACGCACGGGGTGTAGGACGCGTCGTGGCCGCCGTGGCTCAGGTCCCCACGGATGTAAGCGATGACCCACCACATGGATGCCATGACCAGCCATGCCACAGTATAGGTGAGAATAAAGATAAGCAGGTTCCAGCGCCACTTTAGATCCACCAACGTGGTGAACAGATCGGAGATGTACCGGCTCGTCTCCCCTCCAAGGTTACCGTGCTGCACATTACAGCGGCCGTTCTTCTCCACAAAACGCTGTCTCTTCTTCTTCATTGGCGCTGAAAAAGTCATGCCCCGATTAGTGTTTACCACCTGGTAGTCCTCTCCAAATTTCCTGCGTATTGCAGACATTGTGTGGTCCTTGGTTCGTTGTCAGCTTCTGTGCGCAAGTTTGGCACACAAAACCATCACCTTGCAGTGCGCGATGCTCGCATGTTGTAAAGGACCTTGATCTTGTGGATGCTCGAGAGTCGACGCAAAGCGCTGTCTGGAGTCCTCCACCAAAGTTTAGTCGAGGGTTGATCCAAAGTGAGAAATACGCCTTCATTCACCGGTGCGTTATTGTTGTGTCATGGAGACTCTCCTGTGCAAACACCGAATCTTATAAACGTGTGGAATGTCTCTACTGCTGCCCCAGCATGTGGGGAGGCGCTCGGGTCCACTTCAAATTAAAGAACGTAGAGTGGCTGCAGTGTAATACTATTTAACTGGAGTGAGACGCTCGTGTGGGTGAACGCAGAAGGGGAGGTCTTATATCGCTCACGGCCAATAAGGAATGCAATAAAAGCAATGGAGCGAAAATAACGGGTGAGATATGATCCGTGGAAATTTGCTTGCTTTTCATTTGGTTTATTTTTGTCTTTTATATTTCGTCAGCAGTCGCCTATAGTTGGATATAGCTTTAAAAAGTCTATCTGTGCCCTTCCTTGACCAAACATGGTTCGCAAGTTTATGAAGCCTGATATTTAAGAATGTATGTTTGGCTCCCTCTAGTGACATTTCACGTAAACGGCTAAAATATAAAAAACGTAAGCCTAAATGTTATATTAAATAACCATGATATGTAAGTGTAATACAGCCTAGTAATACAGCCTATTGCTGGATTTCAGATTACATCACAACATTCTATGGGCCAATAATATTTAATACAAATGCGGGGCAGCTAAAATGAATAGTTATTAACTGTTATTATTTTGGTTGTAATACGGCAAGTTCTTGGGTCTAGTAGTCACTAATAGAAATCATCAGGTTGACATTTTGTGAATTTGTATTTTGAAAACTTCATGCTAAAGTTCAATGTAATTAATTAATTAATAGGCTTCAGATTCTGGAATATGGTGATGTCATACTTTTAAATAGGTGGCAAGAGCCAGTTTTTTCTATTAATTACATTGTAGGTAATAAGTATTTTCCAACTAGATACAGGCATAGCGCTTGCTAAATTATACAACAAAAATCTGCATTGTAACAATAGCCTGTTTTAGCTGCGACCCATCTGTATTAAATAAATCTAGGTCTTTAGAATGCTACAATCATGGCCAATGGTGTTGACACCTTTCTCCCCGAAAAGTATTGCAATTACACGTTTTGGTACGCAGTTGTTTATTTCCTTTGTGTGTATTGGAACAACACAAAAACAGTGAAAAAAAGCTAATTTGACACACACAAAACTCTAAAAATGGTCCGGACAAAATTATTGGCACCTTTTTAAAAATGTGGATACATTTGTTTATGCATGTGATGCTTGTTTAAGCCCACCAAAGGCAAGTGACAGGTGTGGGTAACAGAAAAATCACACCTAAAAGCAGATAAAAAGGAGAGAAGTTGACTCAGTCTTCTCATTGTGTGTCTGTGTGTGCCACACTAACCATGGAGAACAGAACAGAAAGCGGAGAAGAGAACAGTTTGAGGACTGGAGAACCAAAATTAAATCTCAAATTTACAATTCCATCTCCAGAGATCTTGATTTTCCTTTGTCCACAGTGCACAGCAAGAAGTTGCGCGAAGTTTGCAACCCATGGCACAGTAACTAATCTCCCTGGACATGGACGGAAGAGAAACACTGATGGAAGGTTGCAACGCAGGATAGTCAGGATGGTCAGCCCCAAACAAGTTCCAAAGAAATTCAGTCTGCTCTGCAGGATCAGGGTGCATCAGTGTCAGTGCAAACTATCGAATTATATTAATTTTTGGCCATCCCAACATCCCTTGCTCTACTGGCTGGCTTGGCCCTCTAAAGTACGGTGCTAAGCCTGCAGTTAAAGATCTCGGCGTGATCCTGGACAGTTCCTTTAAATTAGATGAGCAGATAAGTTCTGTTGTCAATAGTAGTTTCTTTCAACTGCGTGTTCTTCGCAAGGTCAAAGCCTACCTTCCTCCAAATGAGTCTGAGCATGTCGTCCACACGTTCATCACATCACACCTTGATTGTTGTAATTTATTGTACTGTGGCCTGGATCAAACATCTCTGAACCATTTGCAACTCGTACAAAGCTCTGCTGCTCGGCTGCTGACAGGGACCAGGTGCCGTAAACACATCACACCTGTTATCTCCTCCCTGCACTCGCTTCCTGTCAGTTTTTAAATGTCTAAATGGTCTTGCCCCGCCTTATGAGTGGCTCTCCCCTTATGCACCGGCTCGAGAGATGAGGTCATCATATTTGTTGCTTCTAAATGTTCCAAGAACTCGCCTCAAGACTCGAGGTGACTGAGCTTTTTCTGTGGCTGCTCCCAAGTTGTCAGTCTGCCACTAAATATTAGAATGACAGTCTCTTGACAATTTTAAATCATTACTGAAGACCCACCTCTTTGCACTGGCCTTTAATAGCTATAGAAGCTGAGCGCTTTATGTAATAAATGTTCTTGTTAGGGCCCGAGCAGGGTATCAAAAATAATTTTGTGAGCTATAATCTTGAGTGAAGACCCCGTGAAAAAATATTGAGAGACGGCTCTGTAGCGCCTCCTCAAAAATCGATTTACATGGGGCCAATGGGAGCCCAGCCATGAAAAATGTCAAGCATTGAAGCCAAGCATAAAAAATAGGTCATGTCAGGACATGTAAAAAATAGCATTGTGACCCCGCCCCAAACCCAACAGGAAGTCGGACAAATTGGATCAAACCCGGGAATTAAAAAGTCACACATCATCATCTTTTGACATCTACTCCAACAGTTTTCACCTGAAACACTTCAAACTTGGTCACAACATCAAAACCCACGTGCGATAAAAGATTATCATTTCGATTTTAAATTGAACATTGGGTGTGGTCATGGTGAACTCTGAAAATCTTTTCAAAGCTGGAGAGTTCTGAAGTGGCCAGCAATGAGTCCAGATCTCAATCCCATTGAACACCTGGAGAGATCTTTAATTGCTGTTGGAAAAAGGCGCCTTCCAATATGAGAGACCTGGAGCAGTTTGCAAAGGAAGAGTGGTCCAAAATTCCAGTTTAGAGGTGTAAGAAGCTTATTGATGGTTATAGGAAGCGATTGATTTCAGGGTTTTTTAAAGGGTGTACAATCAAATATTAATTTAAGTCCCATTTTGTCCCATTTTTGTAATTTTGTGTGAAATTATTTCATATTAGCTTTTTTCCCTCTGTTTTTTTGTGTTATTCCAATGCACACAAAGCAAATTAAAATAAAAAACAAAACACATGTAATTGCAATATTTTTCTTGGAGAAATAATGCATTTTCTGAAAAAAATCCAAGGGTGCTGATACTTTCGGCCATGACCTTATGTAATCTGAACAAGCAGGCCAAGAAGAAAAGCCTGTTTCTTTGTCTTTTTTTTTTTTTTTTTACAATGACTTATAGGCCTGGCAAGATTACTCCAGACGTTTTTAAGCCACTGACAACTCTTGTTGAGATTCTGGTTGCTACTATATTATTGAGAAGGGTCATCTTACAGTGATAATTGATAGGTCTATTAATAGTCCTAATAGGCCAAAGAGTGACTCACATTGTGAAACAATGACACTACAAGACACTGCCGAAAGTAAAGATGCAATGCACATTTGTGAATGAGAGCCATTCACCTTAGGAACACTGTGTTTGTACCTGTCAGAGGCCACAGCAAACAAGGAGCAGGATATACTAAGTAGTGTGGAAAAGATATAGACCAAACGCCTATGAGGGTAATTTATCAATCTGAAAATCAACCATTTTATGAATGAAACCCTAAGAGACACCTAACCATTTTATGAAGAGGAAACTGCTGATGTGATGTTTGTATGAAGATAAATACAAAGGACTTTTCTTAAATGCAGCACAAAGTTCAGAGACAGACACCTGCTTTTCCTCACCCACTCTGGTCAATCTGTCATGGATGGAATGATGTGCGGATCTAGTCAGTCACTGTGAAGTGAGAATTCTCAGAAAAGCCAGATTGCTTTAGATCAGTGTTTCCCAACCCGGGGTATGAGGACTGTGAATTGAGAACACTTGCCAGGGGAGCACTTAAAATTGCTCTCAATTTTAAAAGAAGCATATGGACATAAAGCATTCATCAAGACAAAAAATGCAATTGCACTACTGCAGTAACTTGTAACCCAGTTATTGGGCACCCGGATAGTAAGACAAAGCTTAGGGGCTCGAGACAAAAAAGGTTGGGAATCATTGTCTTCTGGCAATATAGGCATAAGGCCATTATATTGCTATAGTCAGTCGTAAGGGGCAAAATCAAGCAAGAAACAATAACAATAATAATAGTTTTAAAAAATCTATAATAAAATAAAGGTAAAGGTAAAAAATACGTGTAAGATTAAAATAGCCTTAAAGGACACATATCCTGCTACATTGTTCACTTTTTTTGAGATTTTAACCATGTTCTAACAATGTTCCATAATCAAAAACATACCTGAAGTAGCATTCAGTTGCATTCATTCTGTTTTGAGGAATGTTTATTAGAAAATCCTCCTCCCTCTGGGCGTCAAACACAATTCCTGCAGAATATCCTGGATTTTCTGAAGTATTTTTGGATCATCTTTGTCATTTATCCGAGAATCTTCTGCTGCTGTTTTAAGTCCTCATCATTGCCAAACTCGTTCTGGGCATTTCTGCCGTCTAAACACGATAACTGCTGCAGCAAATCCGCACCATAACGTCTTTTCAACTTCACTAGATTGTATGTAGCACTGGTGCCATCTACTGGATGGATGTACTCAGTAAGTGTTATTTCATACAAAGATCAAAACCTGTCATTGAATGAATAAGACCGTTTTGTTTTGTTTTTTAAACACGAGATGGCAAATTTAAGGTACTTAAAAGCATATTCAAAGGCTAATAACAATATAAAAAATGCAGACTTTTTTTCCTTTAAATAAAAATATGCAGCAAGTTCAGAACAGCAGTGCAAAATAACAGTCCAAATAGACAAAGTGTGGTTGTCATGAGTTATTTAAGTGACAGGTGTCCAACGGCAAGAAACTCATGTGACGAAACTGGTTCTGGTCTGACTAGACCTAGGCTTCCTGACCGAGGGGAGTGGCTCAAATAGACAATGTCCAGGATGAAAAGGGTCACCTGCGATCCAACCTGCTCATCGGTGAGTTCTGGAGACATACAGGTCCTGGAAAGATGGGAGGCTACAGCCAATCACTTTCTCAGCAGGGCGCACAATGCACTGCAGTCTGTGTCAGGCAGTGGCAACGCATCACAAGGTGATGGAGGGGGTGTTATCATGGCTCTAATAAAGTAATAAAAAGACTAAAATAATACAATTTAAGTGGATGTGACCGTAGGAGTTTTCTATCAAGTCAGGATTAGTGGCCAATAAGGTAGTCCTATCTTAACCAGGAAAACCCACAAAAGTTGGTCCTACAAAAAGTGGCTGTGGACTGCCCTGTGCTCTCAGAGTCAGCATCTTTTATACACTCTTTCTAGACACTTGTTACACGGTTGTTAGCTTTGTAAATGGTGTGCATCAAATGGCACAGATCTGTTTGTTATTAGCAAAAAGTCTAAAAGCTCCAGATTCACAGAGATTTGTAGTACATGTTGTACATGTACAACCTCAGTTTATTTAAAACAAGGGAAGGTTTTTTTTTCTGAAAAAAAATAAATAAAAAAAATAAATTTAAAAAATGCAGTAACAACTCACATGTCCCATTTGCAACAGTAAACAGATTAACAAACCCTTCAGCTCAGCTACCGTTAGACCTAGTTTCCACGTCTAAGTGCAATGAGTTTGCAATATTCTTTAATGACAAGGTTCAGTGCATTAAAAATGCCATAAATTCCACAGCGCAAATAATAACCCTAAAACCACCTACACATTGACTCACTTTGCACCTGTAACTGACAAAAATGTCCAAGAGATCATCAGTCTGAGTTCCTCCACATGCTGCGTTGATGTGTTACCCATCAGATTTCTAAAGTTTGTGCTGAGTTTGTTAATGACTCCAACTCACATAGTTAACATGTTGCCTCAATCTGATACATTCCCAAGGGCCTTGGTAGCGCAGGGAATATCGCTCTCGCTTCACAGCTTCAACGTTCGGGTGGCGCGAGGCCTTTCTGTGTGGGGCTTGCATATTCTCCCTGTGTCTGCATAGGTTTCCACAACTATGCAGACGACACTCAATATTTCACTCAATATTTCACTCACGGCAGGTGAATTTGGACCTGTGTTCAGGTCTCTGCACTGGCTATTTGTGGCTCAAAAGACTTTAAAGCAGCTCTGCACCAAAGTACATGTCTGACATGTTAGTGCCGTATGAACCATCTTCTGACAATGTTTAAAAACCTGTTTAAAACAGTTCTGTTCTGTTTAGATGTGCATAAAACTGAAAATGTATCTGCACTCTTATCTTTTCAAATAATTTTTATAATGATTTTGTATGTTTATGTGTATATATTTTATGATTTTAATGTGTTTTTTCTTGTTGTGTAAAGCACTTTGAATTCCCAAATTCCCAAATTGGGCTCTATAAACAAACTCTATGATGACCGTGTAATAGCCTTCCTCACCTGCCGAAGGATGTACATCTGCTGGGCCTTTTTGATGAGGGAGCTGATGGTCAGCTCCTGGTGCAGGTTCAGGTGCTGCAGGATAAAGTGAAGGGCCAGATTAATGGCGTATAGACCTGTTGAACTGCAGTGGATCCAGGAAGGTGGAGTGATGGACTTGAGGAGGGACAAGACCAGGCGCTAAAATGATTTCATAACAACAGATTTCAGCACCGCAGGCCTGTAATCATTAAGTCCAGTGATCCAAGGATTCTTGCAAGAGAACAATGGTGGATGACAGAAACATGACTCCATGAAATGTGATAAATTCATTATCAAGAAGTTAAAAAACAAGACCTACGCTGAGGCTTTCAATGACGATAGGCACTTACGACCTCTGCCTATCCTACTGCTAACACACATGCATAGGCCTATAGCTTAATGCAGTAATTTTCAACCTTTTTTGAGTCGAGGCACACTTTTTTGGTTGAAAAATTACCACCTTTTAGACCTATTGGTAAATAAAATCTGATATATAATGTGTCAAATAATGCCTGTGCCATTATCTAGTTCTTTTAATTTGGCAGTTGTGATTGTATGGCTTTCTTTCTTGATATAGGAATATGTTCAAGTCACTTCAAAATGGTATTTTAAAAATATAAATCCATGTGTCAATTCAAGTTGGACATTTTGCCAAGGCACACTTGGCAATACCTCAAGGCTCACTAGTGTTCACACTGGTTGAAAATCAAGGGCTTAATGAATACAGATGTAGCTTACCTGTGTACTGTGTGTAAATGGCTTCACCAAACCAAAGGCTTCACATTGTTACTTTTTATACTTTACCGATAAAAACACATTTAGACTATGGCCCAAGGTTCATGGTAGTCTAGTTGATTTCTCTTTGCCCTCCTCGTGTAAGACTATGCAGTGAACTTAAACTATAATACAACCAGAACAGCCAGCTGTATTTTTTTTTTTTTCATGTGTTTTGCGAGTGGGTGAATTCAGTTTTAGTAAAGCAGTAAAATGTGAAGTGAACCTATCATCAGTCCACTGTGACGCCTCTGATCTCCTCCTGTGCTGTCTCCTCTCACGACCCGTCCGCTACAAACTCCCACAATTCCCCGCGCCAGGACAAGATGGAAGAAAGCAGCAGCCGCCGGAGAACAATGTTTTGGCAATAAAACCCCAAATCGGTGAATACGGACGGGATATATGTACGATTTTACTTAACTGCGGCCATGTGTAGGTACGTAGAAAAGTAAATCAGAATTTATATTACATATTTAGCGAGGTATTGTTGAAATAAAGGCGACGGGATTGTCTGTCTCGGCGCAGATGGACTCGAGCCCAGCGAGCATCATTGTTTCTCCTGCATGGGTCAGTGTTAGGCTATAACATTGAGCTATGCTCAAACATTTTTCCTTCCTTGCTATCTTAATTGCAGAGGTTTCGACACGCAGTATGAGTCAGATTTGTTAGGGATCTGAACGAGGTCTAACAAACTAATAACAATGATCTAAAACCATTATATCACCCTTTAGATCAAATAAAGCCATAAAGCGGCACATGCTGTTTTCAATATCAATGGTGTGTAGTTCTTCAAATTGTGAATTGAGTGCAAACGTTTAGTAAGATATGTTGAAGCCCATATATATATACATATATATATATAGTTATATATATATATATATATTTAGTGAGTACTATTTTAAATACGGTAAAGTGTCTGCCTTTCGAAAAATATCAAAAATTAGAACTTAAACACTGGGTTGAGTTACACGACAAATGTTTAAAAAAATATGAACGCTAACCTATAATCAAAATCTTCGACTATTGAGGAGGATTTGATTGGCACCATGAGTTAAACTCAGTGCAGTCCCGTAATGCGGGTTTTTAGATGGGCTATAGCTAGCAAGCTAACGTTAGCTTGGTCGAGGCTTATTATCAACACAACAACACTTTAGAAACTCGTGTATTTCTATGTGGCTTGGGCACGCGATATGAATCCCTCGCAGGGATCACGTTTTGTCGGAGACAGTTTGTAATTGTAGTCTATGCACAGTGTTAATTAAGCCTGATCCGGTTGTTGTCGCTGCTAAAGTTAGCTATCAATAAATAGAGCGCCAGCAGCAGTGCTTTCAGACAGATTTGATTTCACGAGCGTCATCAAAGTTAGGCAATTCTCTATAACAAAATATGTGTTACTTAATTTTTATGCTTTTGTTTTGATTTACAAATGTTCATATATCTAACCTTAGAGCATATCTAACCTTAGAGCATATCAAACCTTAGAGCATGTCAATGCAACCATATCACCCTGTAGCATTAGCCTTCTTTAGCTAACTACTGCACTCTACAAATTTCAACATGAGAAATGTATATGGTGCATTACATATATTATTCAAATTATTACAAAACAACGCAATTTTAACATATCAGTTATTGAGCTGTGTTAAATAACGTTATATTTATTCGGCTTTGTTTGTTTGGTGTGTAGGTTGATTTGTTGGAAAATGTGTGCACATTTCTTGAGTGGTTCTCAGCTTGGCTAAGCAGTGAGCTAACTAGCCTGCTAACTATTATGCATCACAAAAGCTCAACCACAGCCAAACTGGTGCTTTAATAGATTAAATTCTAACATCGCTGATGAGCCTCATTACATGTCTTTTACTCTCTCCAAGAAGTTATGTCATGTTAGTGTGCATCTTTATGTAAAAAAAAAAAAAGTATAGCTCTAACTAATTTTGCAAGTTATTCCATTTGCGTTTGCTTGTGTGAAAGAAAATATAGTATAATTGCAACAGCTTTTAGATTTTAAAAAGTTGCAATGTTTATTGCAAAAATGCTAGTGTTTTTTGGGATCACACGGAGTCATTCATTCCTCTCAGTGCTGAGGATTGAACAATGGAAGTAGCAATGGAAATAAAGTATTTGCAAGCTGTCTGCATCTTGAGACAATTGGACTATTTTAAAAACAGATTAGTTTTGGCATATTAACAATTGTTCCTTGCTACTTGATTAGAGGCATCTACAACTGTTAAGTGTTGAAATAACCTTTTCTCAATACTGTATCTTACCTACCTTGGAAAATACAGCCAGTTTTACAATAAACTCTATGTTAATTTTGTGTTTTTTCTCTAGGTTAACAAGCTCCTGCATTCTCCTGTAGAGTTATCAGCCGCCTTCTGTCAGAAGTTTCAGCACCACCATGAGTATTATCCAAGACAAATTGGGCAATGAGTTTTTGCGCAACGGTGGAATGGACCCCAATTTTGCACCGGGCATGCTCATGTTCAGCCACTTGCCTCCTGTTACCAGCTTTACTCGACTGACATCCCAATCAGTTATGAACGAGCTTCCACAGGAAATGATTCTGAAAAAAGAACGGGACTCACCGCCAGAGAATCAGGGAAATGTTACTAGCAACCCAGGGGGTTTCCTCCACAGCATGGGCATTAAACAGGAACGAATAAGTGAGCTTGATTATCGCATGCCCCTCTATGGTGGAAGCGGAGGAGTGCCTGTGAATTGTACTGGAGGGGGCGCGGGGAAGGGTGTTGATATGCCAGAAATGTCCTACAGCAATCATCACCAAAATCACCAGAACATGCTTCTTCATGATTTGAGCCTTGTAAACGTGCGTGCTTTCGACAAACTGGTAAAAGCATATTCTCTTGCTTTTTGGATTTCTATCTTCAACAACACTTTATGTCAATGTTTATAGATGCCTGGAAGAACAGGTAAAGAGCCAAAAGATTCCTCTGCCAGAAGAGGACGCAGAAGCAATGGAGATGGACAAAGCGGCAAACCTCGAAGGAAGCGCAACGATCCAGCCAAGGTTGGTTAATGCAAGCTTTTAGACACAATTGTTTCTTATGATTCTTTAACAATGTGCTTACAATGTCCAATTGTAGTCCATGATGCTAGATGCAGATGGAGTATGTCTGTCGCCGAATTCTAAACCACATATCTGTGAGCACTGTAATGCTGCTTTTCGCAGCTCTTATCACTTGCGCAGACATGTGCTCATACATACAGGTGAGCCTTTGTGTTTTTTCTTGTAGTATGTATTATTTCCATTCCGTTATTTGTAAATCAAGTTACATTATATCATTGTATTTTCACTGAACTTGTAATTCGTCTGGAAATGTTGGCCTTAAAGGAGAATCAAGCATGGGTTAAGGATGACTCTGTGATTACTCATGGTTTTGCTGGAAGTTAGTCATCTCTGTGCTGGAACTTTGTGCAGAGCATTTGATCTTGATCTCTCACACTTAGTTAAAACATAATAGATATAAAAATTAGGCAAATTAAGTGGAAAAGGAAACTTATTTTAGCTCAGAAGCCAGTATATTGTAAGCTCATAGAGTTTTATTTTTTGACTGCTCAGGTGAGAGGCCTTTCCGGTGCAGTCAGTGTAACATGAGCTTCATTCAGAAGTACCTGCTCCAGCGGCACGAGAAGATCCACAGTGGTATGTTTCCTTTTTTATGCATTCCCTGGTTGAAGACAGTCTCGTTGTTTAAAGGTTCTGAAACTTTTCAAGCTTGAGAACCTGAAGTTTACCGTAAAAAAAATGTTGGGTGAAGTTACTGTGAAAAAGTACGTTGTTGCACAATACTAGTTACTTGTTACCTCAAAAAAAGTAACTTGGCTACATTACTTGGGTATTACTTTAATTGTAATATCGTATAGAATTATCAAATTTGTGCTACCCAATTGTCACAAGTCAAAACGGGAAGTATGTATTTAAATTTGTCTAACTAGTTCCTAGCTCTTATCAAATCAAATCAAATTTTATTTATAGAGTGCTTTTCATACATAAAATGTAACAGAGTGCTTTACAGTGCATTAAAAAACATTTTCCCTCCCAACCTCCCCCACAACCCCTGGACCCTACACAACCAAACCCCCCACAGACAGTCCCCAATACATACCCGTACATTCCCACGCACACACTTTTACACACAGACACACCCACACATATACACACACGCTCTAATGTACACGAGGCTGAGTACAGATACACCAGTTTATGAAGCACCATCAGAGGAGTCGTCTGCACCAGGAGCAGAGAGTTGCCTGCAGCCGCGGGACACAGAACAAACTCTTTGGTCCATTGTTACTATCCATAATACTTTTACCAAAACTCCAAACAGTCTTTTAATCCATCATCATCCATGACTGTGCTGACTTTTATTCCACATATTAAAAACATCACTAAAATAGGTTTTTAAATTTTACCTTTTTTTTTAACCTTTATTTAACCAGGATAAAAACTAATTGAGATTTTAAAAAAATCTCTTTTACAAGTGTCCTGGCCAAGAGGCAGCAGCACAATAATAACAACAATAACACATAATTTCAAACTCACTGGAAATCAGCATAAAGTGACATTCTTAAATAAAGCACTTGCAGATTGTAAACTTAATTAAGTGTTCTTTCAAAAGTAGTCTAAAAGAATCCAATGAAACCCGCTCATTTAACTTAAACTCCCTTTAGAGTTAATTCCAAGACTGCGCTGCAGCAAATCTAAAAGCCTTTTTCCCCTGCTCTGTATGCACTCTGGGCACAGACAGCAAGAGCAAGTCCTGAGAGCGCAGGCTGTAGCTGCTCCTGCTCTTCAGTTCTATGAGCTGCCGGAGATAAGGCGGCACCAAGTCAAGAATAGAGTCAAGAATCATTAAAGAAAATTTTAAAAATGTAAGAATATAACCAGAATATAGCCCCATTCTTGGGCCACCACGGATGCGCTGATGCATGCTTTTATCACCAGTCTTATAGACCAGTGGTTCCCAAAGTGGGGGTCGGGACCCCCCAGGGGGTCGCGAGGGATGAGCTGGGGGTCGCAAGATGATTTCCAGATCTAATTTGAATGTATATGACACTGTATTTGCTCTATTTTTCAACTTAAAAACAGTATCTTTTAGTGAAATATGGTCATATAAGACAGTAAACAATTCAAATAACCAATATTACCCCTGATTTAACAAGCTTTGACATTTAAAATTATTTTTCATTTCGCTCTGGGGGTCCCGGGTTGATTGCATGGATATTTTGGGGGTCCCGGTGAGAAAAGTTTGGGAACTCCTGTTATAGACTACTGTAATGCCCTGCTCTCTGGTCTTCCGAAAAAGAGTATTTCAGATTTACAACGATTGCAAAATCCAGCGGCACTGACTAAGACTGGGGACAGGACCACGTTACACCAGTTTTAAAATATCTGCATTGGCACCCAGTGTGTTCTAGGATCGATTTTAAAGTTCTTTTACTGTTTTTAAATGCCTTAATGGTTGCCAACATAAAATACTTTATTATTCGATGCAGACAGCGCACAAAGATCTCAATGCATACCCCAGCTTTAAATTGATGAAAACAACAAATAAGTTGTGCAAACTGACTCAGATACGCTCTGTAAAATGAATCCACGATGGTGCCGTTGTTTTCAATGGCCTGTGCTCATTGAAGCATGATTCTGAAATTTTACTTAATATGAGCTAGCACAACCCACTGTGTGACACATGTGAACGTGGGGAGCGACAGGGGAGCGGCCCAAGCACAGAATGAGAGCGAAGCTTAGCTAAACCTGACTTGAGCATTTTGAGCATATAAACAAAAAAGGCTGTCAGCCAAACATGAGTGGTTTGATTCCTCAAATAACGCCTGATCAATCTGGCGCTCTGACAGAGGGGTAGTGTCTTATCCAGGTCTTATAATAGACCCATGGTAGAAATGGGTAACATCTCGAAATCACATGTCTATGGATTTTCACTTTTAACACATTCAACATGCTCCTTGTTTAAGCTGCGTCAAGACGAATGCTTACAGTGGAAGGTTTTGCCCTCTACCCAACAATTGCTGTTGGTATCTTGTTAACTGTAATTCTAAGTACTAGTGATTTCACAGTAATTCATCCGACTACTGTGTTCCTTAAATATATACATAAATAAATATATATAATTTTTTTAAATGTATGTATTATTATTTATTTATTTTCCTTGTTTTTTACAGGCGAGAAACCTTTTAGTTGTGACCAGTGCAACATGCGCTTTATCCAGAAGTACCATATGGAGCGACACAAAAGGACACATAGCGGCGAAAAGCCATATCGATGTGACACCTGCCAACAAGTAGGCCATTTTTACTCTGCATAATCATTGCTGTCTTACGAGTTGCTATTTTCCCCCCAAAAATATAATTGTTTCATCTGTCCAGTTTTTTTCAAGAACAGACCGGTTACTGAAGCACAAACGGACTTGTGGAGAAGCCATAAAGAAGGGCTTAGACCCAAACATGCTGGAGCTCAGCGAGGCCGAACTAGGCCAGGGCAGCTATTCACTCACTCAGGGAAACGCTCCCACCTCTGGACGCAAGAGGGGCAAGTCCAAAAACGGAGAGACAGGTGAGCGAAAAAGGAAGAAGAGTAATTCAGCATCTGTTACTGGAGCCTCTTCTGATGGCATAGGCTTGCAGGACTTTAGTATGGAGCACCCCTCTGGCTCTGTTGCGATGCATGTCCGCACTCCGAAACTGGTGTTTAAAAAAGCTGGCCGGAAAAGCCAGGATAAAGGGCTGTTGTCGCTGGAAGACGGCACTGAGGGACAGAAACTGTTGGACCAGAAAGCTGGCTCCATGGATCACGTGGATGACTCAGGTCTGGATAATATGGACCTGCTACAAGGAACAGGGGGTACCAAGCAGGGTCCCACCACCAGCAACTATGATGACGCAATGCAGTTTGTTAAAAAGAGGCGTTACCTCCATGCGGTCAATAGCGACTATGGAGCAGGGACAATGCACATGGCATCCCAAGCAGGTAGTGTTATCCAGGGCTCCCTGGGCCCTGAGCCCACACTGGCCATGTTGGACTCTCCTTTAGAGCTCAAGCATGACAAGTCGGGCATTCCAGATGAGGTCCTTCAGAGCCTGTTAGATCATTATAGTCATAAGCCTGAAGCAGCACACCATCATGACGTGACCTTCGACCTGTCGGACCATCCTCATCACGTTGACCTTCAGCCAGCCGCCCCAGTGACACCTGAGCTAGAGGATGATGTAGCAAATGGAGGCGATAAGACTGCAGTAATGAGTGAATATTCAAAGTTCCTCTTACAAGCCCTGGAGCGGACCAGCCACAGTGGGCCTTTCCCAAGCTTGGGCTCTTCAGGGCCTTTCCCCTTGCTGTCTAGCAGCTCCAGTCCTACGGGACCTCTTTTTTCAGACAAGCATGTATACACCACATCCCCTCTGGATTGTTATCCTGCTGCTGTCTCTTCACCACTCACTATTGCCCCGTCTTCCGCTTCCTCCTCGTCCTCCTCCAAGTCCCATTATGCCATGCTGTCGTCCCAGGACAACTATCACCTCAGTCTGGACTCCAGTAGCCACCAGCAGCTGACGCCGTCTCAGGAGCTGACTGATCAGCTGGACAAGCAGCACTCCCCTGGGGCATTCAGCCTCCCTCCCCAAGATCTGACTGCCACCGCAGAGAGCGCCAAGAGCCAGGCAGCCAAGACCGGGGCCAGCACTGCACCCACTAATGGCTCCAGTTTCCCAGAGCTGTCTCCACTCAACGCCCCAAAAGAAACCACCTACCAGATTGAGAACTTTGCCCAAGCCTTTGGATCACAGTTCAAGTCGGGGCGCCGGACCCCTCTGAGTTACGGCAGCGACCCAAACACGGAGGTGGACCCCCGGATACGGACTCCAGAATTCTCAGGGTACAGCAGTTTGTTAGCTGATGTAAGCGAGCCAGTCAGTACAGGATCAAAAACCCAGACAAGCCAAAGTTTCAGATAAGGGTCAAGCAAGGTCCATGGCCCTTAACCATCCTTATTCTGTTTTTGTAGCATTTCTTTTAAACACTGCCATTAAATGTTCATACAAAATGACCAGGGAGGGTCTTTCATGGCCTCAAATGCAATTTTTTAAAATATTCTCATTTTTATCATGTATTTAGTCACCTAATTTTTAAGACATGTGATTTTGATATGATCGTAAACTGTAGACTTTAAATTTAAGTTAAAACATTAGAGGGTAGCTATGAACTTGCATTTGTTTTCTGAACCCTTGTGTTTTACCAATCATCATGCCATTGTTAAGTAATAATGTTGATCTCAATAATAACACTTTTGGCAGGGAAAGGCCCAGAAGTCAAATGGCAAAAAGTATATATTGTCTGTTACTTATTAACTCAGGAAAAAGGCAAATTTGTGTAATAAGACTTTGTATTGAAATGCAATTAGCACAGTTTTTACATGTGTACTTTGACTACAAAGCTTTGTTTTTTTTTTGTTTTTTTTGTGTTGCTTTTTGAATTTGCCAGGTCAAATTACAAAAGATTGTTCACTTTCAGTTGTGAGTATTGTCAAGATTATGGTACTATTGTCATAGTGAAAACCTCTGTATTAATTCTGAGGGCTATTTTTACATGCTGAAACTGGTTATTTAAATCCTAAGAGCATAGTTGACATACAGTGGTGTTCCATCACAAGAATCCTACACAACCACTGGCAAATGACAAATATTCATAAACTGAACATGCAATAGTCCCCAAACCTTAAACTGTACATCTGTAATGTTAGTTTTCTGGACAAATGTCATAACTTTTTCCTGTTGCTTTTTGTCAAAGGCATCAAACAAGCACTTTTTAAAACAAATAACAAATCATTATTGGAAATGACTGAACAATTAGCATACAGGACTATTATGCTTCTTATTTTAAAAGGAAAAAACTGTGAATGGGTTTAGGTGAGGTGGGAGGGTGTAGGGAAGATGGGGTTCTAATGGGTTTTGATAGCGGGGGCGTAGACGTCACCATGGGCATTTAAATGTATTTTGATTTCAACAGAGGGAGGGTATTTGGGAGGTTTGTTTTTTTTTCTTTTGTTTTTTTTTTGCGGTTCATCGGGTTGTAAAGATAATTTGCCATAATTTTGTTATACAATATTTTAAAAGTACCTCTTTGTATTTTGTTTTTTTTAAAGAAACAGGCTGACATGCTGGATCACCCGTTGACTTTGAATCCGGGCATATGTTGGATGCATACACACAAATCCCCTTTATTTATTGTCCTTAACCCCAACAGATCTCTGTAGCAGACAATTTTGGTAATCAGCGGTATCATCAGTAATCACCGGACCTGAACACTGTTTTGTCCCCCCTTTTTCCTTTCAAATCACTGCAAGTAGCTACTTCAGAAGCTTAGAAAGTATAACTTGCGCATTTCCCCTCCCTGATATGTATCCCTCCTCTCATAAGAATAAACAATGGCCTTCTTTGTCTTCCATGGCTGAAGCCACTCTATCCCGAACAGCCAGGGTTGATATTTAATTTAGTCGATTTCCTGTGAGCGTTTCCTCGAACCTCCCGGGCCCGCGTCTGTTAGCACCACAGCCAAGAGATTTTGAAGCTGCTTAGATCACAGGGAACAAAGACTGACCAGCCACTTCGCACCGACACTATGCTTTTAAAAAAGAAAAAAAAAAAGATAAGATTGACCTTTAATATACCTCATATCACTAAAGCTAAGAAGCAGGGACATGCATTTCATGTATGTAGTGGACATATTTGTAGTATAGGTTTGACATACTGTATAATCTTTTTAACATTGCTTGTGTTTACATCTATAGAGCAACAACTCCGCCAACGTATTATTTGTTTTTATGTAAAAAAAAAAAAAGGAAAAAAAACATGGACGCTAAGCAGTGTTGCATCTAGATGCCTCATAGAACATTGATTTTTTTTTTTCTCATGTTATATCCCTTAATTTTTATTGCCATATTGTGTTTTTGTATGATCTCTAGAAGGATATTGTTTACAAAAATTTACAAAAAACACTAAAAATGTGTCTCAAATTTTGAGTTTCTCCAGTATGCATGATTAAGACATTTTTGTATGGCTTTTTCTGACTTGTCACCTCAATACCAAATTTTGTAGCAGAAGTCGCTCCCTTCTGTTTTAGACCCCCCTCCCATGTGATATGATTTACCAGGCTTTACTTGTTATTGAGAAGATGGACGATTAGAGAAGCCAATAAATTTTTTGTTACAAAATGTGTTGTGGTGTACTTGAGTGACGAACACAAAACTAATAGAATTCAGTTTTCAATTTGTTAAAGCATTAAATTTGTCTTTCCTGGTGGTGCAAATGTTTAGTATCATTGTGACGTTAAACACTAAACCAAAAGCAAATTGAACAATACAGTAAAATATCCGGCTTATTAAATGCCTCTCTTCAGGTGCAAAGCAGATGAACATCAGAAATTATATCTCTATTCTGTGAACACTCAAATTTGACAAAAAAAAAATCTTTTTGTTTAGGAGAAGAAAAAAAAAAGCATACAAGACTTTGTAGACCAGCTGACTCTAACAATCTATCTCGATAAATCTGATTGTCTGATTTCCTTGTAATATGTTACCTATCTGGGTTTACAATGGCAGTTAATGGGCACTTTAGTCATAAAAAAAATATGATGTTCAACATTTCGAACAGGAGCAATTTTCTTAACATGAGCAAATTAACTTTGGTTAAAAAAAAAAACTATAACAAAGGTCTTTACTAAAACATAGCCTATTGTTTAATCACCTGCTGGTTTTACCCTTTAATGTCAAGGTCCCATTTCCATTTGAGTGTATTGCCTGGAACAGTGCAATGGGTGGAGTTAAGACGAAGACGCTCATAACTCCAAGTGACTTTGGACTTCCAGCTACAGCTTCAGTCCAGTCATTGCATGTTGACACGCCATACGCCGTTGCTCATAAAGCTCTTCAGATAACGGCAGCAACATAGCAACATTTATAAACACAGCATTTGGAAGGAAACAAAAATCTAGTTAAATATCAAATATTTATTTGCATAATGTTTTAAACATCTTTAAAACAATGTTGATGTATAAACCCCCTTTTATACATCAAAAAATATATTCTTTAATTTATTTAATTACTTTTACATTATTTATTTATTAAAGATTCTGATTGGAACTCTAATTTAGTCAAGTTAAGTTAATACAGCTTTGTTTAGTGGGATAATACCTGCTGTAAATATAATAATAATCATTTCTGTATAGGCCTGTACTAGAGGAGGTTTGGCCCAGTGTGTAACATGGTTGCAGTTTGGAATTTCTTTGTGTGATGTCATGATTTCCAATCAGGAAGAAAAATTACAAACCTAAAAAAATCCCAACTGGGATAAAATGTATCAATAAAATAAGACAAAATAAATACAAAATCTTAAATGTTATGTATAGTGCAGCTAACAACAACGATTATTTATTAGACTCATAGATTCATATCTTTGGAACCAAGAAGGTTCCACTGAGATAAGAATCTCTAGTCCAGGCCCCAGATGGAAGTCTATGTTGTAAGGGGAAACAATTATCAAAATATAATTATTTTAACAGTTGACAAGTCAAAGTTATTCCAAATAACCGTTGCAGCCCTAAAATTTTATTTACAAGTGAAGGTTCCTAATTGATGTGTTTTTGTCTTAAAATCATCAGAGTCATTAATGTTTGTATTTTTTTCACAGTGCACAGAACTTCTTCTTTATGTTGTAAAATCCATTTAAAAATAGATTTGTTCTATGTCGTCATTAGTTTTATCACACGCAATACTTTAATATTTGAATGGGATCAAAGTCAATTTAGAGATAACATTACTTTATGATTCCTGATGTAACTTTCGGACCTTTGTAAATTGTTTTGAGAATTGATTTAAATGCTGTTTTTCTTTCTAGTTACATTAAAGACCATGTTCGAGCTGTTGAGCTGCTGTAATAACTTTCCATTGAAACCTTTTTGGTCCTATTTTAGTTGAAAAGCTGTGCAGTCCAATCAGGAAGTGTGTCTGTCTCAGTCACCTCAGGATTTAACTGTCTGGGAGGGGTAGAGCCATAAAGTGATACTTTGGCCTGGATCATTGTTTTAGTGCCTCATGATGGTACACTTTGTTTTATTGTGTACCATCACTGAAATATACATACCACTGAATTCTGTTATAGTGCGTCTCTCAATCCTATAATTGAATCTATTGATCTAAAATGAAATCATTATTAAATGTAACTAGTGAGGTGCACAAACGTCATGTATATATTATAGGAAATATTGAAGGACCACACCCTTGTGACCTCTGAACTTTGAACTCCAGGTACCGCCTTGAAAGGAGTGGCTAATGATTAAAACCATCAAATGTAGGACAACACCTCAATCATCATTTTAAAGTTGTGAGGTACCAGTTGTCACTTGTTCTTAAAGATTCAAATATCGTACGTAATGGCACTGAAACTCTTAATCTGCCTGCTTTTTGTGGTCGGGGGTGAGTACTATTTTAAGTTTTGTATTGTATTGTATTGAAATAATTTTATTTCAAACACAGATCAGGATAATTGATTTGATTGATTTATATTTACTGTAAACTTACTGTTTGAGTATAACTGTAAATGTTATACTCAAAAACTAAAGTGAAGTATTTACTGGGTTGTCTATGTCACTTATGCAGTTACTTTGATAATTGTAAAACTTAAAATATCTCAACAATCAGACGTTGCTTTGTTTTTTAATTATTGCCTGTTTAAAAAATATGAATAGCCGGTTTTCTGTATTTTTCCTCCTCAGACACGGATCGGTTAATATTTGAGCAGCTGGTTGATACACACATTTTAGCATTACTTTATGGCCCTGGCCTGTTACTTTTGCTTGTTTTCTCTACTCACTTTAAGATTCGAGTAACTTCAAGCTGTATTGATGCCGTGCTCAATACCATCATAATCTTGACTACCTTTAATTTATATCTGTTTGAAGGCATAGCTTTCTCATATTGTATACAATCTAAGTGCAAATGAATCCAAATCACTTGCTATTGCTCTGTTGCTCTGTCTAAACAACTTCAATATATCCTTCAGTGTATTCTAACTAAGTGCCAACATAAACCTTTAATGTTGCAATTTTTATGTGTCTACTTTTTTCAGCAACCTCCAACCCACCACAGCCAATAGAATCATTCGAGTACATAATGGAAATTAGCTCAACAAACTCAACAAACTCATCAACCACAGCCACACCAGCCACACCAGCCACACCAGCCACATCAGCCATATCAGCCACACCAGCCACACCAGCCACACCAAGCTCAACAAACTCAACAGCCCCATCAAACTCATCAGCGCCCACAGAACCACCAAAGCCCACAGAACCAGCGCCCACAGAACCAGGTGTGACAAGCTTTTGCTGCGAAATACAAAAACGATGATTACAAAAATAGATCAGTTCTACAACAGGAGTAAGGATGACTTACTCCTGAATTACATTATTTTGTGCATAACTAAAAAAATGTAATACATGACCTGTAGCACTTTAAAATACAACCTGTTACTTACGTATTTACGGTTAGAGGTAGTTACAGTGTTAGGAACTTAGAGTAGCACTCGGAGTGGTACTTGTACTGACAGTTACTGGTAAATAGAGTTCTAGTTATAGCGTTAGTTTGTGGTACTTAAACTGGGACCTTTTGTGGCGGTATTAATAATGGTACCTTTAGCACAGTTATGGAAGGAGAAAAAAAGAAAATTCACAATGATTTATGATCAAACTAACAAATGTGGAAACAACATTGGAGAAAGATACATTTCAGACATGTTTTTTTCTTTTGTTCTGGAGTGGATCTCACCTCTAAATAAAATATATTTACAGTATGTCTATGACTCTAGGTCTTCTAAGCTTGTCATCACTAGCCTAATTTACCAAAGCCATTCTTAAAATTATTTTTTTAATGATAAACAGAGCCACATGTAAGCAAGCTGACAAAATAATGTATGTCAGACTAAATCAACATTTTCTGAGATGTGTTAGGGTGGGTTTGTACGTTAGATGTTCAGCATTTATATATTTATGTTAGAATCTATGAACCAGAATGAATTGAGTAATTTGTTTATTTATATGACAAAGTTGTCCTTCACAAAACATATGTAAAGCCTCTGTCTGATATTTATTGTTAAAACTGGACTTGACCAGACTCAAAACAGGACAAGAACATAATCAATAGTAGCCCTGGATCAAACCATGAGTGTGAATGCAGCCTAAACCAAGTTGTATGCAGCTTAAACACTAATTCAGTCACTATTATTTTATTTTTAAGCTGTTTATTCAATCAAAATCATTCCATAAACTCCTGTTCATTATCTGTTTCTGATCATTAGGCATCAATGCAAACTTTTATGTTGTCTTACTCCTTTACCGTACAGGTGTTTGTGCGTCAAACCCGTGCGGCGGAGGAAGCACTTGTCAGGAAAGAGCAAATAAAACATATGTTTGCTTGTGTCTGGCTGGAGACTACTATGATTGCTCTCTTGGTCAATGTGTTCTTGGTAAGTATTTAATTTTAAACACACTGCCAAAACGATCAAGCGCATTCCTGACTTTTTTCATATTTTAGGCAAAGTTTTTCCCGGGACGATAACCCATGATGGAGTATATGAAGAAGACATGGAAGACCCAACATCAGAAATTTTTGCAAAGACTGTAGAGAACATTGTTAAAGCGGTAAATATGTAACGCCTCTACACTGCACAAAAAACAAATGTGTCGTGCTTATTCTGTGCAAAGCATCAATACGAAAACTTTTATCCTTAAGACATTCGGTAGCATGCATTCAGTTTTATGTCACTGTTTGCTGTTAAACCAATCAAAGGCAAAAAGAAAGTGATGTGGTTTATTCATGAATTACAAACAGCTAAAGATTTGCTAACCCTTGATTTACAAACCAAGATTTGGAAATTAAATACTGCTATGTTAAATTAATACACAATATTGTCTTTTCGAAGTTGCATATTAACATAGCAGCAACTGAAATTTCATATAAAAGCAGCTAAACAAACCCTAGATAATCATGTCCATGTTTAGGTCTTTAAATGATGTTATGTCTTTCAAATATTATCTTGTGCATATAACAATGATCTAGCCCTTCACTTGGCTGATGTTACAAAAGGTTAATACATTTTCTTGTTAAATCTAGTTGGACATTAAATTTACTGAGAAATATAAAGCGATGTATCGTGGCTCTAACGTGACTAAACTCAGGTTGGAGACATTTTTTCATATTTCAGTTTTATTCAGCTTATTAAATTATTCAATATTTTATTATCTCTATTGTAACTGTCTTTCTGTGTAGCAAACCAACAGAGCCAACAAAGGTGGCTGGAGGAATAATTGCTACTGTGGAAATAAAGTTTGACAAAACTTCAACTGTAACTTCTGAAAATGTTAAAGAAACTGCTGGCGTATCGTTTCGACGTAAATATTGAAGAATACATTCATTACAAGTTTCTCTATTATTATATCTTAATTAATATAGTATATGCAATTTATCTGTCCTACAGCAATAAACTTATGTGAGAGTAATCCTTGTGATATAACGGCTAACTGTACGGAAAATGAGGGAACATTCACCTGTAAATGTATGGACAAGTATGTTTCAACAGAGTTTAGTGATCGCCTCTGTGTTGGTAAGTCTGTGCCCCAGTTGACAAAGCACTGCTCCTGAAACCTCCATCACACTGAATGCATTTTGTTCTTTTAAGCTTGTCCAAAAAATGAGAAAGCAGTTGATAATTCTTGTAAACCGTAAGTAAAATAAAACTTTATCAAAAGATGTGAATCAGTACTACTGTGTGTAATATTAACTAAATATCTCTTTTAGATGTGGTTTTGGCTACTCGGGTTTCAACTGTGAGGACAGTAAGTAATTATCAAGAATCAAAATATAGCTTAAACTGCGCAGAGATGTCAAAAAAGTGTATCTATAAATAAATAGTGGAAATTATTTCTTTGTGTATTTATTTTTAGATTGGCAACTGATTCTTGTGATAGTTGGGTCTGTGCTCGGTGGTCTTCTGCTTGTCACAATAATCCTTCTACCAGTAGTGGCAGTAACGTAAGTCAAACTCAAAGGAATACTATTTTCTTTTTGTTCAAATGTTAATACTAACATTAACACTGATCCTTTTCTTTTCAAAGGACAAAGAAGAAATCCAAGGGGAAAGCTACTGATTATGAAAAGCCCAGGCCAAACCCTGCCCCAGCTAAGACCCCTCAGGTTAGTAATGGTTCTGCACTACCGCGACCCGCTCCGGTTCAACCAACGCCGGCCGGTGGAAGACCAGGATATGGGGGCAACGCTGTGCCAAGGATTCCACGAGCAACAACTAACGAAAGCTGGGAGCGCAGTAACCTCGAGATGGTGCCAAGCAACAGTCGGCAAAACCTCATTCCTGCTGGCCGAAACTCTGTAAGAAACCCTCAACCCAACGTACAAGCAATATAGGCAAACCATTCAAGCTAACACTACTTGATATTTGTTGAAGACCAACCATATAAAGCATATATAAAGCAGCAGAAACCATTTTTTACATGTTATAGTTCCTGTCCAGATCAGACATGAATTCTTCTTAAAACGTAACAACTTAAATCAGCAAAATGATTAGCATAAGCAACTGTAAATTAGTGTTAAGTATGTCAATAAATAGATACAAACTCTATGTATACAAGTGATAATTCAACCTTTCCTTCTGACGCAGTCCTGAGTACAATCAGAAAAACTACTTTTATTTTCCATTTTTAAATAATCTTTTGTGGTTTGCTCTCTTTGTAGCGTCGGTTTGACGATCATGATGACCCTTACAGCCGTCCGATAAAACCACAGAACAACCCGTACGCCATGGGACGACCTCAAGTCAACCCCTATGCATCCAGTCAAGGAAACAGCAATCCATACTTCAGGAACGACGAAGCGAGACGCTTCTAAATGATTGTTTGGCTTCTATTTTTTTGCATTTAATTAATCACAAGTTGTAGTTTAAGTGTGTTTGGGTGTGTGTGTGAGAGTGTAGCTCTGATGACACAACATATGTTGGTGTTGTGTGTGACTTAGTTGCTAATATTTAGTAATGGTGTGAAAATACTCAATAATTCAATTACAGTTAATGCAAAATATTCAATTAGAACTTGCGACACCAACAACAGTGTTTGGGTAGAGAGTAGAATCTTCCTCTGTATGCATGATTTTTGACACAGCTTAAACAAGGAGCATGATGAATGTGCTAAAAGTGAAAAACCCATAGACATTACTCAGCTGTCAGGTTGTGGAGATGTTACCCATCTCTATTGTTGGTGTTAAGACGTTTGAACTAGTCATTTGTTGTTTACCCCTATTTAAATGTATTTAATGCAACATAAAAGCATATATTTGATTAAGTCATATTTACTTTATTATAAAAATAAATTAATCATAGCTGTTATACCTCATTCGTCCAGGAGTGCTCCATCGTAGACAAGATTTCAGAGGTACACTGAGCACACTGTGAGGAGTCCTTTGTTAACAAACAACAGGACTGACTTAGCTCAAAGTAGCATAAATATTGGTGTTCTCTGACCAGTTCCGCAGATTAACAATGACTTTCGGATGGAAGTCGAAGCTCTTCATTCTTGAAAACAGTGTCCAGAGGACTACCTTTGAAACCTTTTCTATGATCCCCAAGGAATGTAACTAAGTTACTTTATAGAGGCAGTAAGAAGTGTAGTATTGTGCATTTTTAAGAAGTAACTACTAATGTATAACTAATTACTTTTCAGAGCAACTTTCTAATCAGTGGTTATAAGAAACTTTATTTTTTTATTTTCTTGTATGTAATTTTTTCACATTTGTTGTTTGTGGTTTAAGGAAAATTGGGTTAACTACTATATTGTGAATTTTGTATTATTTGTGCATAGCTTTTTCATAATAGATTTTTTCTATATTAATGGTAATAGAGTCTTCTTAATAAACATAACTGCATGCATTTGTTTTGTGTTTTTCACAGCATAAAGAGCATTATGTTAAAAAATATATATACTACGACTACTAAATAATAATAATAATAACAATAAAATACAGACGACTGTGCTGCTAGGGCCCGCTCACATACTAAACCTGGGCCAAGATTAAAACCTGAGGGACCTGGTTGGCCCCTGGTGAATGAACCAGCATAAAAGTTGAGAAGACATTGAAATAATAATATGGAGGCAATGCTGCCAATCTGGACCATCGGACCCTTATACCACCACCATCACTTACTCACAAAAATCACACAAGACAATGTGGGTGAAGTGTCTAGCCAAAAGACACAATGATCGTTTGCACTAAAGCCACTGGCGCCCCACTGTGGCAGCTGGTTTTCCACGTGGTCTGCCATTCAAGGAATTACCAGCCCCATCCCTGCTTACCTTCCGAGCTATAAAAAGCATTGACAATCTTCAAGAAAAAAATAGTGGATACAATTCAACAAATAATTTCTAGAAAGCCACAGGGGGGCGCAAAAGTTCAGGACGTCTGCACAGCTGAATTTTGTTGTTTGTAAGGGGAAAAAGTACAGAATGTGCTCAGATAAACACACAGCTATTACACAAAACATAAAACTTTGTGTATTTAAGACTGTACTTACTATGTGCTACCAATTTCCTTAATATAGATGAAATCCAGGAGCCTATTCCAACTTGCCATTGACAAATTATTTTAGTTTTAACATTTCAAATACTAAGATCTAGTATATCTGAAAGCCAGAAGCCAAAGGGAACTTGTATAATTTGTTTCCCACCATTAAAAACATGCAATTACAATTATTATTATAAATTCAGTTTTGTCTTTGAAAGATTTTGGAAGAATGCAAAATACCTTGTCAAAATCTGTCATAATCAATCTCCGTCCTCAATTACCTTTAGTTTCTGTAAATGTTATTTGTTAATTGTCTATTGTGTTGTAGGAATTATGGTGTGAAATGTCAACAACATCTATCTATCTGAGCTTGTAAACTGATTTAAGATATCACTATTAGATTATCTAGAATACTATTCACAATTAAGTACTGTAATGAACAACGAAAAGTCGTATAATTCTAGTAATTTACTTGATAATAAATATTTTAATTGACTAGGACACCATTGAGCAACTACTAAACAACTAAATAGCCTAACTAAACTACTATTAACTTTTAATGTTAATAATAGAAATATATTCTTTATCTGATCTAACTTGAGTGAGTACCAACACACTCAATATTCAGGTAACCAATAAGTTGAGAACTTTGCAAGTAAACTGGGATAATAATAATAATAATTCTTGCCCTGTCTCACCCATCTATCTCTGGGTTTTGATCTACTCTTCTTCCTCTCCTGTGCTTCTCCGGTGTTTCCCCCCATTCTCCCCCTTTTGATTCTACACTCAGCTTGAAGTTATAAATTGTTATTTATGCTGTATATACTATATGAATCTTAAACCACCAAATTACTATTTAACCAATTTCAAGTTAACAAGCAACATTTTAAGCAAAATTTTATCAACACGTTTAGCGACTACATGTAGGGTTGTCAACTCCATCAGCAACCGGTCAACTCTGTCAAACTTGAAATCTGATGGAGTTTACAAAAATGCACATTTTCCCTTTTAAAACATATATGATACATTGAAGCTTGTTTCTTTTTGTTATTTAAGCAGACTCGATGACCACGCTAAAGGCACAGACTCAATTCTGTAATGGTTAAATAAATGTATCATAATGGCCTGACAGAGTTGGCATTTTCCAACTGTGACTGCAGGAACATCAACAATGTTTGTTCTAAATGTCAAAAAGTTTAAAAGTTATAGACCGTGAAAGGTAGTGCTGCATTGTTTCAATGAGGTCTCTGAAAAAGTCTGATGGAGTTGACGAAAAAATGTGACACTTCTTTGAGACACAGAATTTTGAAGAAAATTTTTGTTTTTGTTTTTTAAGTTTACCTTAGGCATTGTTTTGGATATTTATAGCCTTTCAGTTTAGTCTAATGAAATTGTATTCACATTTACGGTGTTTTTAATGCAGGTGAATGATCTGAACCTAAGTGGACGACACAAAAAATCCCATTGGCTTTACACAACAGTCCAAACATTTACATAAAAAATGTCCAAAATAAATTAAATTAAATCTTTTCAAATAAATAGCTCATGTATACAGAATATGCTTAGATTCAACTTAACAAGTATTTTCATTGAATTCAAGGACATAATAACAATGTTTAACAAATGTATGATATTAACTATTAATAGTGTTGTGACTTTGAGGAGCCTTAATATACCTCCAGACATCAATCACTGTTACACAAATTACTTTTTCTTGCTGATGTGGACAACATGGAAGCTTATAAAAGTTAATCTTAGTTAAAGTTTATGTAAAAGTAGGCATGTCATAAAAACCTCGAGGAGGTAAGGCATCTCCACATCCTCTGGCTCACTGAGAGCCTCTGAGCGGACCAACCTGTGAAGGCCTTGGACGGTGCTCTGCTGCGGGAGACTGATGAGCACAATATGGGGCTAAAGGGTCTATATCTTCTACCTCTACTACTAATCTTCAAAGAAATTCACATCCTTCAAGGCAAGTGGACAGACGTGATTTCAATCAAACATGATCACACAAACAGAGAGCAGCTCTACACTTAACATTCTATAGAGTTTGAGCTTTTAAAATTGCAAATGTCTTTGATAACGCTGAAAGCTATGTTTTTACTGTTTCATATTTTATGCAGAATTTGATCAAATATTATATTGTATGTCTACATTATCTACGGCTTTAAAATTCATAATGATAAGAATGTACTCTGCAAACAACAAATTATACTTATTGGGGTTGGGTGGGGTGTTTATTTTAACATGTTAAAATGTATTGCATTAATTGATTCTAGTTTAGCAGCTCATATGTCAAATGTTAATGCTCTTGGACATGTTAAAATGTCGCACAGTGAACTGAATTTTTGTGTGAACATAAATCATATCATCACATCATGTAATCACAAGAAGAATTGCACTTAAAAAAAAAAAAAAAAAACATATTATGAACCCTGGACTATAAAAGCCTGGTTCACTCACCTGACTCACTGTCCCTGAAAGGGAAAGAGATTTTACTGACTTCAAGTTCACATGACAGGGTCCAATCTAAGAGCAAATTTACAGGTTTAGTCACATGCTGCACGGTTCAGAAGGGAGCTCATAGCCATCATAAACACTTGCAGGAAAAGCAGTAAAAGACACATTTTAACATTTTAAAATCAGTTAATGGACCCATATTGTTATATACTAGGTCTATCACAACAACAAATTTTGAAGTGTAATATATTGCTGAGTAAAGTATGAAGCATAATATTGAAGCCACTTATTATGCCACTGGCACAACAACCCTATAAGCAGAATAACCCCAGAAAACCTTTTCTAAATTCACAATCAGTAAACCAACCTGAGCTGCAACAAATCTGTAGAAGAGTCAAGCACTTAAGACATAAGGGTCTACTGAGTCATGGCAGTTAATTTATTTCACCTTCTACTCTTTGAGCTGTTTTTTTTTTTTTTTTTTAACATGAGTTAAAATTAGTTAAAAACATTTTTTATTTTAACATTACAGGAGCCTTGTTTCACTTATGCAAGTTTTGGTAGTTTGTAAAAACCAATGATAAGGCATCTTGGATTTAGAATCCTGAATTCCTGAATAACGCTTTACAGTATATCTACCCTTTAAAAGTTTGTAAACAAAAACATTTCTAAATTCAGAATGGAGGAAAAAGTGAAGTGGATAACGTGATTTCACAGGAGAAACAGAATGAAATATTGAGATGATTTTGGACAATGAAAACCACTCAGATACATGTGAGTGACATCAGAGCTGCTTTAAACACATTTATTATTGTATTTTACATTATGTGGAAAATTATGATAAACTCTTTTGATGAAGGAACAATGCAGATTTATGGGTTTTACAGGAAAAATACTTGTTTCATTTTATCTAGAGATATATTCGATACTATACCATAAATTTGATTCTTTTGAATCTTAATTACAATTTTAAGGCTAGAAAATTGTATTTTGCCCATCGTTTCTAATAGAAAAACAAACTAACTGGAAATTCAAATGTGTTGCTTCTTTCCTGACACAAACACCAGTAAAATTTAGATCTAATGTGAACTAATCATAGGAAAATGTAGTCGCCGCCATTACAGAACTTTGAAGAAATCACATTTTAAAGGGTCTGCATAATGGACTTTCAGGTTGGTATAAAATACTTTTTTTTCAGGAGCTTGTAACAGTGGACAGTTTCAGTGCAACAATGGACAATGCATAAACAGTGAGTGGCGATGTGATGGGACAAAAGACTGCACAGATGACTCAGATGAGCTGAACTGCCGTGAGTACGACAAACTGTGCCTTCAACAATATGTGTGGGAAACAGTATTAAAGGGGACAGAGTGGGATAATCATCTAATAAAGAAAGATGCACATACCTCAAACCATGTTAAATGTTGTTGTTTAGCTCCACCAGCGTGCACCTCTCAGGAGTTCAAATGTGTGACCAGCGGAGAGTGCATCTCAATAGGATTCGTCTGTGATGGGGAAGCAGACTGCGCTGATGGCTCTGATGAGCAGAGAACATGTGGTATGCATAATCAAATTTCAACAAATGAGGTGGAAGATATATAGGAAGAAATCATTCAGATGAGTGCATTTAGCAAAGGATGACAATACAGCAACAGCTGGGTTAAATCAGAATCAGAATTACTTTTATTCCAGAATTTCCCCCGGTGATGAATAAAAGTAATTCATATTCTGTAAAAGGGTCATTCTGAGTACAGGCAAGTGTGGACTGATGGTTTAAAATGAACCTATATGATCACAAAGTAAATCTTTTGTCAATTGCCGCTGGTGTTATGATGTTGAGGGTTTTTTTTTATTTTATTTGCTATAATATGTGTTAATTATGGTAATGAAGCCTGAGGTCTGAGGGTGGCATTTGTCCCCCCGGGCCATAGTTTGGACACCCATGGTCTGGTCTAATAACAAATATTTATCTATAAGGCTGCAAAAAGAGCCGATTAAAAAAGAAATTAAAAATAAATAAATAAATAAATAAATAAATATAAAAAAAATAAAAAAATAAAATAAAATAAATAATAAAAAAATTATTTTTTCAAATAAAGTTTATTTCAGCACATTTGTGTTGAATTGTACAGTTTGATAACTTACGAACCTCAACCACAGTACAGTACAAGAAAAAACGTGATATTCATTTTTGCAGAAATTGCCCACCTACTCATCAATCGAGACACTGTAGATTTCATGCATGCTGGAGAAAAATTTACCAAAAAATATGTTTACATTTAGAAGTCCTTTGCCAGAGGTGAAGTAACGTTAAGAATGTAATAATCAGATTTCTCTCCATACATTGCACGTCCTTTGTGTATTATTGTGCAAGCTTGGGTGGTCTGCATCTTGTTTCACGCACAATGGGAACAGATTTCCAGCATTTCGAGTTGCGTCGCTCATCTTACCTTGTCTCCCTGCAGGTGGACGCACGTGCAGCCCAGAGCAGTTCACGTGTGACGAGGGCCAGTGTGTCCCCGGCAAATACAGATGCGACCACGTCCAGGACTGCGTGGACAACTCCGACGAGAACAACTGCAGTAAGCGGGATATGACTTACAACTTCGAAACATGCACGATCATTTCTTTGATTTAGAGAATACTTACTTTTGCGTCGTTTATTAAACAGATTACCCACGCTGCACTGAAAAGACCTGTGCAAATGGAGCCTGTTACAACAACTCCCAACACTGCAACGGCCTTCAGGACTGCAGGGACGGCTCCGACGAAGCCAACTGCAGTAAGTTTGATTAAAAAAAAAAGAAAGCTGAAAAAAACAGAAAAGAAAAAATGATGGGAAACGTAAGCTCAAAACCCCCAACTCATAATAATAATTTAAAAAAAAAGGTTCCGTGATAAGTATAAGTTCAGGAGCCCAAACCTTTCATGTCAGGACCCCCAAAATTACAAGGACGCCCCAGCTGGACCCCCACAACAAAATTAAATTGAGTTAATAGTTTCAATTGGCAAAACATTTTACACTTTAGGTACAATTATGTTTAATTGATTTTTTGTGTGTGTGTGTGTGCCGTTTTTTGTGTTATTTGACATAATTTCAATATAATATTCTGGCATGAATGAGAAATAGAGTAAATAAATATAGTGTCATAAATTTAAAGTCTAAAAACAATCTGGACCCTATACTTATAAAGAAAATACTCCTTATGTATTAAATATAGTCAATAAGATGCAATTACACAAAACAAAAATATAAAAAATTCAAAATAAAATTAGGCCTACAATTAACTGTGCAATTGTCTCTACGAAATATACAAAATATATGAGGAACTCAACAACAACCTACACATTTGTTTTAATGATTTGCTGAATTCAAAAAGACTCAATAAAATCATTCCAATTGTATCAACTTATAGTGAGTCATAGTCTTAACCAACTGTTACACAATGAATTACATTTGTATCTTTCAGCAAACACTGACTGTCCCCTTCACCAGTATCAGTGTGCAAATGGTTACTGTATCCCACTGTCCTTTGTCTGTGACCACTGGGATGACTGCGGGGACTACAGTGATGAACAAGGCTGTGGTAGGAAGAGGACCCTCTAAAGTTACAGTAAACAATGTTGGTTTTGTACATTTCTAACATGTTTTGATGCTTTAGTGTATGAAAGCTGCAGTGGCAATCAGTTCACATGCACCAGTGGCAGGTGCATTCCTCAGCGATGGGTTTGCGACCAGTTCAATGACTGTGGAGACTTTAGCGATGAGAAAGGATGTGGTGAGTTTCACTATTAAAGCTAGAGAGTTCAAATTAATCAAATAATACAGTGGTTGTCCCTTTCCTCTAATTTACGCAGGGTTTAGTCCCAATACTAGGATTTTACTGCAGTTTTCCATGACGTTACTAACTGATAAGACGTAAGATTTGAATTGAATTAGTCATAAAGGTTGCAGTTATGTAGTAGATAATGTCTTTCACAAAAAACAAATATCCTCTCTCCATCTCTATTTTCTTGCATTAGTTTAGGCGTTCACATTTCAGTTTCCCTCTTGGTCTTGTGAGACTCAGTGTGTAAAGATGTAATATTTCCAACTTGTGGATTTTAGACAGTAACTCCAGGGATTGTTATCCGGGAGAGTGGGGATGTCCTGGGTCTACAATGTGTATCCCTGTGGGTAAAGTGTGTGACGGTAAACCAGACTGTCCAGAAGGAACAGATGAGAGCAACTCAACAGCTGGTCAAACCTGTGGTAAGTCAGATTTACAGAGCATTATTATCTATTGAAACTTTGGTTTAAAGTTTACAAGATTTTAAAGATCAATAAACATTTTCCTTTCTTTTGTGTTGTTCTACCTTCAAAATAATGGACATTTATTTTGATAAATCTTCCATGCTTCTACGCAAAACCAGGAAGTGCTGCTGCACAAATCTAATGCTACAGAGTAATTATGATCATTTTCAACCATGAACTGCTGTCACTACAAAGCAGTAAGCAAATTGTGTAACTGCTGGGTTACGCATCCGTTTTATGCTCTACTTCCCGCTACTGTACTAGTTAATGAAACATGAAATACTATTGCAAACTTGTTCAAAATATTTCAAGATAACACAAGAACTAAGTAAGATCTATCACATGTTTAACAGCTCGAAACCTTTTTATAGAGCTGTAAATGTGGGTGGACTGACTCTTAAGTTAAGTTGTCAGCTGTTAGATAACTGGTAATTACACGGTTTACACAAATTATAGTTTAAGATTAACTTTTAGTATTACAGTTTTTAGCAGATGCCCTTGAAAATCACTTTTTGATGCATTTCTTGATAATGAACTTTGGGGTAAATAATATTTTGTTTTTAATCCTTTATAACAGGTCTTGAACGATGTTCCACTTTAAGTTGTGAGTATGTTTGCCACCCATCGCCTCAAGGTGGCGCCTGTTACTGCCCTGACGGCTTTATTGTTGCCAATGACAGCCGCACTTGTGTCGGTAAGAGTCTCACATATTTCTCTTTTAATATTCTTAAATTATACTGTAGCTGTATACAAATGATACTGAAAAGCCTTTATTGTCACTAGACTATGACGACTGTCAAATCTGGGGAATCTGTGACCAAGTGTGTGAAGATCGTCCTGGGACCCACCATTGCAGCTGCACTGATGGTTACTTTTTGGAACAAGGGCACGTCTGCAAGGCAAATGTGTCAAGTAGGTTTCAGACACTACTAACATGTTCTTTTATTCTGGATTTTTGTTTGATTTTTACAGTTGATTAAACTTTTCTTTATATCTTCAGCTGGACTTCCACAGCTGATTTTCACCAACGGGGGTGATGTGATGATGGCCGACATACACGGTCGCTTTGTTAGAACCCTTGTGCCCTCGCAGGGTAAAGGCTTGGCTGTGGGTGTGGCGTACAGCTGGCACAGTGAAAGGATCTTCTGGAGTGACACATATACTAAAAAGGTCAGGCTGAATCATGTTCATATAGCCAGATATCCACATAGTATTATAAATTATAAATAAATAATAAATAAATGTCTTTTTCTTCCTAGGTCTACTCTGCTAACTACAATGGAGGTGATATCAAAGAGGTTCTGACTGCCGCAGTACAGAGTGTTCAGAATCTGGCTGTGGACTGGATCAACTTCAAACTTTATGTCTTGGAGGCGATGGTGGAGCGCATTGATGTGTGTGAATTCAATGGCGGGAACAGAGTCACACTGGTGGCTGAAAACTTGCAGACCCCTCATGGCTTGGCTCTTGACCCTACTGTGGGGTGAGTAATGTTAAATTATCACGATTAATTATTTCATGATATTGCTGTATTTTTATTATATATTTTTTGCTCATTGCATTTACTTTCTTCTTTTTTTCTGTTACACAGTTACATGTTCTTCACAGACATGGGAGTGTCCAATCAGCAGGTGAAGCTTGAACGGGCCTTTATGGATGGCAGCAACCGTATGGAGTTAATAAAAGGCAGGCTGGGTACACCAACTGGAATTAGTTTGGATATCGTCACCAAAAGGGTCTACTGGTCTGACAGTCACTTTGACACAGTGGAGACAGTCACCTACGACGGCTTAGACAGGTTAGAGCTGAATCGGAGCGTGGACTTATTTAGCTGCATAATTTTCTGATGTACCTGTGCGTAATGTTGTGTCTTGCCTTCAGGAAAATTGTGCTCAACGGTATAACACAGTCTCCACATCCTTTTGGAGTAGCAGTGTTCGAGAACCATGTATTTTTTACTGACTGGACAAAAATGGGTGTGATAAGAACAAATCGATTTAATGGAAGCAATCCAGCCCTGATCTATCGCACTGCAAAGCGCCCAGGCCATGTTGTGGTTTCACACTCAGTTCTGCAACCATTTGGTAAGAAGCCATAAATAACAGTCAGTCTGAGCCGACTTTGTAATTGCAAAAAAAATCTAATATTCTTTTTATTGATGAAATAAAATCTTAATGGACATCACTTCAAAAACTGACTTAAAATGGAATTTGTCTTGCAGTGATGAACCCATGTGGAAAACACAATGGTGGCTGTCAACAGATTTGTGTTTTGAGTCACCGCACGGACAATGATGGACTTGGTTTCCGCTGCAAGTGTCGCCACGGTTACGATTTGCAGCCTGATCACAAGACCTGTTTTAGTGTGTTACCTAAAACGTACTTGCTAAATATTACACCTTACTTTCTTACTTTTTAAATGACAAAGTCCTTCTTTTGCAATCTGAACAGAGGTGAAAGACTACTTGTTAATGGCGACCTCGTTGGCTGTGCGGGGCATCCCACTAAACTTGTCGCTGCAGGAGGACATCACCCTGCCTTTAACAGGACTTGGGACATCATTTTCTGGGTCTGCTGTAGAATATGATAGTAAAGAGGAAGTCATTTTCTATAATGACAGGTCAAGAGGACTCATCTACAAGTCTAACCTAAATGGATCCGGTTAGTTTTAGCCATTGCACCATTGAAAGTGTAACTTATCGATGCCATAACAGTATTCTGTCTATATTATCAGAGCAACAGATTTTGACAGGTTACAGAGTTTCAGCAGTTGATGCCATGGCCTACGACTGGACATCAAAAGTTTTGTTTTGGACCTCCAGCAGCTTTAGAGCAGTGGCAGCATTTAGGATAGTGGATAAATCTAGACGGGACATTGTGACAGGAGTGAGAAACCCCAAAGGCATTGCAGTGCATCCTGCTGCGGGGTGAGTTCTTTCTTTGAAATACTATAAAAGGGGCAGTGTTCTTAAGTGTGTTGTGTCACCCATCAATAGATACTTGTTCTGGTCTGACTTGTACCGCCCCGCTGTCATAATGAAAGCCTACACTGATGGTAGCAACGCAGCTCCTTTAGTTAATACAACGCTTGGATTGCCATATGGTCTTGCGTTTGACTTTATGTAAGTACCCTGAACTACTACTATTTTTTAAATGTAAATAATTTGTCAATATTGAATTTGATTGTAAGTTTCAACTTCCTCTTTGTGGCAGTTCAAATCGTCTGTATTGGACAGACTCCCTACTGGATCAGATTGGCAGTATTAATATTGCAGGATCAGACAGACAGACATTCAGCAATCTTGGGCAAATCACACAGCCTTACTCTCTAACAGTCTATTCAGGTAGGTATACTAAATATTATAATATACATATTTGTTACAAAACTACCAGATTGTAATGGAACAGAAAAAAAATTCTATATATGTTCATGAAACAAGATTTATGTTTATCGCTGTAGATTACCTGTATGTTTCGGACACAAGAACCAGGGCAATATTTGAGATGCGTAAAAGAGATGGAGGTGGAAATATTATGGTTAGACAAGGAGTAAACGGCATTATCAACATCAAGGCCTACACAACTGACCTTCAAGGCAGTGAGTTTGTCATTTTTATTACTTTTTAATACAATTTGTTTTGTTCTGAAAATAAAAGCTGGCTCTTCTCTACATCAATAAATGCAGTGTATAACAGCCAGTGCAACTTGGTACCCAATGGACACTGTAGCAATTTCTGTTTCCCCACTCCATCGTACGGCCGTGTGTGCGGCTGCCCGTTTGGTATGAAACTCCAGGCCAATCAGAGAGACTGTATCAAGGACGATTTAGTGCCCCCTCCTGACAATAACTGTGGTGACCTTGCATTTGAATGTGATGAGGGGCGCTGCCGACCCAACTCCTATCGCTGTGATGGATACATAGACTGCGTTGATCAGACGGATGAGGCTAACTGCACAAATACAGGTAAAGAATCATCAATGATCAGCTTGTGTTTTTAATCGAGAGGTTTACCAGCCAATATAATGTTCCTCCTAATGTTTTAAAGGCACTTATTATTATATCCATGTATATATATTGAAAATTATTTTACTTACATTATTAATTAGATAAAATTTAACTGAAAATCTTTATCCATCAAAGAAAAAAACATTACAACTGTAAGTGTAGAAGCTAGAATTGGAAACAAGACAAACAGTGCTTGAAAACACTGACATTTGCTGCTTTTAGTGATTTTCTTTCTGAATTATTCTTATATCATTTTCAGGTGCAACTTGTTCTCCGCGAGCGTTCACCTGCAACAACAAGCACTGCATTCTGCAAAGTTGGCGCTGTGATGGTCAGGATGACTGTGGGGATGGATCTGACGAAATTAACTGTCCAACTCGTGTCCCAACTACCTGCCCTTCGGACTACTTCACCTGTGACAACTTTAGATGTATTTCCAAAAGATGGTTGTGTGATGGTGACAATGACTGTGGCGATGGCTCTGATGAACACAACTGCAGTGAGTATTGAGGACCCATGCAGCAATGTTTGATGAACAACTCTTTTTTAAAGTTAATTTCTGTTTTTTTAAATGAAGATTCAACTATCACGACTTGCCCTCCTTCCTATTTTTTGTGTCCGGACCACCGCTGCATCAGCAACTTCATGGTGTGTGATGGAGATCAAGACTGTTTAGATGGCTCGGATGAAAAGGACTGTGGTCAGTGTCTAGCTGGATCAACTTTTAATTTTCAGTTTTTAACTCTTGTTTATTATATATGGAACTTCCTTTTCAAATTCAGAGTTTTCATGTGCTTCCTATCAATTTGCCTGCGCCAGTGGGGATCAGTGCATCAGTAATAGCTATCGCTGTGATGGAGTGTTTGATTGTCGAGACCACTCTGATGAACGAGACTGTCGTAAGATGCAGCTATATTTGATCTGTTCTTGGTTTTGATTTATTTACTTACAATTACTTTTTTTCCCCCAAATCTGTTTTCTCAGCCACTCGAGGTCCAGGCCTGTGCCATGACGACGAGTTCCAGTGTCAGACTGATGGTTTGTGTATCCCAGAGAAGTGGGAGTGTGATGGTCATGCTGACTGTGAGGATGGCTCTGATGAACACAACTCCTGCCCCGCTCTCACCTGTGGATCCTATTACTTTCAATGCAACAACAAGATCTGCATCCCTAGCAGCTGGGTGTGTGATGGGGAGAATGACTGTCGGGACATGAGCGACGAACAGAACTGCCCCACTCCGCCTTTTAGCTGCCCCCCAGGCCAGTGGCTGTGTCCCACTGACATGTTGTGCATTGACCTCCACAAAGTGTGTGATGGCCAGAGAGACTGTCCCAATGGAGCAGACGAATCCCCTTTGTGTAGTAAGTTCTCAGTTCAGCACAATTCAGCCAAAACATTTTGCACTGTATGTAATAGGAAAAGGTGAAAACAAAATGTTTTATTATGTTTTTTAGACGAAAATGACTGTCAGTTGAATAATGGCGGCTGTAGTGATGGTTGTATCCAGGGTCCGTTTGGGGCCCAGTGCACCTGTCCACCAGGTTTCCAGCTTCTCAATGACTCCAAGACCTGTGAAGACATCAACGAGTGCCTCATCCCTGGGTTTTGTAGCCAGCATTGTTACAACGAACGAGGCAGCTTCAGATGCTACTGTTCAGACGGCTACTTCCTGGAGCCTGATGGGCGCACATGCAAAGCGGAAGGTCGGACAAAAGCAAAAACATAAGAAAAAATTGATAAATTATTTGTGCTAGTCATTATTTAATTTAAAGGATTGTGATTTATGTCTATATGCCGATATAGTCATAAATCATGCACATACAACTAGTAATCGCTGATTCTTTATTATGGTAATTTTATAAAGCTCAATCCATCTTCAGATTTTACAAATAGCTTATTCTACGTACTAAAACTGAACCTATAATTTTAATTCTGATTTTATGTCTTTTGACTCTTAGATCAAATGGCCGCTGTACTTCTGGTTAGCAAGCGAAGCCAGATTATTCAAAACTTTATCAACATGAACCCACCTCTCATAAGACCTGTAATAAGTGGCTCAGGAATCGTCACAGTGGATTTTGACCGAGTCACCTCCCGCATGTATTACGCTGATGCCTCAACAAAACAGATATGGAGCGCCTTCCAAAATGGCACTGACAAAAAGCAGGTAAACCTTCACCTAACTTTATCAGAATCAGAAAATGGTTTATTGCCATTGTCAGTGAACAAAATTCACAAACTAGGAACTTGCTTGCATATAACAATGAATAAAAAAGTAGCAAAATATATAAAAGAGTTGAGTGTGCATTGTAAATGTATAGTTTATTGTGCTGTAGGTGTTTTCTACTGGTCTTATGGTGCCAGAGAGTATTGCCGTGGACTGGGTTGGTCGAAATCTATACTGGACAGACTCTGTGATGGAGAATATTGAAGTATCTACTCTGGACGGTCGTTTCAGAAAAGTCCTTTTAACCAAAAATATCACCAGCCCCCGGGGACTTGTTCTGGACCCTCGAAATCAGTAAGTCAGAAAATATTTTCAATTTTCCATAATAGGTTTAAAAATGATATAATGTATTATTCTTTGAAGCACCAACATCATGTTTTGGTCCGACTGGGGCAAAAATCCTCGTATTGAGCGAGCTTTCATGGATGGATCCGCGAGAATGGCAATTCTAACCACAAAAGTTTACTGGCCCAATGGCTTGGCTCTGGATTACACCACACGCAGACTGTACTTTGCAGATGCATATCTCAAGTACATTGACTACTGTGACTATGAAGGCAACAATCGCCAACAAGTCATGGCCAGTGATTTGGTATGTTTTAAAAATATACAGCCTTAATCTTTTTTTTTTTTTTTTTTTTTTTCAAATTATAAACTTTGATTTGAATGTCTGACCAGGTTTTACAGCACCCGCATGGAATGACCATCTTTGAGGATTATGTGTATTGGTCTGAGCGCTACACCAGCAAAGTCATGAGAACCAACAAGTTCCATGGGGGAAATGTCTCCACCGTCATAAATAATGTCTACCAGCCAATGGGAATAGTTATGGCTCATCCCATAAAACAACCACAAGGTCCACAGAATTATACGTTTTATATTTTCAATGATGTAAAGCAAAAAACTACAAAAGTAAAAATACTATAGTTTTGTTTTAAATTTGTACTTATCTGTAATTTATTTAAGTACATTTTACAGTGGATACTTTTTACTTTTACTTCACTACATTTAAAAGCAGGTATCTGTACTTTCTTCTCTTTTATAAGTCAATTTTTTTAATTGGAGTGAAAGTAGAAAGTACATTTCTTCATGGTTTGAGATCTGCTGAGGGGTTATCTTTAAGCATGGTCAATGTATAAGTAAAAAATTACTAGAAAATATACTGAATCAATTCTCGCCACTTCTGTGGGACAAAAATAGGCACAATTATTTATCAAGATGCTTAATCACACATAAAAAATGTGTGAAATACTTTTATTTAAGTATTTTTGTTCATTGTATATTTTTGGCTCCTCTTACTTTTACATAAGTAACGAAATTGAGTCCTGTGTATTTTACATTCTGGTAACATTAGCTTTAACAGAATATTCCTATCATTCAGCGATCAACCCCTGCAGTGAACACTTGTGCACTCAGCTGTGTCTGTTGTCTGGGCTGAGACCCAGGTACTACACTTGTCAGTGCCAGTCCGGATGGAGACTAGATACAGATCAGCGCACCTGTATCAAAGGTAAACTTGTTCTAAAAATATCTACTGTTTCTTCCATAATACTGTAAAACAGTCTGAATAATAATCCTGATGTTTTTTATAATTGTATTTAATCAGATGAGACTCCTTTCCTAATGGTGGTGAGAGACTCTGTGATTTTTGGGATTCCCCTTGACCCTGCTGATCCGTCCAACAATGCAATGGCTCCTGTATCTGGTGTCAGCCAAGGACGAGACATAGAGTTTGATGACCAAGAACAGTTTGTCTATTGGGTGCAAAATACTGTGAGAAAAATAGTTTTACCACACAATTCTTAATTCTACTTTTTATCATTGTATTAGTTTTAATTCATTATGGTCCATTCAGGGTTCTATATGGAGAGTCAAGACCGATGGTACCAACAGGTCTGAGTTTGCACCAGCTGCCATTCTGGGTACACCCTCTGGACTGGCTTTTGACTGGATCGGCCGAATGATGTATTATACAAATCCAACTGCTAAAACTATTGAGGTAAACCAGGTTTACTAGATAAAATAAATAAATCAATCAAGTTGTACAATATCAGTTGTCATCTTCAAACAAATTATAGGTCATCTATACACTGATACAGTGCCTTTTTTGCAAACTTTTTCATAATTTAGAATATTCTTATTCTGAAACAAAGAGTGGTAACTAATATTTTAACACACTGTAGGTGATTCGTGTGGATGGAGACCAGCACTACAGAAAAACACTCATCACTTCCACTGGAAAACCAGAAGGGGTTGGATCACCAAACGGAATAGTTGTGGATCCAGCTCGAGGGTAAACAATGTACATAAGTGCACATCCAGGAAAAAGGATTTTTAGTTGACAGTTTTTTGCGTTACTTCTCTCAAACAGGAAATTGTTTTGGTCCGACAAGGGCTCAAACGGAATCCCAGCTAAAGTCGGAAGTGCTGACATGGACGGTTCTAATCTCAGGAACCTTTACACTGAAAATCTGGCTAATATTGGGTTTATTGCTGCTGACATCTCAACCAGTAAACTCTACTGGGGTGTTTCGGGCTCTGGAGTGGTATGTGGAGCAAATATTAAAATTTAGCTGTATTTCAATATAACATAAATGTAAACTGAATATTGTCTATTAGATTGAGTGTGGTACAATGGATGGGCAGAGTCGTTCCAGAGTTGTCAGCGGCCTGTCAAATCCCTGGGGCCTCACCATTTACCAAAACTATCTGTACTACACCGACCTGGACTTGGAGGTCATTGAGAGAGTGGACAAAGGCTCTGGGACCAATATGGTGGTAATGAGAAGTGGCATGTCTGACCTGCGAGCGCTCAAAGTCCACGCCAGAGACAGTTTGTAGATTTTAAAATGTCTCTACACTTAAAGGTGCACTATGTAACTTTTTTGGTGCAGAGGTGTGGTCGCCTGCTTAAATCCATGGAGATGTAATTGCTTTGCATGGAATGTTCCACAATTTGGAGTTAAATGTATAAATCATTATCCAATGAATCAATTGCCAAACATATCTTGAAAAACAAGATAATGACGGCCATCCACCAGAAAAGTTGCAAATTGCACATTTAATATACCTTAGGGTTACTGCAATTTTTTGTTTTCTTTTGCATTTTAATTTCAGATTCAGCCGGAACCAGCAATGGCTGCAGCTCGAACAATGGTGGTTGTTCCCAACTTTGTTTACCCAAACCAGCCAATCAGAAAATCTGTGCCTGTACCACCGGCTTTAACCCGTCGCAGGATGGCTCTCGCTGTGAACAGTTTGAATCATTTGCTGTTGTTACAAACTCCGAACACATCAGAGGCTTTCACGTCAATAGTTCTGACCACTCTGAAGCAATGGTCCCTATTGGTGGACGTAAGTTAACAGTTGCAGTTGTTTTTATTTGTTATTATTGAATATACTATTAACGCTACTTATTTCATCCATAGCGTCATACTCGATCAAGGACAGAGTGGAGCTCCATATTGAGTCTGGATTTGTATATTGGACTGATAACAGTACTTCAAGCTCCTATAAGGGGATCTTCAGGACCAAGACAGACGGTGCACAGTACAGTGGTGTAGTTACCTCTGGCATTGGAAAAAGGGGAATCCAGGGCATCGCTGTTGACTGGATTGCAGGTAGAATTTAAATTATAAATCGTTATTTCTGAAACAAAGTGGTTTTGTAAGTAAGATATTCATATTTAAGGAAACAGGGAGACCACTTACATTATTTTGATATAGATCCACATTTGTTAAAACATGTAAAACTATCTTAGTTAAATAAAGGTCAATCAATAAATAAAGATAAACTTACATTTGGATCTATGGTGTACTTTGTTTTGATTGATCTGTCATCAGTTATGTTGCAGTATCTCAAAGTTGTATGGTTTATCCTTAGAGTTGTATGTATGTCCAGTTATTTATTACAAAGCATCACTTTCTCTCTATCTTTAGGCAACTTGTACTTCACCAATGCCTTTACAAGTGAGACGCTGCTTGAAGTCTTGGCTATAAACACAAGCTATCGAATGGTCCTCCTTAAGTCGACCCAGGACCTACCCAGTGACCTGGCAGTGAGCCCTAAGCTTCGCTACCTCTTCTGGACAGACGCTGGACAAACCCCCAAAATAGAGCGTGCTTTTCTTGATGGCACCAACCAAACAGTGCTGGCCTCAGAGAGCTTAGTGTCACCTCGAGGCTTAACCGTGGACTACACTAACGACTTCCTGTACTGGACAGATGATGTTCTTGATATGATTTCTCGTATGGCTGCGGATGGTACTCAGAGGCAGATTATCAGATATGGCAGCCGCCTTCCTGCCCCGACAGCAGTGTCCATTTTAGGGAACAATATGCTGTGGGTGGACAAAAAGTTGGGGAAACTCTTTCAAGCCAGTAAGGATCCAGCCAATACAGACCAGCCAGAGGTGAGAATTTACTCGAAATATTGTGCGTATCATGTACAAAGTATATGTAAGGAGGTGTCACTTAACAGAGCTTGGCATAGTATAACTATAACACAAATATCAAGTTGTAATGAACCCCTAAACATAGTGGTTTCCTAGAAAAAAGCTTTACAAATGTGGTTACTTTATATTCCCGTTTGACAGGTGATAAGAGACAATCTTGCTGGCCTAATGGACGTAGCTATCTTTGACGTGCATGTCCAGCCCACAGCAGCTCACCAGGTCGCCTTTAATCCCTGTCAAGAAGACAATGGACGCTGCCAACAGTTCTGCTTTGCTCTGCCCGATCAGGAAAGACCCAAGTGTGGCTGTGCTCACGGATCACTCCTTAACAATGGAGTCACATGCGGCTATGGACTGGATGAATTTTTAATCTTCGCAACTGATGTCAGTGTCAATAGTATCAGGTTAGACCCTCAGGACCACAGCACCCCATTTCCAACTGTGACTTTGGGCAGCTATGTCATGGGTACAGATTTTGACGCCAAAGAAAATAGGATTTTCTTCACACAATACACAGGTTATGGCAGGAGCAGAGTTGGCTACATCTCAACCACGTCCATCAGCAGTCCACCTGTGATTTTAGCATCAGGTCAGTGATACTTTCATCCTACAAGTGTGTCGTTTCATAAAGTTCATGCTTTATGTTTTCTCTTTTCAATTCCAGACTTGGATGATCCAGAGGGCATTGCCTATGACTGGATCAACAAGCGTCTCTATGTCACTGATTATTACAGGCGCTATATTTTGTCCATGGGGCTTGATGGAAAGAACTACTCAGTTGTAGCTCATGGAAACCGTCCTAGAGGCATCATTGTAGATCCATGCTATGGGTACAGTTTTCATAGATCATAAATAGATACTAGACTACGACTTAAAATCTCAGTATTATATAAAATTGTCATTCTTTTTCACCTCCATAGATACATGTACTGGACTGACTGGGGTTACCCGGCCCAGATTGAGAGAGCCACTTTGGCTGGAAATTTCCGGACCCCAATTATCAACACAAGTCTCTCAATGCCCAATGGACTGTCTATTGATTATGAGGAGAGGATGCTCTACTGGGCTGATGCCTCACTGTATGATATGGTTGTCAAAAGCGTTGTCAAATTCAAATTATTTTAAGGAGTAACTTGAACTTTTTCCTTCTTTGCTCTTCACAGGGACAAGATTGAACGATCCACTTTGACAGGTGCAAATCGACAGCTGATCCTGTTGGGAGTCCAGTACCCCTTTGCTTTGACCGTCTTTAAGCAGGATCTTTTCTGGACAGACTGGACAGAAAGAGGAGTTTTCAGGGCTGGAAAAGAAGATGGATCAGACTTTGCAGTTCTTGCCCAAGAGCTGCAGTACAGACCAAACGACATCCATGTGTATTCACCCTCAAAACAGGAGAGCTGTAACAATACCTGCATGCAGTTTAATGGGGGCTGCAGTCATGTATGTGTATCCGGTAAGAATCTGAACATATTCTTTACCTTTTAATAAACACTAAATATAGAAATAAATTATATGCCATCTGTATGTTGTGCTATTTCTCAGGTCCATCGGGTCCAGAGTGCCAGTGTCCACATGAGGGAAAATGGTACCTAGCCAACAACGGTAAAGACTGCATCAAAGACACCGGGACACGCTGTACGCCAGAGCAGTTCACCTGTCTGAACGGCAAGTGCATCTCTGTGCGCTGGAAGTGTGATGGCTTCAAGGACTGCAATGACAACTCCGATGAGCTGGAGAGAGTGTGTGGTGAGGAAGAACAACTTATGCCTATTACAATACTATTATAAAGTTGAAATGGGCTATGAAACGTAATTCCCACACAATCTACTGTTCCTATATTCTCTTACTGCTTAGTCTCTGGCCAATCAGGAAGCTTTATATAACCAGCTCTTATTTATTTATATATATATTTTTAATGTGGTGTTTTGCTTTTTTTGCACTTATAATAAATCAAGATAAAAGTTAATTTAACAAAAATACTTCTAGTACTCTTCTGCCATCTGCTGGCAAATGTAAATGTTTTCAAAAAAGAAACCGCGGATTGACAATGTTTTTTTAGAGGTTGTTTCATTCACATTGCTGTTTTATCGATGATCAAGAGTTCTTTAAAAAGACAATGATCGTTAATGAATACTTGTGTCTGCAGCCTTCCATACATGTTCAGCAGTGGACTTCACATGTGACAATGGCCGCTGTGTGCCGCTCAGTTACACATGCGACTACACAAACGACTGCGGTGACAACAGCGACGAGAGAGGTTGCCCTTTCCCAACGTGCAACCCTGCCACCGAGTTCTCCTGCGCCAACGGCCGATGTATCAATGCAGCTCTGGTTTGTGACGGCCACAATGACTGCAGAGACAATGCCACCTCAGATGAAATCAACTGCCGTAAGATTTTATTTATAGTTTATGTAGTTAGAATTTGTACGTTTGTCCACTTTATCGCCAGATTTTAACTGTTGCATACTCTTTGTTTCTAGCTGACAGAACATGCCCTCCTGGCCAAATCAAATGTGACAATACCAATATTTGCATTTTCCCTGATTATTTGTGTGATGGAAACAACAATTGTGGAGACAACAGCGATGAGAATCCCCTATTCTGTGGTTAGTTCCTGCTAGTTTTTTTTTTTTTTTACTACAATGCTTGTTTTGTTTTTGTGACATGATTATTGTTACTCAGAATGCGATTTTGTGTAAACAGCGGGTCGAACATGCTCTCCGAACCAATTCCGCTGTGATGAAGGGAAGTGCATTCCTCAGTATTGGGTCTGTGATCAATTTAAAGACTGTAAGGATGGGACAGATGAACCTCCATCTTGTAGTGAGTGACCTACAATTATTTTATTTTCTAACCAGTACATTTTTGTTCATTGTTTTTTTTTTGTCTTTTGTTTTGTTCAGAGGATATAATCAGAACATGCAGTGCAAGCCAGTTCACATGTACCAGCGGAAACTGCATCCCTCAGTCCCTGGTTTGTGACGGCAACAATGACTGTGGGGACAACAGTGATGAGGTTCCAGAATTACAGTGTGGTAAGACCATAAAAAGAATGTGTCATGGTGTTTTTGACAAAGCGACTATGATCATTTATGATGCTATTTTAACACCTCTAGGTCAGCGCACATGCAGTTCAAACCAGTTTACCTGTCCAACGTGGCATCCTGGCCACCCTCGCTGCATTCCTCTGACCTTCGTTTGTGATGGAGAAAAAGACTGTGCCAACGCGGCTGATGAGCTCCAAAACTGCCCAAACAGAACTTGTCATATGAATGAGTTTCGCTGTTCCAACGGACGCTGCATCCTCCTGCCTTTCCAGTAAGTGAACTTTTACTTAATGTGGAATTATTATAAAAGGTTTGACATTACTCCTTTCCTTCAGCTGTGACCGCACAAACGACTGTGGTGATGGCAGTGATGAGCTGGGCTGTACCTACGACACCTGCTCCTCAAACCAGTTCACCTGCAAAAACGGAGCCTGCATTTGGGGCACTTACATTTGTGATGGGCAGATAGACTGTATGGATGGCTCTGATGAGGAAGAAAGTTTGTGTGTGACACCTCAACCCACCTGTGCACCCAACCAGTACCTCTGCAAGTCAGGAGAGTGCATTGACCTCCACAAGGTGTGCAATGGACAGAAAGACTGTTCGGATAACAGTGATGAGAAAGGCTGCGGTAAGAAACGTATCCTTCTTTTGTGTGTCAATATTTTATTTTTTGTCTTTTGCTGCTGTTTAGTAGGGATGTCGCAATATAACATTTTAGTGCTATTTGGTTATTGTAAAAAGAAAGTATTGAAATATTATTCACAATTATTGACACTTTTTTTTTCATAGTTTTCATAGTTTTAGGACTACTGAGATCAAATTGAGCATGTATTGTACCGTTTATTGTTGTTGTTGTTGTTTTATTGTTTTGTATTGAAACTATTTTGTCGTGGATTTGGAGATAATAAAAAATACACATGAATAAATATTGCTTTCTTTCATTGCTGTCTAGGAATCAACGAGTGCAGCAACCCATTTGTCCATAAATGTGCTCAGATCTGCACAGACACTCTCACTGGTTACTACTGCTCGTGTAACCCGGGCTACAGACTGATGCCTGATGGGAAAGCCTGTGAGGACATAAACGAGTGTGAGAGTACGCCCTCCGTGTGCAGCCAGCTCTGTGACAACACCGTGGGCTCCTACTACTGCAAATGTGCCCCTGGGTACATCCGAGAAGCAGACGGCCGGACCTGTCGCCAAAACAGTGGCATCAACCCATACCTGCTTTATAGCAACCGCTACTACATCCGCAATTTGACCACCGACGGGTCACAGCTGAGCATCGTGCTGCAGGGGCTGTCACATGCCGTTGCTTTGGACTTTGACCACTTGGATAAGAGGCTCTACTGGTTAGATGTTGGAGTTGGAAGGATTGAGAGAATGCGTCTGGATGGAAGTGGTAGAGAGACCCTGGCGGACAACGGTGTCATTGGGGCAGAAGGCATCGCAGTGGACTGGGTTGGCAGGTACATGTGTGAGCTGTTTAGGAGAATTAAACAAATCTTGAAAATAAAAGGTATGGTTAGTAGTTAACAGGATCAGTAGATTTTGGTGACTTGAATGATACATATTTTCAATAACTTGACATGGCACCATTTAATAAGTTCCTTTCCTCTTACAGAAAGCTGTACTGGTCAGATAGTTTCTATGGCTCCCTTCATGTGATGGAGCTTGATGGACGCTACAAGAAAAAACTCCTTACTGGGCACTTCCAAAATGGAAATGACACTTTTGTTATCAGCCGACCTCGAGCTGTTGCAGTCAATCCTAAATATGGGTAAAACAAACTGACTCACAAGTAGGGTTGTCAAGATTATTAAGTTGATAATTAATCGTGATTATTCATTACACATTATAATTATAACAACTAGAAAACAATAATTGTGACAATTTTAGCAGCAAAATTAAGTCTAAGTAAGTTCATTTCAATCTATTGTCCAAAATTGCATCTAAATGTAAAGTACATTTTTATCTGGCTGTTTTTTCCACATTAACTTTCATTGAAAAAATGTAATTTTGTTAAGCTGACCACAAATTTGAGGAATACACAATGGGAATTAAACAAAATGAAATTATTAAATTGTGTTGTTTTTTTCTCACAATAATCATAACACAAAACATCAATATCATGACATCCTTACACACAAAACAACTGACATGACAAGATTATTTAGTATGTTTAACCCTGAGGATCTTCCTGCTTTCCAGATGGCTGTATTGGACAGACTGGGCAGACACACCGTTCATTGGCAGAGCTGGTATGGATGGAAGTAACATCAGTGCCATCATCACAACAAAACTGGAATGGCCCAATGCTTTAACTATAGACTACACCACCAACAAGATATTCTTTGCTGATGCTCATCTTAGTTATTTGGAGTAAGAACATTTATTCCTCATAACAGGAGCCAATAAGTTGAATTGGCTGATAAAGATGTATTAATCTAAACTTACTTGTGTAGCTTTGCGGACATGGATGGTAAGAACCGCCATCGAGCCATAGCTGGAGCCCTTCCTCACGTGTTTGCGATGTCCTTGTTTGAGGACTGGGTTTACTGGACTGACTGGAATACGCACTCTGTGGAGAAGGCTCATAAGTACACAGGAGCAGAGCGCACAGTGATGAACAATAATACACACCGGCCTTACGACATTCATGTTTACCATCCGTACAGACAGCCCAGGAGTAAGAAAAACACCTAAAAGATCTGTGTTTTACAAAGTGTATATTTTACTAAGTGTATATGTAAATGTTGTTGTTGTTGTTGTTCTCAGGTGAAAATCCTTGCAATTCCCATCATTTGACCTGTAGTCATTTGTGTCTGATCAAACCTGGAGGACAGCAAGCATCTTGTGAATGTCCTGATCACTTTATTGGTCTGTCGGTGGGCTTCAAAATCCAGTGTGTCGCGGACTGTTCCAGCACACAGTTCAGATGTGGGGACAATGAGAAGTATGTGTTATATTTTTATTTTTATTTGGGGTATTTTATTATGGATGTTTTTAGGATGATTTTTGGACAATATTGTCATTGGAAATTGGAAAAAAACGAGTGGTGACTTGTTATTTAAGAGCAAACAGAATTGCATTTTATAATAACTACTACTACTAGCTTTAAAATATACAGAACCAGAGGACCTGTTGCTCCATTCCCGGGTAGAAGAGGGTTTGGAGTTCCCACAGTATCTGGACAAGTTTTGCCTGACAAAAATGACAACGCAATGTAATTGTTAAAAGCTTGTTAAAACATACTCATTGTGATTCAATTTACTGTAGAAAAACTGTAGTTTCTTCAGATAGTGTAGTGCAGGTCTGTAAAATGTCTGTAAAACTGTAAAATGTAACTTATCGTGCAAAGACTTTAATTTGGCTTTTGTGTTTCTTTTGTCAGGTGTGTACCAATCTGGTGGAAGTGTGACGGTCAGTCAGATTGTGGCGATGGCTCAGATGAACCACAGACCTGCCCCCCTCGATTCTGTTCCATCGGCCAGTTCCAGTGTCAGGACGGAAACTGCACACACCCCGGCTTCCTTTGCGACGGTCACTCAGATTGTCCCGACAACTCCGACGAGGACGCCGCCTTGTGCAGTACGCCATTAACTGCACATCAGAATGAAAAGACTAAGAATCCAAATCTCAGTGATGAATATTTCTGAACAGGTGACCACAGGTGTCAGGATAACCAGTTCCAGTGTAAAAACAAGCACTGCATCCCTGTGTCATGGCATTGTGATGGACTGAAGGACTGTGCGGATGGCAGCGATGAGGATCCAGACACTTGCTCTCAGCGGACATGTAAACCGGGACAGTTTCAGTGTGCCAACGGCCTGTGCCTGCCCCAGAGCTACGTGTGTGACGCCCAGGACGACTGTGGAGACGGGTCTGACGAGCCCTATGAGACGTGCAGTGAGTGATGCTTCTGAGAGCGATTTATCCATGAAAGGTGAGTTTATTTAACATGTATCTGTTTCTGCAGTGGGTCCTGACTACAAATGTGATGAGACCGAGTTCTCCTGTAAGACAAACTACCGCTGTATTCCGATGTGGGCACGCTGTGATGGCACCAACGACTGTCTGGATAACAGTGACGAGCAAGGATGTGGTCTGTTTGAAATTCTAACTTTGAAGTTACTAGAGTTACTAAAAAAACAGAATTATTTTGCAAAAGACCCTCTGTGTATTTGAGACCTGTTTCAGTGGATATCATTGAATTTGAAATTGTAATTTACCTAACAGAGGCAGTGACCTGTGATCCTCTGGGAGATTTCCGCTGCGATAATCACCGCTGTGTTCCCATTCGCTGGAAATGTGATGGAAACAATGACTGTGGGGATGGCTCAGACGAAAGAGACTGCCGTAAGAAATAAATTGTCTTAAATGCGTTCATGTGTGTCTGCAAAATCTTGTAAAATGTGTTTTTATCACTCTTAGAACCGAGGCCTTGTTCTGAAAGTGAATACAAGTGTGATAACGGCCAGTGTATTCCCGGGAAATGGGTGTGTGATCATGATAATGACTGCGGGGATAACTCGGATGAGCGGGACTGTGGTACATTAGCCTCCAAACTCAAATGTTTCAACATTCTTCTAAACTCATATACTAAGTAAATCCTTCATTTGTATTATATCCAGAGCTGTACACATGTCGTCCAGGCACATTCCAGTGCGACTCCGGTCACTGCATCCCTGAGTCTCTCCTGTGCGACGGCCGCGCAGACTGTAAAGACCTGTCTGATGAGACCAGTTGCCGTAAGTTTGTCATTCTGGATCTGTCAACTATACACTCTGTGTAGTTGACAGATCCTATACAAACTCTTTTCATTCCACCTATAGAGCTGTCAGAGAATGACTGATGAATTAATGATTTACCATTCATTTTTTCTTCCTGAAAAAAATAAATATAAGTTTGAAAGCTTGTTGGGTCTAATCAGCAATGTCGGAACTAATGACAACAAGAACTAGGAATTTGCCAGTATCGATACTGGTATCAAATATTGCTGTAGAAAATTTGTTGAATCGGATATCGGCTTCAGAATATCGGGTCAGTCGATATAATGGTTGGGCCTTTAAATAAATTCATTAAGATTTACACAAGCCCTTGTTGATCCAGAACATCTCATGATGGAACTATAATTTTATTCCAAATCTGTTTCTGAAACTGTATAAACCGCTAAGTTATTTCACCATTTTAGATTTTAAATATGTTTTTTGGACTGAAAAGAATTGCATTATGGACACTTGTTACAACATAGATTTTTAGCCTGCATTGGGCTTTTAAACCCTTTAAAGAGGCATTCACTTTTGAAACCTTGGCGAGCTTTGGCCTGGTGAGTTCCATATTGTATTCTTGTAATTCCTCATTAATTAAATAAAAGTCAATCAAATTTAGTTGGTTTAATGACAACTTAAAAAGACTGTAATAGAGTAATAGTAGTTTTGTGCCTCTGTAGCCACTCGTTACCCAGGAGGCCGCTGGTGTCCGCTGCATCAGTTTGAATGCGCCAACCATTTGTGCATCAGCCAGAGCTTTGTGTGTGACGGCAGTAACGATTGTGGAGACCGCTCCGATGAACAACTTGTATTATGCCGTATGTTATTTGCAATACACCATCAATCAAGAAGTATTTTTTATTTTGCATTTGGTTAAAATCTATATTTTTGTCCTTTAGTGAACGTAACTTGTGAAATGCCGTCCAAGTTTCGTTGTGCAAATGGCTACTGCGTCTACTCTGGACTGCTCTGCAACCAGAAGGATGACTGTGGAGACGGCAGCGATGAGAAAGAAGAGCTTTGTACGAACACAAACACATTATCAGTATTGACAGAGTCCAAAAGGTTATGCATATGGATACTTCTTTAATTAGAATTAGTTTACCAGAGTGAAGTAAAAATTAACTCAAGTTAATCACATGCACGTATGCTGCATGTGTGCCTCTTTTATTTTAGAGCATAATGTGAAAATTTGAAGTGAACGTTCTTTTAGTTTCAATCCAATCATATTTCATCCCATCACACATAAATACATGTTTTGTGTGATCAAAACAGGCCATCCATTGCCCACAAATTGATGCATTAAACTCAATGATCTTGGATTATCGCACAACTCCTTTTTAAATAATTTCTTCTTTCACTTCAATTTATTCTCGTTACACCTCACTAAACATTGATTGTATGTTTACTGTATGTTCTTGTTGAGGGAATGCATCATTAATCATCTAATCCTGAGCCTGTCTGGGATTAGTTCTTAACTATAATTCCTTATGAACCTCAAAGACAGGAAAAGGGAAATCTCTAATATGGGATAGGATAAAACAATTTAAACAATGAGATTACTGCAAGTAAAATCATTGTTTGAGATTAGTTTGATAAGTTTATGTAGCTGCTTTTATCTTATCTAAGGACACATCCATAGACAGCCATGTAGTTGCGCTGTTGGGGAGTGCATTATACACAAAGCAGTGATTTACATAGTAGACAGAAATTGATGAAACATACTCGATTTTCAGCATGTACTTGATTAATTGACTAATTGTGGCTGTTTGGTTCAGGCCGTGAGCCCACAATGCCCCCCTGCACCTTGGACCAGTTCAAATGCACCAACGGACACTGTGTGTCTCTGCCCTACGTGTGTGACCACAACGACAACTGTGGGGACCTCACAGACGAAATAGGCTGCAGTGAGTAGCAAATGATTACACAAAAATGTGAACATTTTGGATATACTATGTGAATGTGCTACTATTTTTCCTGTTTTTGTTTGTTGCTTTAGATTTTGGCCAGGATCGCACCTGTGAGGAGAAGCTGTGTCAACAAGACTGCATCAACCTGAACGGGACAGGCTTCATCTGCTCCTGCCGATCTGGATACAAAGTGGACCCAGATAACACATTAACTTGCATTGGTACTAGCTTTCATTAGTATTGTTGAGACGCAATTAGAATGACTTACATTGAGTTAATGACTTACATAGAGTTAATTTTTATGTTATTTTTTCCCCTTTTTTTGTAGACATAAACGAGTGTGAGCAGTTTGGCATTTGCCCTCAGATCTGTAAAAACACAAAAGGTGGCTACGACTGTGAATGTGCCCCTGGATACAGACGAGTGGGCAATGGGGACAAGTGTGAGGCCGAGGGTGAGAAAACTTGCACATTCAACAAGCATTATCATTGCCAAGGCTGAACAATAAAAATGACACATGTGTTATGTTTTAGGCCCCACTCCACTGCTGCTTTTGCCAGAAAACATTCGCATCCGAAGATTTAACCTTCAAACTCAGGCTTATCATGACTTTCTGCAAGATGAGGAGCGCATCATGGCCATGGACTATGACTATGACCACAACAACACCGGATTCAGTAGGACTCGAGCGGGCACACAAAAGCACATTTTAGATAAATTGTGGTACATCAGTTGAATATGTGTGTTTCAGGTATGGTCTACTTCACTGTTGCAAGTAAGGACGCAGTATCAGGGGCCATAAAGAGAGCGTACATCCCTTCCATAGATGATGGCAGCAATAACATTGGAGCTGCTGTTTCCCTGGACATCAAATATATAACCTCACCAGACGGCATCGCTGTGGACTGGGTCAGCAGGTTAGAGGACATTTTCCTTTTTACTGTAGAGCTTTGATTTCTACCATGCTTTTGACCATGTTGTACACCATGTAAAAAAGCAGCAAGTTTAAATAATTCCTTCATCATTCTCCTCTGTGTTTATAACAACATTTCAGGGCTCAAATTGCCATCACTTTACAATCACTACTAGACTTTAAAATGTTTGCCGCCATTGTTTTTAGTTTGACAGAAATTGCTCCTTCAGTTTCTTTTACAAATTTCATTGCCTCTTGGATCTGGAGGTATTTTCTAAATACATGCAAAATTTTAAGGCAGTGGTTCTCAAACATTTAAAACCAAGTAGCTCCTAAAAAAGATTTGTCTTCGAACCACCTAATCTAAAACTGGTGTCAAAAGGACTCTTCTAAATTAGGGTTTAACTGAGTCTAAAACAGAATTACAACACTGCTACAATAGCTAACCAAAAACTAAACAAAAGGAGGACAGAAATGCACATAGAACTGACTCTAAATTTAGGCAAACACTAGATCTGCAGACGTACCACCAGAAAGAGCTCGCCATAGTTTGAGAACCACTATTTTAAGAAAAACTCAAAGCTTAGATGTCCAAAGTTTAAAAGGGTAAAATGTAACATTACTCTTTGGGCCATCAGAAACTTATACTGGGCGGACTCCAGAGTCAAAAGATTAGAGGTGGCCATGTTGGATGGACGATACAGAAAACATCTGGTGAAGACTGACCTGGGATACCCGTCTGCTGTGGCTGTTAACCCACGTTTGGGGTAAGACATAAAGACTACCAAAGATCCTTTAAGTGTTTTGACCATAAAATAATGTAAGTGTTGTTTGGACAGGATGTTGTACTGGGCTGATCGTGGGAATGACCCTAAGATCGAGTGCGCGTGGCTGGACGGTCAGCAGAGAAAGGTTCTTGTGGGAGAGCAGCTAGGATGGCCCACAGGTTTGTCTATAGACTACGCCAACAACGACCGCATCTACTGGTCCGACTCTAAAGAGAACCGGATCGAGTCAGTCCTGCCCTCTGGAGAAGGCCGCCAAACTGCTGTCTTCATAGGTGAGGAGGTGGTAGATTAAAGACAATAAACTTTAAATATATGAGGTTCAAACATTTGTAAATTCTTCTTTAGATGTCCAGAACCCTCTCAGTGTGAACGTGTTTGAGGACAGCGTTTATTGGAGCACTCAGGAGAAGGGTGAGGTCTACCGACAGGACAAGTTTGGACGCGGACTCAAGACCAAGCTCCTGACTGCAGGGCCTTGGCTCACACAAGTGTCCCTGTATCAGAAGCAGAGATACAACTCCATCAACAGTAAGTTACACAGACAAAGCTTTTCTTTTTTTTTCCTTTTTTTTCTTTTTTTTTTTTACATCCGGTTATAACTAAATCCTTTCATTGAACAGCCAGTGGTTTTGTATTCTAAAGACCTTGAACAGACAGAAAGTCATTGTAAAAAATACTGTGCCTTTGGTCAGGTTACATAAAGGTGTGGACATAACAGCAAGGAGTGCTTGTGGCAAGATTAAACACAATCAAAACTGCATTTGAATGGTCACAAAATTAGTGGTCCAAGAAATAGAGTAAAAAAGTATTTGGGGAAACTGTTTAAGAGTAACAAAAATAGTAACTGTTTTGACATAACATCTGATTTATAATTTGAAGTTAACATAATTGGAAGGGCAAAACATTAAATAATGGTCAAAATGAGTAAAGCTGAATCAAATCTGAAGGATACTTTCTCACAGTGGAAGAGAAACCACAACTTTTCCCGCAAAAAAAGTACTGTTACTAAAAAATAATCTTCATTAAGGATTAAAATGTAACTGAGTACCTACCGCTAACCAAGTAGTTTCGACTTATTATGCATTTTTAATTTCTTCTTTCAATGCTCTTGGACAAGTTTAAAATGTGCAATTGAATCTTAATAACAAATTTAAATGAGTAATCTGATGATAATTATAAATCTGAAAAATGATAATTACATGTTTTTACAAAATGGCTCAGTCCTACATGTGTTTGTGCAGTGAAGAACCCGTGTAAAGGGACTTGCAGCCACCTGTGTCTGCTTCGTCCTGGAGGCTACACCTGTGCCTGCCCTGAAGGGACAAGCTTTGTTCAAGGCAGCAACACCGAATGTGACACTGGTAATATTCACAGGATCAGAAATTTTCCATGTTGTTTGTTGTTTGCAGCGTTGATTTGGTTGGCACAATTTTGTTCATCCTTTATTTATTTTCAGGGTTTGAGCCACCTCCCACTATGCCTCCTCCCTGTCAGTGTCAAAATGGTGGAACATGCTACTTTAATGACAACAAGGCCCTTTGCAAGTGCGGAAAACATATTTAACCTTAATATGATATACTTACCTTGAATAATAATAAAATGTACATTATTTACATTGTGCTTCACAGATGCTCTCCAATGTGGTATGGAGATTTCTGTGAGAAGAGTAAATCCAGTCTTGTGGCAACATCTGGTAAAAATTGTGATATAAAACACTAACAGAAATACAAAACATGCATTGATTTTATTTCTACTTTCTGTCTTTTTTTCAGCTGGAATCGCCATTGGGGTCACGGTGCTAATTGTTGCTTTGCTTGTTGCTTTTGTCTACACTGCACGCAAGAAGACTGACCTCATAGAAAGGTTACGCGCCAATCTTCCCAGCATGCCCTCAATGCCCTCTATGCCCTCTATGCCCTCTATGCCTGCAATGCCCGATCTGTCGCGCTTCAGGTAAGATACACGACACATTTCTTCTGCTTCCTGACAGGTTTGGTTCACGTCCATAGTTAAAATTGGTAGTCTGTAATTCAGAATTATGACACGATTTGCATGAGGCACAAGAGAAGCTGGCATAAAGTTTGATGTCTTCTCTTTCAGCTTCTTCTTCATCTTCTTAATTGCTTTTTTCTCTCTGGTATTGTTTTGATAGTTGAACATTGTCAGTTGAAAGGACTAGAAACCACTTGAAACCACAAAATTATTATTGCATAATTATTATGTGGACCCAATCCTTATATTAAATCACAAGATTATATTGTAAACACAAGCGATTCATTGTAGACACTATTTCTGTAACTATGATTTCAGAAATGATCCACCTTCTAATAACTTGAAGACAGAGATGAATGCAACAAGTCTGGATCCTGCTGAAGTGGTCTGTACAGAACAACTTAACCTTATGATACAGATATATTCTAAAGTGTATTTCAATGTGCAATTTAACACAGGTGCCCGTGCCCAATCTGCTGCCTCAGGACAAGAGCTTCGAGAATCCGGCCTACGAAGCAGAATCACAACCTTTTACTTCAAGCGCAGTGCCAGAAACTTCAGCTCCAAATGGTTCAGTTCAGGTTTGGATTTAAGATGTTATAGAAAATCCTTGCATTGGTGTTAACACTGATCTAATAGCATGTTACTTAAAATATATGTGCCTGTCAATGTTTGTTGTTTCTTGTTAGAAAAATGTAAATAACCCATTGCTCATGGATGAGCTCCAGGTTGTCAGTGAACCTCCAAAAGATGGCTCTGCAAACAAGGTCTAAACAACAGTTGTTCATCGTAAATATGTATTTGTTGTTGTGGTTCTACTTGACACCTATGTTTTTTTGTTTTTTTAAGGAGCCTTTTGAGAATGATGCAGACTCTGTGGAGTTAATGAACGCTGCTGCTCCCAGGACTGTGGTGTGTAGCATTCATAGAAAGTTATTATAATATTATAGCTATAAATGACAAATGCTAAGTAATCAGAAGTGTGTAAAGTGAAGTAAATAATTAACCTGTTTCTTTTTTGTATTTTTTTGTATTTTGTTTTATTCCCAGAATTTCGACCCCATCAGTGATTTTGACTCCATGGGTGGCTTCCAAAACCCCATATACACAGTAAGTAACAACACACAATGTAGCTCATTAGTCTTTGAAACTACAAGCTGTTATTTTACTGTTGTTTTATTTTATTTATTAGGACAATCGCACTGACTCCGACATATGATCACCACTACAGAAGACTGTTTTCTTTTAGATAGTGTTTCATTTTACAATAAAAGTAAATAAAGCAAAACAGATTATTATTGCTAACCATTCAAATGTGTGTCAGTATTCAATTATGTTTTTGTATGATGAAATTGAAAACATAATCTCAAAGTTTAAATAAATAGTATTTTCTGTTCCTGTTGTATATTCTCATTATTTTTATACTGTAGCAATGCCACAGCTGTCTACATTTTGTCCTTTTTATTTATATATCACACAAACTCCCACAGGAACCTAATTAGACAAGGCAAGTTTATTTTCAGAGCACAATTCATCCGTAAAGTAAATAAGTGTTTTACATAACAGGAAAAGAGTTAAAATTACAATACAAACATATAAAACATGTTAAATAATCATGATAACATTTACAGTGTTAGAGTGCAGGTAAAAACTTCTTTCAGTCATGTACAGCATACTTACACACATAATGTAATTCAGTGATACAATCAAGATTTGTTTGTGTTTTCTTTTTTTTATTAACCTACATCTCATGACCTTTCTTCGTCTGCATTAGACACATGTGTTATACAGAAGATTAGAGTGGATAGTCCTTCATCAGAGTGGGGCTCCAGTCTACATGAGTTTCATACGACCTCTTCAAAAACGTAATTCAGGCTAGATGGATTTGAATCTCCTTCAGGATTCCAGCTGTGTTGGTGGCCTCCCCTCTCCATTTGTTACTCTCTTCCCAAAGGCTGCAGTTTATCTGTTGTTCCAATTTGAACTGATCTTAAAGAAAAATGTTTTGATCGGGGAGTGTCTTTTCATCCGTCTGGGTTTTGCGTTCTGAACTCTGGATGAAACCTTTGATTTGTTGATTTGTTGTGGCAAACATACTAATTTATAGATACCTTCAATCTTTGTATTTAACTCACAGCATTAAGGTGGATCTTATAACCCTGGTCAACGTTCTTGGTCTCTTTCATTCTCTTTTCTTCAAGTTTCATGATGAAAACCTCAGAGTCATTCTGAAACTCAATGACGAGCTGTTGAGACCTTTCTTCATTCTCTTTCCTCCTCATAACCATTTTTTCAGGACTAGCCATGAGGCCCTCTTGGTCTTCAACTTTCTGCTTCAGGTCTTGATTATTACAGGTGTAACCCAGGTTTAAAAATGCACTAACTGCGGTCGAGTATAGGAAATTCCCACTTTTGCGAACGCACCACTAGGTCACGCTTTCTCTCGCGAGAACACACCGACCAATCGCGTTCGAGCAGCGCTCCTTACAAGCCCTGTTCGCTCCTCTCCTGCCAGAAGTCGGGAGAGGGACGAACCAGGACGGCTGCGCAGGAGCCCCTACCATCGTCGCTGACGCTGATTGTAGACCGCTGTGCGCAAATTGAAACGGGAATTGGCCAGGTGTGCCAGGAGTGCCAGGTGTCCAAGGTGTGCCCGGTGCCTGGTAGTTGATCTGGATGGCGAGCTAATGAGCCTAAACGAACCCGAAAGTCAAAATCAACAGCATACACCTTCTGCGGTCCGGTAGGAGGCTGTAGCCTGCCACTCCCAAAACTTGTTCAATACACATTCTGGTTCTCTACTCATGGACATTCCTCAAATATAAAATCTCACATCTATGGACAATTAAGCCCACACGCTGTGGCTAACAGTTCATCTCCTCTTTTGGGAGCCTCAGGACGTTGTTGCTTGTGTTTTTTGTTGAAATACTGAACTCAAACCCTATCAATCCGATAGAGCTACTACACTTGATCATATTGGTACCTTTTTCTTTTTTGTAAATATATATTCTGCAGAATTTGTAAATATTTGGTATATGTATGTTTGTTATCACTTTGCACTTTTTTTTCAATATATGGCACCAGCCACTTAAACTTATATACTTGTCTGTATTACTATTTCCTGTTCACCCACCTCCCAGTGAGCCGTGTCTATTCTTCTGGTCTAGCCTATCTCCAAATTCATTCCAACCCCTTTTCTTAGTGGCATACCCCACATATATGCTACACAGGTGATGAAGTTATTTTCTACCTGATTATTAATCTAATATATTTATCTTTGAGAAGATTATCATATTTCTGTTGCTCCCTCTTTAATCGACCCTGACGAGAAGCGCTGGTGGTCTGAATTTTGAGTTCATGATTTTGCTCAGGACATCCTGAGGATATCACTGTGTGCATTAAAGAAACCTTCTGCGCTTTCACTTTCTCAGTTTCCTTCTCAAAAGCTGTCTGGCCACCTCAGAAGATACTCTGTGTTCCTATTCCACAAATTGCTTTCGGAACCATTTATTGGCCACCTCCTTCTCTATAGGGAGGTCCTGCATACTTACCTTCGTTGCCTCAAGCTTAGCCTCTTTCTCAAAAGCATCCTCTTGATTAGATTTGACTTTGCTCTTGGCCAATTCATTCACAGCAGAAGCCACAAAATCCATGTCACTGCTTTCAGCTATGTGCCCCTTGAGTTTATTCATAGCCTTTATCAAGGACAATGCTTTTCTCCTTTGCCTGGCACCTCAACTGCTCCTTTATAGAGGATAAAGACCCCTAACCTCTATCTTCTGTTAGTTTTCCATTGAATCTAGAAAGTAATTATCTGTAAATATGCGCTGGATAAACCTTTCTCTACTCTGTTGCTCAGCAATCAAATACTGGCATATACTTCTTCCAAGTTGAATGGAATTCTCATACGTTCTAATTCATGGGCTGCCGAATTAAGAGAAATTAGGACTATTGCCATAGTAATTTACAATTTAAAGCAAAAGATCATATCTTCTGAACAGATCCATGGAAAAAGTCAAGGTAAATCCAGACGAAACTGAAATCCCCACTATATTTGTCCAGGTGAAGATCTGACCAAAGTAAAATGTGTTGTATGTATCTGAATCTACGCTTTTTCGGTCACTGTAGCAAACCTTCTGAAGCACTCCCTTCTACTTAAAATTTTAATTGTTGCTTTGACACAAACACTCAAACAGAAATCTATTACATATTCTCTAAACTTGGATCAAGAAGTCTTGTCATCTGTTTGATAGTAGGGAAGCAATTTCTCTTTTTCACAAAAATGTCTTCACACATCAAGGTCTTCTCTCCTGTGGATTACAACATCTAGGCCAAGAAGGAGCTGATTGAAAAACAGAGAGAGAGAGAGCAGGAAGACAAATGCCTCTGCTTCATTATAAGGTTTTATCCATGTTCAACACTCAAAACCTCCCAAAGTAGTTAAAACATGCCACAGACAGATGATGTGAAGTAATTTTAATTGATTGGTTGAAAAGTGAAAAGGATGAGGTGCTGCTTGAAGCCTTTTGCATTGTGGTATATTCTTGTGTTAAAAGAATTTTAAAAAAGAAACAACATTATCATAGATTTCCCTTTATTAATGCAAAAAAAAGTTACATTATTCCACTAGATTTAAGCTATTATTATTATTATTATTATTATTATTATTATTACGTTTACAGTAAAACACACTATAGTGATGACAATCACTGTTAACATAGCAATTATAACAATTTAAAATAAAATAGTTTATCTTTTGAATGGGCAAATATCCTCAAATATCACCCATCCATGGGTTTCTGAAAATTCTGGAAAACGATTTGCCATTGCGATTATAATAGTAATTGTCAAAGACCCCATAGCGTTACGCTGTGGAGTTGATTTAATCATCATTCATTCGGTGGTGATCAACCATTATTCTAGCCCTAGCCGCTGAAGTGAGGCTGCCAATCTGCACCAAAGGCCCTGACCAATCACTATGTACATATACCTTTTAGGCCCTTGATTTTCAACCAGTGTGCCGGGGAACACTAGTGTGCCTTGAGGTTTTGTCAGGTGTGCCTTGACAAAATGTCAAACCTGGATTCACTAATGGATTTAAATAAAAAATACTATTTGAAGTGACTGGAACAAATTGCCAAATTTAAAGAACTAGACACTAGACACTTTTTGACACATTACACAGTATATCAGATTTTGTTTACCAAAACGTGTAAAAGGTGGTGTGCCCTGATAACTTTTCAACCAAAAAAAGTGTGACGCGACTCAAAAAAGGTTGAAAATCAATGTTCTAGGCAATGTGGGTGAAGTGTCTTGCCCAAGGACACAACCACAGAACTTGGTCCTAGAAGGAATCACACCTCCAACTTTTGGGTTGATGGACCACTCAGTGAGAAAGGTATTATTTAAAACCAAATCTTATATCTTCAAAATGTTGCACAAAACAGCAAGATGAAACCCATAAACAGAAGCTTTTTTTTAATTATTATTTGTTAAGGCAACAGTGTTAGATTTTCATCACGGTGAGACCCATTAATAATATAATAAATAGACACCAGTTGCTGCTTCTTACGCATGTACTGTAGGTGGATGTTTTATACATGGAGCACTTGAACGCAGCACAGAGAGGAGGGGCGTGAGTGACAGCTGGGGGAGGGGGCGTGGTCAGTGAGCGCCAGACTAAACGGCGCACCAGGCAAACCAAACGTGATTCTCCTGTCAGCCGCACGGACAGACCGACTGTCACAGAGCGCACAGACGCACGGACAAAGAGAGAGGACCGAGAGAGGGGGACCCAGCCCAGGAGCGACCATCCCCCGCGCCAGTGTCCGGCCGATACCGCGCACTTTTGGGGAGAGACGTATTACGCGCAGCCGGGGTGACGGAACCCCCATAAGGTAAATATAGATGATCACTTGACTCTTTTTTACCTGTCAGGTTTTGGAATACGGAACATGACGCGAGATGTCCTGGAAAAACAAAAAAAAAAATAGGTAAGGGTAAGGTAATGGGAAATTGTATTGATTTATTGCGTTTTCCATACAAGCTTTTAGATAATTTATAATGCTACCCACTGTAATTGATACATATGATAGATTAGCATGTCACGCCTTTTGATAATAAATGGGACGAGAAAAAGGCAGTCAACATTATAGGAATGACCTCAGAAGCTTTAAACATGGGCTCAATCAATTCTGCTTTCGCTTTTTATCATAACGTAGAGAAAATTCCTTTCGTGAAGATCAATTTAACACGTTTTTTTCAGCGTTCTCAGACAGACATTACAAAATGTTTGTAAAAAAAAAAAATAAATTAAAAAAAAATAAATAAATTGAATGCATAATTGAGTTGAAATTAGAGGAGGTTGTAGATATGGATTCTAAACTTTAATGTGGAATACCCAAGACCAGATTCAAATCAATTGTATAGATATTGAATTGAGGGGGTCACTTCTGTGCACCGTTCATTTCACTTTATTTGACCTTGTAAGTAGATTTGTATCTAAACATGGATGGCAATCGAATTTCCCTCGATCACTAGAAGGACCAGTCCACACACCATCTCCTTTCTAATGCACAGTTTAACTTTCTGCATGTGTCTTGTCAAAACAAAATGCTTGTTGTGATATATTTCAAGAATTAGCCACTTTTTCATCACATGGCACATGCCTGTAATAAAGTATGAGTGATAGTAACGCCTGTGGTGTCAAGTCAGTTGGTAACAATAAGGTCCCTGATGATCCATAAATTATCCTAAATATTAAACTTTTCTAAAATTCCCTCTTTTATTAAAACCTTTTGTTCTTCTACCATAGCATTACTTTTACTCAACCCCAAATAATTTGAAGAGATGAGTTGACCATGGCCTCTGCCCAATTTCCCTTTTGACAATTGAAGTTTTTATCCTGTGTGGGCGTTGAAGGTGGTCGCCTCTCATGGTTTTTCTCATAATCTTCTTAAGAGCCGTCTGCCTCCTGACCTCGTCTGATTTTCTCTCTAAAATTTGAAATAAATCTCAAGGTAGCCGCAAAATGAATGTGGCAGAAGTATATGATGTTGGGATAGACCACATTTTAGTACAGCTTTAGAGCTACATTGAATGTGTTTTAGTAACATCACATCATGCTTTTTTATCACTTACACACAGGCCAATGTAACACCTTCCACTACATGTAGCCAATGACTGTAAAAACCCATATGCTCTGGGCTCTTCATGCCTTGGCACAGCTTTAGCGCATTGACAGATTTTCAGTCACATTTATTCATCACTGTAGACGATTGTGGCTTCAGTATTCAGCTCTTCTTTATTCTGAAAACATATACATAATTTATATACATTACCCCAAAGTTATTGTTACATTTTATTTATTTTTTTTTGCGTCCCCCTCAGTCCCAAACGTGAAGTGATGGCTGTGTGTGGCAGACCTCAGCCCTCTTTGCCTGCCTCTCGGGATGTCCCAGCAGCAGACAGGCCCAGGGAAACAGGTGGTGCGTGTGCGGGGCAGGGGCACGGGGTTAAGCTTCCAATGTCACTACAATAAAGTGGCACACTGACTCCACTCTGGTCCAATCTTTGCCCACTGTCGGTCAGAGGATATGAATCTCATCAGCGTCCCGGGGTATGTGGGTTACAGGCGCTCAGAAACGCCACGATGAGGACATATAAAAACACTGAGAAAATAAGTTTGAGCTTTAATCTGAGGCATTCTTCTCTCGATGGTAGCATTTGTTTATTATGCTAAATGGGCTGATGCTCGAGTAATCCTGCTTATTTGGACGGGCTCCCTGTTAATGGTTGCTCCGGGCTGAACCATTTGGCGAGTGGGACTGTAGGTCAGTGTTTCCCAACCCGTGGTACGCGGAATTAAATGGTCTGTGATTTTTAAAGTAGGTTAAATTGAATAGTATTTGAAGAGAAAATGAACTAGTAAACGGATTTATTTGCTTAGTTCTCAAGTGAGAGGTACTTCTAACAATTTAAGTGAACCTAAGACAAAAAATATATATAGTTTCTAAATGTATTGTAAGAAAACCAGGTAAACTGGCCATTGTCAGAAATTGAACCCTGTCTGGTCAATGACAACTAAACAGTGGCAGATAAAGTGCGTTATAAACATCTGTGTAATCCCTCGGGTAGGTTCCAAAGAAAGAAATTCCGTTTTATCAACTGGACAAACGTTTTAAGAGTGAAGACGATTCACCACATTTATCATAGTTGCTAAATATGACTCCGGTGACAGTTCACACTCAATAGACTGAACTAACGACAGATGCTCCTCACTGTAAACAACCACTTGGTGTTAGTTTCAGTGTAGTTTGTTTCTCTCCTCAGACAGAAATATGGCAGTGACTCTCCAGCTCTCTGTCAGATGAACCGAAGAAGTGTGTATTAGAGTTGAAACATCTTCACTTTTAAAAACTTTGTCCAGCTGACAGAATCACATTTTCTTTTGCCGTGCTTTATTATGTGTCAGAAACACACCCGGGGCACAGCAATAGTGAACAGCCTAGTGCAAAGATGAAGCACAATTTCTTGCTGAGTCTCTACTTAACTACTCTACATTGTTGAGTTTGAACCTGCTGGATTTCTCTCATTATTCTCGCTGACACAGATTCTATATTGAACTGTCTCCGTTCGTGTGTATTGCACAGGTTGTGTGGGCGTCTGCTGCAGGATAATTGCCTGTTCAAAAATAGGGCCACTTTTCTAATTACCTGTTTCCATTGTGCGTCCACATTCTGCTAATCTCTGAAGGCGACACTCTTAACGCTTTATGTTTAGAAACAATGTTGAAAAGAGGATTTTTATTGTTACTGTGTCAAATGCTTTTCTGTATACCTCCTCCTCTTGTTGCCGCTGAGTTTAATCTGCCGCCACTTTCTAATCTCCTCCATTGTATTGTGTGAAATCCTCAGAGATGCCCAGCCCAGAGCCAGCGTAGCATCTCAAATCAAGGAGGCTGCTTAATACCACCATATGGCTGCTTCTGCTGCTGCTGCTGCCGCTGGAACAACCTTCAGTATGGAGGCGATAGACAGTGAGAGATGACAGCGCTAAGCCCCTCTCAGAGTGTGTAATTAGAGTTGGACAGAGAAAAAGAAGGTCAGAACGTGGGCCAAGTGTAGCAGGACAGACAGGCGCTTTCTGGAAGTATAGAGGGGCGGACCAAGACTGTTAGCGGGACACTGCTGCTGTTTGGGATTTAATGAGGCATGTGAGAGCCAAGAAACTGCTCAGATCTGGAATGCATACCGGAAAAAGGAACCGATTGTTTCATGTGACACCAAAATAGAGTGAAAAATTATGTGTTTAATGTTGATACATGTTGATATCTGCAAATCCTCATATAATGCTCTACTTTAAGCCTTCTCCTTGAGGAAGTAGTTGCTCAGTTATCAGAAATTGGTAGAGCACCACACTACTTTTTTCTTTCTTAATACTTAATAGGTTCATTTTAAGTTTTTCAATCAGTTTTTTTTTTTTTTGGTTATAAAAAACAAAGTAATATTACCAAAACTGATTGCTACAGTGTTATGATGGCGATGTATTGATATATCTTGTACTTGTTGTGTCTCTGTTATGATGTTTTCTGATGTACCAGCGCCTGTGGGTGCATTTATGTCCTGGTCTGGTCTTGTCCTGGTTTGGTCTTGGTTTTAGCCCAGTTTAGTCCTATGTGGAACTGGATTGGCCCAATTCTAGTCCCCATGTATTCCTGGTGTAGTGGTTTAGTCGCAGGTTTAGTCCCAATTTGATGTGGTGCGTGAACAAAAGTGAAATCTGACAGAAGGACTCATTAGACCAGATGCAGATGTTTAGTGTTGAACCACATTTTGGCACGTGCCTTTCAGTGCGTCTACTAATGTGTTGAATGGATTACTGGAAGTGCCTCTGTTCAGTCAGATGTACCCGTGTTGAAAGCAAAGGCACGCTGCTGCTGAGAATCCATTTATGGTTTTATTATCAATGTCCAATACAGCTGCTGCCATCATGAGGGTCATAGGTCACACTACTATCTCACACTGGTCTTATGTGGACAGCTTTACTACAGAAGGCAGCTGACACGGCTGTGCTCAGCTTTACTGAAGATACAAAAACATTCATAAAGGGATTTATATTTTAGCCAAAGGGCAGAATTTGGAGGACAACTTAAGTAATATGAGCGATAATATTTCATTTACCATACATATAGTTTATTTTTTATATTTTAATTGAACATTTATTAGTCCTCCTTAAGCCAACATATTTCCAATGGCCTTATATTACAGTAATACAAGTTGGGATGTGTGTCAATTAAATAAATAAATAATAATAATAAAATAAATAATAATAAATTATTATTCAATTACAAAATCACAAATATTGCGTAATATTGCGTAAACAACATAAACTCCTAAGTGTGTTTAATGTGAACGCACATCTATTTCTGTGAGATACGTCACTTCATGTCATTTCATCTGTCCATTCTCTTCATTTTAGGCGCGCTGATGCCCCACATTCTCTCGAAGCAAATAATCATGATTTAAATTACGACTTAAATCACTGTGATTATTATTTGACCATTTATTTTTGTTAAAACAGATTTGCAGTTTCCACAAACAGACAACTTTTTCTCTTTGTTAGTTTACTGCGGAGTTTCCTGTGCAGTGGCGATCTCTTCCTTCTGCAGAGCCAGGACATTTGAATTTGATGAGGCGTGAAATTGTTTGTGATTGGTTGTCTGTTTGTAAGTGGTTGCCTTGTGAGTGATGGTGATAGTCCAGTCCAGAGTGTACCTCACATCAGGATTTACTGGGATGAAATCTCCTCGACCTCAGAAAGGACGAGTGGGATCAAAGCTATAAATTGAATTGTGAATTATGAATGCCATTGGTTAATATTTATAGCGATTTAAATTATGATTCACTTAATGTTTTTGTGGGGATCTCATATTTGATCAGTTCTACAGTCTATCTTGGTTTACAGTCTTGCTAATTAAAGATGTATGAAGTAACTTTTCTGGTGAAGAGTCTAAAATTGCCTTGAAAAACATTTCTTCATACTGTGGGCGCACTCACCTCTCCACAGATCTGACCTGTAACCTGGAACTGTAGTGGCTTCACCTGCTTGTCTCCATGGAGACAGATGAGTTTAATGCCATACTGTGGTACATTCTAACATCTTCATGGAAATTAGCAGGTGATGGACCATTCATTAGAAAAGTTACAATGAAAAATTACGATGTGAGTTGAAATGACATACTTTGAATACTGTCTTTGTCGTACCGAAATTATTTTAACTCCCTCCAAATATAAAGCTGATGTGACTGTAGTGTTGCCATGGAGACGAGAGAGTGGCCTGGATTGTCTGACCCCATCAATATGAACGAGATCATTAATTATACTGAAACTTGAGCTGTGAGGATCTGAGCATCGCTATGACAACACGGAAAGTCTTTAGCATTTTCTCCATAGAAATAATTTAATTTAATCTGTTAGCAGTTATCTGCAGCAATTATATATATATATATATATATATATATATATATATATATATATATATATATATATATATATATATATATATATATATATATATATATATATATATATATATATACAGATTTTTTTTTTAATTATTTTTTTTTTTTTTGTATATTTGTATTTAATGTATTCATATTTTTCCTCCTACAATGGAAGTGTAAAACAGCCTGGTGTTTTGTGCTTTTTTTCAGACCCACATGGCTCTTTAATTCTTCCACAGAAAGTAACATCATCATTCATCTCCTGTGGTTGTTTCTCCCTCTCTCCTGTTTTTCCTCCTGCTGTGAATGATTGAAGCCATGCCCGTAGTGTCTGCTACCACAGGTACAGCCCTGCTCTCTAATCCTCCCTGCTGCATTTTATAACCCTGCTATGAATAATACATGTGACAATATTTCAAGCATGCATTATGGTTACTTGGACTTTTACGGGTGCTTAGGTCCAGATGCTGTGTTTCGTAGCTGTACCTTGGTTGAATTTAGATGTGTTTCAGGGCTGCATGAGACGCTGGCCGTTCTCACCTCTCAGCTTCATCCCGATGCCAGACACAAAGAAGACCTGTCCTTCCTCAAAGATGTTTTGAGTGAAAAGAGCCTTGCTTATCTTATGAAGGTAACAAAGTGGGACTATATCATGACTGGCCTGACTGACTTTATGAAACCAAAGAAGAATACCAACAGCTTTGTCCCAACTGCCCCAAGACTAACCTTGGACTAACCCAGGACTGACTCAGGAGTTAGGACCAACCAAGGATTAATGCAGGACTAATTCAGGATGAGTGGTCGAAGTACAAGTGTTAGGGTTAAACTGTTCAAGTACGATTTTCAGGCATTTGTTACTGTAATCAATTTTCCACTGGATACTTTTTACAATTTATATACAATTTCTACTCCACACAATTTTTAATTGGACTGAAAAATACAAAGTACTTTTTCTTATGGTTTGAGAACGTTTAGTACGTTCATGGTGACATCTTGCCCAAAGGTTATGAGGTCAAGCCACAGCTTTGGATAAACAAAAGTATACAAATAACAATAAATATTACAAAAATTAAGAACTTGATTTGATTGTTTTTGATTAACAAAATCAACGCAATCCTCTATGTAAATCACTACATTTGTCTCGTAAATAGTTCTCTAAATCGGAGTGAAGTACTTGTTAATACTGTTTTTATGTTTTTACTCTAATTCTAAAACTCTATTTTTTGTGTGTGTATCTGAACTTTTACTGATGTAACAAAATTGAGGACTTCTTCCTCTATTGCCAGGACTAAACTTAGTACCTCAGGACTGATCCACGACTCTGGACTTAATCATATTATCATATTCCCACATCTAGCCGTGATTACATTACAGCTTGACCACTTTGCAACTACTTTACTGCATATGTTTGCCTATTTTTACAGATTCATGAAAAATTAAAGCAGTATGAGAAGCTTGGTCCAGAACCGGTCTTAGACAGTGCCTCCTGTCTGGCAGAAGATGTAAGTGCAGTCAATTCAATTATTTTCTTGAGACACAATGATACTTTTGTTTTAGGTGTTTAAGGATTCTAGAAAATCAAATGTTGTAGTAAAACTCCTTTTCATCTGCAGCTGACTGAAGACCTCCAGAACGGACCTCTGGAGGATGATGAAAGAGAGCTGCTCCTCCTGCTCAGTGCTCCTCACCTCAAGGTACAACTTCAATCACAGGGATAATGTTGTGTAATTTAATTTAGTTGCATTATCCATAAAATAATGCCATGCGTTCTCAACAACAGAATCAACAAGCCAGGCACAAAAGATATATTTTGTTTTTGGAGAGGAGAGAAGATGACTTCCCCATTTGAAAGACCCATGTTACAAAGTAATGACTGTGATTGGGTCTTACCAAAACTTGATGGTTGTGTGATATATTTTAGTCCATTTAGTCCATCCAGACTCTCCTACATTTGTACAGAAAGTAGAAGGGAGCTTCTCCATAAACACTTTTACAATCTTGTATATTTACCATAAACTGAATGAACTGAATATTTGCTTTGTGAAAAAGAGGAAACAGAAGATTTCAATATTTTCAGTTTTTATTAATTAATTTGAGTTTATTTTGGATTAGACTAGAGATTAGAGAACATGTGCTCCGTATTTTCCACAGGCGGTGCTATCAGCTCATGATACAGTGGCCCAGAAAAACTTTGACCCCGTGCTGCCCCCGCTGCCTGAAGAGCTGAACGACGACTTTGAAGAAGAGTCCGTGAAAATCGTCCGTTTGGTCAAAAACAAGGAACCTCTGGTGAGAAAGAACTGCTGCACTTCATCATCATGAATATGATATATTCTCATCAGTAGGTTCTATCTGTGTGAAAGAAACTAGCGTGTTCACATTTGCACATGCCAAATCGATCACAACATCGAACTGGAGGTAAACAGCCCTCTCACCTCAGTCTCTAAACTGAACAACGTAATCAACAGATCATTCTTTTTTCATAACTATTTACTTCAAATTGTTCAGATATTATTTTCCCATTTGTTGTTAGGATAATTGGATTCAGATCACCTTCCAGATCTACACATCACTTCTGTTGGCCTATTACATTTTTGTTTTGACTAGGGTGCTACTATTCGCAGAGATGAGGCCACCGGGGCAGTAGTAGTGGCCCGAATCATGAGAGGGGGAGCAGCTGATCGAAGTGGTGAGTTTTTTGGGTTTTTTTTACAACATAGTGTATAACAATTCTAAACTGCACTGTCTCCTGACTTTCTTGCTACTACTGACACTGACAGAGGATTACGCTGTGTAACCCCTGGAACTGTCAACAAGAGATCAAGTCCTTGAGATTAGTGCTACGAGATTGTGTATTTTGAGATTACAATCAGGAGTCGCTTGTGTTTCCACTGTGATGTTTTGCAGTGATGTCCCTGCACTATAGTCTAAACGTTTTGTCACTTTTTATCATTATCATGTTGTGACACATGTATGTGTGTTTCAGGTTTGGTGCATGTAGGAGACGAACTTCGAGAAGTAAATGGGAAGGTCATCACCCACAGACGGCCAGATGAAATTAGCCAAATATTGGTAAATAGAAACTAATGTTGGATTTGTATTGGAAGAGTTGTTTAAACGCACATTATCTCTTGATTCCCTAGTCACAGTCACAAGGAACTATCACACTGAAAATTGTACCAGCTGTAGCAGAGGAGGATCGACTTAAGGAGAGCAGGGTCAGCATCATTTATATTTAAGCTTTAGTTTGATTTAAATCCTGTTTGTGCTCCGGCCCAGCTGCTGAAAGAGAGCAAATCAAATTATACATTATTTTTTTAGGTCTACCTTCGAGCTCTATTTGACTATACTCCGTTTGACGACAAAGCCACCCCATGCCAAGAAGCAGGGCTCCCCTTTAGGAGAGGGGACATTCTGCAGGTGGTGAGCCAGGAGGACACCACCTGGTGGCAGGCCAAGAAAGTCGGTGACAGTAACCTACGAGCTGCTCTTATTCCCTCTGCTCAGTTCCAGGAAAGGTACTGTTGTATTTAATTTAAATTAAACTTAAACAAGAAAGACTTAAATGGATTTCTTTTCTTTTTCTTTCTCAGACGTTTGAGATACAGGATGAAAATGGGCTCCTTTCCTCATCCCAACTCGGTCAAAGTCCCCACATGTAAGACCATTTACTGTACAACCGCCAAGCTACGCTCGGAAATTCAAAGCTCATTGTAATCTCATCTATCCAAGAAATAACAGAAAAGAGATTATGAGATAAATCCAGGGTTAATCACCCAAAAGCCACTGTTCTTCTTTGTTGTTTCATTGTTTCAGCTCTGTTTAGAACGTAACATTTAAGTTTAGCGAACACAATACAATACATTTATTTGGATATGCCCTGGAAACTCTATATATGCTATGTTGTCTTGGTAGTTGTTGCAGTGATTGAGATGCACACCTTTTAGAGCATTATTTGAAATGTTATTTAAATTATATTTCTGTCATCTCGTCATGCTTGCCTCAGACGATCAGGCCGATAGAGGTAAGTGTTCAAATATAATGTACAAAACAAACACATTTTTCAACGTTTCCTTTGCTTTCATCCCTCTGGCCCACACTCGATGGTGTAGACTTGTTTCACTAAGATCATCCTCTGCTTTGACCATTTTTTCCTGTTTTTCTCCCACAGAAGACTGTGACTGTGAGGCTGTTCTGAACGGAAAGGACTTTGGTGAGGACACTATTGTTTTGTCCATGATTATTTGGGCATCATCAACTCTGCTGTTTGTGTTTGACGCATTTATTGGGGTTTTTCAACAAGATCTAATGATATGTTCTAGTGTTGTATCAATACTGGCATATATTTGAGCCAAGAGTTTAGTTTTAGACTTGCGTGTTTCTTGTTCTGAGATGTTCTGTGCTCCTTTTTATCAAAACAGATCTTTGCTGTAAATGTAGTGAATTATCATGAGCCTTGTATTGTTTCTGCTGGTTCTTCTATTGTTTACAAGCTTCATAGTGAATCACTGTTCAAGCTGATCAGTCACTTCTTTGTCTTGCATCCGTGCTATTGTTTGTTTGGCGTTTTGTATGACACATATGTGTGGCCCAGTACAGCAGCTTCAGCTTTATGGTCATGTAATGGTCACCATTTCACCATTACTATTTGGTGCTTTGTGAGGTGTAGATGCCACATGCATGGCTCTGTTGCTCCTCTCTCTATATAGTATATAGTCTTCATAGATTCAAATAGATGACTAATTGGTTTAAAATGAGTTTAATATGAGCTGTAGTTTCTTCCAAGAGTAAGACAACTGCTGCCTTCTGTGGCCATTCTCTCTCATGGGATATTTCTCCAGGTAATCATTTGTACTCGACATGGGAGTCTAATTTGTTTTAACTAACAGGCACAATAATATTGTGTAGATAAGTGACACACTGGCTTAATTTCTGTGTTTATGTTCATGTGTGAGCACAGCCAGTCTGAGTAGGAGTCTCCGCTTAAAGAGGGACCGTCAGGCTTCACCAGGAGATGCTCACACTCCAGAGGCAAATCACACAGACTTCCTCATTTATGAAGAGGTCACACAGTACCTGCCTCGCCCGGACGAGAACCCCCGGCTTGTGGTGCTCATTGGTGAGATATCAGAATACAAATACTTCATGGTGTTTTAGTGGCCTAATACGTAATCCAATCATACTTTTATTATGACAGGTTCACTTGGAGCGCGAACCACTGAGCTCAAACAGAAGGTCATAGCTGAAAATCCCAGGCGCTACGGTCTGGCTGTGCCACGTAAGTCTCTTAGTGGTTTAGTTTACATTACCTTTTCCCGCCCCGATAATCTCTATAGATGTATAGAGACAGATGTGGCTTTGTAATCTACAGGATTAGAATTAATCTATTTTTTCAAACACTGTAATCTCAGATGGCACTTTACACTATAAATGTAAACAGTTTATAAGATTAAATTTGCATTATTTAAATCACATAAACCTATGTAACTGTTTTAATCACCGCTGTGTGGCAGACACCACTCGAGCCAGGCGGAGTCAGGAAAGAGAAGGAGTGGAGTACCACTTCATCAGTAAAGCGGCATTTGAAGATGACATCCAGAACGGCAAGTGAGTGTGGCAGCTTTATCTTATTCATCATGAAAATAACACCAGCAGATGGTTTACAATGCAGGGTTTAAGGAAAATATGAGCTTTTCATAAACACTGCATCCATCTGCTCTGATACACTGTTGTTTGCAGATTTATAGAATATGGGGAGTATAAGGACAATCTGTATGGCACCAGTTTAGAGTCCATCCACAGAGTACTGGCCCACAGCAAAGTCTGTCTGGTAGATGTCCAACCTGAGGTTTGTATTAAAATTGAGGCAGAAATTCTATTTACTAGAAATTGTGCTTCAGTTTGAATTGGCTCAGTATGTACTTTTGAAACATACTTTAGGTGAGTCCTGCATATGCCAACATGTTCTTTTACTTTCATGTTATACATTATTTTAGGCTCTAAAAACCCTGCGGACAGCAGAGTTCAAGCCGTATGTCATATTTGTAAGACCTCGCATCTTTGACAGTCAACGAAAACTCCTCGGCTCTAGTTCTTCCCTTTCCGCAGGAATAACGGTAAATGTAAAATATACCAGAACATAACTCTAGTTGTTTACTCCACCCTAATGATGCTTTCTCTTACTCAAGGAGGACGACCTGATGGAGATGAAGCAGTCAGCAGACCTCATTGATGAATGCTATGGACATTGGGTGGACTATGTTCTGTTAAAGGAGGACACTGTGAGTGCCTTAATCGAGCTGCAGGTGGTGATGGAGCGGGTGCAGAGGGAGCCACAGTGGGTGCCTGTCTCTTGGCTCCGAAGCTAGGACATTCCAATTCAAGGTGTGCCAAGATACAGTTACAGTGCCCTTCACTATTATAGTCACCCCTGATTAAATCAGTCAATTAGTTGATGGTGATTCATAAAGATTTTTGGGTTATAAGAACCAACCTCTGTCTTGGGGTACGCAGTTATTTTCCAGACTGAACTTTACTTACATTTGTTTTTAATCGACGTGTCGGTTGATACAGTACCCATTCTTGAGTACAAAACAATACAAATGTTTTACAATTTGTGTTCATTTGAATTCAAAATCATTCCATAATTTGAAGCACATAAACTGTATATTCTTTGAACACTTTTTGGTTTTTAACATTTAACAATTGTTTTATGTTTATCTATCCTTTATCGCCCATGATTGTCAAAGATGCCAACATTAGTGGAGGGCACAGAGACGTGATTAACACCTGGAAACTATTTAAACTTTTTGATATGTGTTACCATCTAGCAAGCCTTTGTGTTGTAAATGAAAATTGTGCTGGAATGTATCCAAACTGAGTAGGACCAGTGGATGCCAGATGCATGCAGTAGATACGTACAGTGCAAGAACAAAGTACATGTAACTGGCTAAAACGCTAAGTGCCATATTGTCCAAACTGTTGGTGTTAAATAAAATCAGCAGGTGAACAGAAAAAGTTATCACGACTTGGTCACTTATTACTTGGGAAAAACATTTTAATTTTGAATGACTTATGTAACAATTATAAATCAAACCATAAACAAAGAGGAAAAAATATACATAAGTGTTTTGCAATGTGTCCAAGAATATGCAGTGCCCATTATTTCCACAATTTCTTGATTGACATGTTCTTCTCACTGTCTTTTTGCATCACCTGAAAAGGCAATGAAAGGATTAGTAACAGAAATATTTCCAAAATAAATTACATAACAGTGGAAATAATAATGGAAACATACCTTCGCCACAGCCATCTCAAAGTCCTCCTGGGTTACATGAACTCTTCGTTCTCTTAGGGCGTACATTCCTGCTTCTGTGCATACACCCTAACACAAAGAACCAATTAAAAGCACATTCAAAGACATCTATAGACAAATATTTTAGGGTATTTCGTTTTCTTTTTTTACTTTCACTTCAGCTCCAGATGCTCCAGGCATCAACTCTGCAATCTTCCTCAGGTTGATACCACGAGTGAGGTTCATTTTTCTGGAGTGAATCTTCAAAATGTCAAGACGGGCCTAGTGAAAAGGGGAAAGATGGTTTGTTAAATTGTGTCTTTGAGAAGTTTGTTCAAATTGCTGCACACAGTCAGTGCTTTGAGTACTCATTCAGTTTACTTCTTCATTAGGAGGAGGAAATTCGATCTTCCTGTCAATTCTCCCAGGCCTTAGCAAGGCAGAGTCCAGGATGTCAATTCGGTTGGTTGCCATGATGACCTTTAAGGAAAATGTGTTTTAATTTCTATTGACACATTTCAAAAAGAGTAACAAATAACTTTAGAGGGTGTACCTTGATATTTTTAGTGGCTTCAAATCCATCCAGCTGATTGAGTAGCTCCAACATTGTCCTCTGAACCTCACTGTCTCCACCAGAGCCCCCTTCGAGACGAGATGAACCAATGGAGTCAATCTCATCCATAAATATGATGGAGGGAGCGTGCTCTCTGGCCATGACAAACAGCTCACGCACCATACGAGCACCTAAAAACAAAACGGTCATGAAAATGAATAATAAATACATCCAAACACATTATCGTGCAGTGTGTCTTACCCTCTCCAATGAACTTCTGGACTAGCTCTGAGCCAGACACTCTGATGAATGTGCAGTCAGTGTGATGAGCTACAGCTCTGGCTAAAAGTGTCTTACCGGTGCCTGGGGGTCCATACAACAGCACACCCTACACAACCATGACATATTTAGAACATTTTGGTTCTTTTCGAGCATTGACTTGCGAGGAGGTGATATATGACAAACCTTGGGTTGTGCTATTCCTAAAGCCTCAAAAAGCTCAGGGTGCTTGACAGGAAGTTCGATCACTTCTTTGATCTCCTTGATTTGTTTATCTAGTCCTCCAATCATTTCATAGGTTGAGTCTGGCACCTTCTCCACCATCATGAGAGACACGAGAGGGTCCACCTTATTTGGCAGAATCTTGTGCAGCGTGTAGCTATCATTACGAAGAGCCACGCGACAGTTTGGAGTTACCTATAAAAGCACAAACAAAAATATTATTAAGCAATAGCTGTCTAATATTCAATTATGTCAAAGAAATAGAAACATAAAAAACACTCACATCATTTATGTCTATGTTTTTGTCCACATCCACAACAAATTTGCCTTCTGGATGCACCTGGAAATGGAATAAATATTTAATTTGGATTCAAACATAAGAAAATAATTATAAAAAGAAAATCCTTACCTTCACCAACACTTTCTTTTTATCCATGACCCGCACAACTTCACCGACATAAGACCCCTGCTCCTGCAGCAGCTGTAACTCCTCACGCAGGAGACGCACTAAACCACAAATAACAATAATACTTATTATATTTAAACTGACACTACAATAGGGCTGTAATGATTAATCGACTAATTGTGACAAGTCAACAATAAAAAAAATATATAAAAATTGATAATCCACTAATCATTTAGTGAATTGTACAGACTCAAAAACACATGTGAAAAGAGTTTTTACAACAGAAAACATGACATCAATACATGAAAATGTATCAAAATCTTCTTTTCTTCTCATAAATATTCTTCATCTAGAAGTCTTCGGTCACCTTTATTTGGCTGATAATGTATTTTAATAGTTTAAATAAACAATGGAAATAATTGTCTAGTCGACTACTCAAAAAATAATCGCTGACTAGAGGACTACTAAAATAATTGTTAGTGACAGCCCTACACTGCAAGCATTTTATTTTCATGAGCTTGACATAAAATGTACCTTTCGCATTGAGCTCATTTCGTTGGGCCTGGAGACGTCTCAGGTTCTGGCTCTTATCATTTACTGTCAACTGTTCAAACATCAGTAAATGATATATTTATTACAACAAATCTTATTTTCCAAAAACAACAAAGATGTCAAAATTATGTAAACTAATTACCTGTAATTCTTCAATCTTTGATAAATAGTACTGTCTAAGCCCTGTTCCACCTTTGTTTTCACCCATTTCCATCTGCAAAAAGAGAGAAAGAACCAAATCATGTTACACCAAGATTAATGATCCTTATCATACCTTTTTACTTAGAACAAATAACAACTGATGTGCAGTGTTAATTGACTTAGTAAATATATAAATCACACAGATGAGTCCTTGAAATACAATGGTAGCCATGTAACATTAATACTGAATGGGTTTTCATTGTGATGAAGGCCGCACGGGATAAGGTGCATTTATTCCTATGCCTGGAGCGATATTTGCTTTGTTTGTAGTGATATTTATAATACGTGTGTATGAGAGTAAAACCAGACAATAAATGTTGTCTATAGTAGCATGTCAACAGTTAGCAGTTTAGCGTTAGCTGCTAACGCTACAATGAGACAGCAAACCGGTGGCGAACAAGGCATTCATTTCATTGGATTTAGCTATTTGGATCATTGTAATCACTGACAGCAATCTGTCAAAGTACACCAGATATAACTTCCCGACGGTTTGTATTTTTATATATAAAAAGCCACGTTTGGTTTGAACGCTTAAATAGACAAAACAGCAGAAAATTACACCTACCTGATCGACCTCCATCTTGACTTTTTAAACATCCGTTTGCAAACTAAGCAACTTCCGGTAAATGGTTTGATTTTGGCTCTGGTGACTCAAGGCACCACCTAGTGGTAGACCTTCTCCATTGTCTCCACCATTATTTTTTATTTAAATGTGTGTGCGTGTGTATAAAGTAGAGGGTTCAGATATTTGGCAACAGGATGGAGAGACCTCAATGTATGATTTATTAATTTTCCCAAATCAAAAATGCAAATGAAACCCATCTGATGGACTGTCTCTGATGTATTAAAATAGTCTATATTTTAGGACTAATAATCATACAGCTGAGTTCAATAAACTCTTTGGCAAGAACTGCTCTCCAAGCAAGTTCCACTTTACATATTTCCAAACAGTAAGAGCACATTGGAGTTACACTGGCTGTTATTTGAGTAGCGGTAAAGTTCAGTTCAGTTTTGAGACCTGACATACCTGTTGTAACACAACGGTTAAAAGCAGGCTCTTAGACCAGCCCCAACTTGCAAACCCTCATGGGCAGCATCACTCTGTACAAAAGCCACAGCACTAAATGACTATCACATCTGAAAGAGAACAGTGGATAATGGTAAATATGTTTATTGTAAAAACCCAGATGTATAAAAGATATAGTTCTTTGATTGTCAATAGAAAAAACAAGCAGATGAGCAAAACCTGGAATGTCCCATATAAACCTTGAACAAAATCATTCAAATTATCCCATTAAACACATTTACAACCAACGATTTACATCTGCTGCCATTATTCACACAAGATATAAACCTGACAGCACAAACATGGGCATAAACTCCGTTCTGTTTACTTCACAGTACAAAGGCCATTGTGGCCAAATAGAATTACAAATTAAGACAGTTTTATTCATTTTAAAACTTTGCAGGACAATCAAAGATATTTAGATGGAAGAGAAACATTAAATGAGCTTGCAAACTGTATGCTTTTCACATACCCAACAAAATTAAGCAATACAAGAAATCAATCATCCATAACCAATTTTAAAAGCTAAAAGGTACCAATGCTTATGGTTTAGGGACATTACTTATATCATGAACATCATACATAACTAAATCAATGGTGTCATTTGTACAATTTAAGTACAAAACAACTTAACAAGAATAAAAATACTTGCACTTTGGTCCAACAAAAGTTTGATTTTATAACTTAAAAGAACAAACAGCACCAGTTACACCAGCATATCATTTACAAAGATGGCTTTTAGACCTAACCTTAAACATCCACTTGATGATGGTCAAGTCTTTTTATTATCACAAGTAACATTTTATTTATTTAGGTAAGGCGGATCCCCAACACTTGCTCCAACTCCTGTCGTCTCTGTTGCACCTATAAAATGTAAACGATAAGAGTAGACAAATGCATTAGTTACTTTTTCTGACACATTAATACAAACAAGGTGCCTTGCCCCAGGTTACAGCAACAGCAGTGCCAGGGGTGGCTATTGAACCCCAAACTTCTAGGTTAATGGGTAAAGATGTCTACTAGCTGAGCTGTACTCGACATCAAACTGCAATAACTGCTCAATAGATGTTCTTACTTTTGAGTAAACGTATCGGCCCACAGCCTCTGGGACCCAAGCTTCTTGATAAAAATCTGCTCTTCTTTCCTCCTCAGGATTTCCAGTCACATCTGTCATTAGCTGCAACAAAAATATGTAATTAAGGACACATGTAAACAAATATGTACATAATCATTGGTAATACACAAACCTTGAGATCTCTGCTCTGCGACTTGAGCCAGTCCTGTATGAACTCCTGTGGATTATTGCTGAAGCTTAACATGAAATCCCTCTCTGTCTTCAACTGATTTATATACTCTATCGTCTCATGGATCTGCAACAGAAGCTTTTAGATAAAACTTATTGAGTTTTTCAGTTAGGAAAAAGCAGTTTGTACCTTCATCTCCAGAGTAGCAATCTCCTGTTGGTTTGTGGTGGAGGATAAAAAGCTATTCATCTGGCTTTTCAGTGGGTCGTCCACCTCCACATCGATGTCATAGCATGCAGTCTTCTTCTGATCTGTTGGGTCCACACTACTCAGAGGAAACAAGAGCAAGACCAGGACAGTATATTACAAAAAGAACGAGCCACAATTTCACACACACAAGATCAATGACTATACCTGATCATGTGATTGATAATGATTGGATCTGGGTGCTGCAACAGACTTGCAAGTTTCATTGGAATCTCTGAGAACCTCATGCGGGGACAACCAAATATCTGTAAAACAAATATGATTTAAATAGAATTAGATTTTCTGTTTTGTTGGATTACATTCTGTATTTTCACAAATGTGTGCAACATTTTCACAACGTCAAAGAGCCTGATGAGTTGTGAGTTGTCATGTGCTGTGTTTGTCATTCAAATACCTGTCTGAAATACCGGTTACAGTTGATGTATTCCTTCTCATGGCTGTCCTGCAGCTTGTTGTTTTTGATATAGAGCCAAAGAGCCTGCATGATGCTGGCCCGAGTCTGTGTGTGCACGCCCAGCAGGCGGGCCAGACGCGGGTCAAGTTTGTACTGAGGGGGCTGAAGCGGAGGAAGGAAAAGGAGTAGAAGTTATTGTCAAGTTGAATTTAACAAGATTTTTTTTCATTACATTACTTTCTTTTAAAAATAAGACTGATTTAAGTAAGGTATATTCAGAAACATACCTGGTGGTCCAGCATAAGAAGAAGAGTGCATTTGACGTTCACATCACCAGGCCGTTTGACCTGAAAACCATCCGTTTCCTGAGTTGTTGGCATCCTGTGCCACTGAAACAGCAAAAGCATCATCTTGAATCTGGTTTAGTTCAAGTGTGTGCAGAAGGTTTATTGCTTTTTTTCAATGATTAAGTGCTTGGATTAAAGTAATGTTTTCCATGCCCAACCTAAGGCTTTTGATCATCTCCCTTTTCAAAGAAACAAAGGACTGTTTCCAAAACTTTAGTGATTGCAGCTGACGTTCAGACTGCAGTGGATGAAGTGTTCTGGCGTGGTGTATGATATATGTGAGGGGACCACATCACATGCCTGTGCAAAGTTCTCATACCTCCACCAAGTGATTGTCTGGTCCATAGAGCTCTTTATCCAGCTCAATCACCAAACTCTTGAAGAAGGACGAGAACTTCCTCTTCTGTTTACCTGGCTGAAGGCACAAGACAGTAGCATAAAGAAGACAAAATAAATAAATGCACAAACAATTTCTGCCTTTTATCATAGTAGTAAAATAACTGGCTATTAGTAGTAGCTAGCATTCAATAAATCAACCAATAAAAGCCATAATACAAACTTGTGCAATGAAAAGGCGTAATATTTAGACCATTTAAAATGCAGAACAGACTGGAGGCAAAACAAACGTTTTTTGAAGTCTTAATAAGCAACAGTTTTGAAATTCCAGGGTATGATTGTTAGTTTTCAATATAAAATAAATTCACACTCACATTGACAAAACCACATTGACTTTTCATGTTTTGTGATACTCTGAGGTTAATTCCAGTTTCTCTATTGAAATCGTATTATGTTCCACTTCATTTTCGTTTTTGTTTGCAAACTTTTAAACGGTCTATAGTAGTAGTATAGTATTAATAATTAATCATGCTTGATGGTTCAATGTAAAAAAAATAAAATAAAAAAAATATTTGATTCTTTGAATTCCAAACAACATAAAACTGTCCTAACTGAGACAAAAATATGCTTGTGTCGTTTTTTCAGTTACTGCATTGTTTAACCATGACCACACTGGGGGAGGTGTGCTTAACTGTAGACAACTAGAAAGGGCTGTAGCACCCCACCCTCCCGCAGGCCCTGGGAGTTTGCACAATATGAGCCTTCCCACTCCTCTCACACATCCCTCTGTTTCTCTCTTCGCCGTGCAACCCTCCTACGCACGCCTCAACCAAAAGAGGCAGGAGACAAATTAACAGCAAGAATCCTCCTTTATGTGGCCCCAAACGCACCAATGAGGAGATCTGCAATTGATGGAGGGCATGTCAGCTCTTGGTACACAACAGCCAGTGGTTTCAATTCCTCATTTGAAAAGGAGACATGGGCCGCTTGTGCAAGGGCTTTGGAGAGCAGAAGGGAGAGCTGTAAACACACATCTGGTTGCATGCTTTGAGACACAAGACAAACTCAGGCCAAGTGACTGAGGTTAGAAACACGAGCAGAGGCACTGGGCTTAAAGGGGCTATTGGTGGATTTCGATGACGTCACCTTGCCCTATAGCTCTGGAAAGTCTGTAATGTGTTGATTTTGATTAGATGGACACATTCTCCTGCTGTCAGCATCCCACGACATCATCACAGTCAACAGTCTGAATCAGTTAACTTACCTCCTCCAGAAGTTTGCCTTCCACTCGGAGCTCCCACGATGACACTTTCTCGGCTTCCTCACCCTCGGGCTTGCTGGGGGTGTATGTATTTGAAATGTAGATCCTGAGTTTACGCTTTTGCTGGTCATAAAATAATTCAATATCACTCACACAGATTACTGTTATGAAAAATATTTCACTACCATAAACGTTCAGTCAGTGTGTTACCATGATGGGTTTCTTGATGGCCTCTTGAATCTCCATCCGTTTTCGAGCAATGGTTTGATCCAGTTTCCTTTCAAAGGCCAGCAGATCCATATAAGCCTGGGACTCAGGAACAAGGTCTCTGATCTAAAACCATCTCAGTTTAAGCAATGGGTGTTTAAGCAACGTTATTCTGAAGAGCTTGTAGTTTCTTACCCTCTGAGGCAGGACCTTGTCAGCCATCTTACGTCTTTTGGTTCTACAAATAGACACAAACGATAGACCTACTGTTAAAAGTATATAACTAATAACTATCTTAGTTAGTGGTTACATTTATGTGTTTATGTTGCCACGACACACCAGCCCCAGTATAGACGTTAAAATTATATTATTCAATTATGAGACATTTGTGAAGATTTCATGGTTTCTGCTGCTGCAACTGTATTCACTTACAGTAGATTGCTTTATTACTTTAAAGTGAGCACATGAAGCTTCTTTTTAAGGACTGTTCAAAGAAGAGGACACTTTGTCCTTTTAAGTAACTTAGGTACTTCACTATAATCATGTCTAAATCACATTCCATCCAGAAATTTAGATACCCCATATCCGGATCCACTTTATTTATACGGCACATTTTAGAAAACAGAAACCGTTTTCAAAGTGCTGCACAAACACAAAACATAAAAAAACAAGTGCTCAGTTTGATGGCACGAGTCCCAAAATAATAAAACCAGTAAAATAAAGTCAAAGCAAACTATACCTATAAAACAACAATAAATAAGTACAATAAATAAAAAACACATAACGTACCACAACACAACGTATATGTGTTAAGGTGAGAGAATGAAACATGAACCCGCAAGTGAATATTGCATTAAATCCAAATGTGCCACATTTATGAATGTTGTAACACTACAGAGTTTCAGTAAAATAGCACCAAATGAGTGTCTGCTTTGAAAACATGGTCATGAGATTGGTCTGTCCTCGTGTTTGTTAGTGCTGCTGAATGAACAGTGACTGTAAAAACACTAAACAAGTGACATTGTTTTCAGACATAAAAAAGCAAATAACAGCAATTTCCAATATCTTTAAATACAGTATGTTGTTGATTTATCAGCGTTACATATAATTTGTACACTGCCACCCACTATGTCACAGGTAGAATATAAAGTATTCAACGGTAGATTGTTGCTACCTAAAAATAATACCCATTTCTTTTGACTGTCACTCCTTTGTTTAGAGCTTACCCTCCACGCCTTGGGCCTCCCACAGAATCCTGCTGTTGCTGTTGCTGATGCTGAAGATGTAGAAAGCGTTTCCTTGAGGGGTCCATAGATGGGGGCCCCATTCCAGGACGCATGGGCATGTTCCCAAAAGAGGGACCTGGGAGTTGACCCCCCATTGACCCCATTGGGCCACCGCCTCTATTTGGTGGCATCCCTGGACGCTGGTCAAACGAGGGAAAAACAAGATTATTCGAACAGTACCATTTGATGGTACTGATGGTTGACCAGGGACTGTAATGACAAAATAATTTAATATTGATTAACATGACCCTATTTATAAAGTATTAATAAGGTGTAACATGTTTATAGATTACAAGTTATAGACACCATAATCAATCTCATAGAATACATTTGCCATAACAAAAAGCACATATTAATAATCTTTAGTTCATAATTGTATCTCTACGGCAAACAAAGCGGTAGTGAAACCCCTGACGCTGCAGATGGTGTCAGAGTGGGATAAACATGCGTGCTTAAGACTGACAGATGGCGCACATGATAAACTTTTATTTTCAGCAAAACTGAGCTGACAGAGCGAACCACGTGACTGCATTTCACGCAAATCATTAAGTTGCTTAAAGCACAAAAACTGTAAAACAAAACTTTAAAAGACAGTAAGCACGACATAAATGCGGAAGTTATATAGATACATTTATGAATGTTAGAGGCCGGCTAGAACGTGTTGTAGAAATGTTTAGAATAAATGCAGATATAAGTGAGTACCTGTGGATAGTGAGGGGCGGTGTTCATGCTGCGGCTGAATCCGGGGGCTTGTTGCAGCCTCGCGCCCGCAGCGTGCACCGCGTTCATGGGATTCAGACTCGGGTTCATCTGCGGACCCGAGAAGCCTCCTCTGGATGCCATATTTTAGCTCCACATGTAGTCTATATTTGATACAAACTTTGACTATAGTTTAAATCACATAAACCGGGGATTAAAAAAAAACACTGTGACACTAAAATGCTCCTTTTAAAGGTTTGACAGCAGCCACACTGTCAACACAAAGCTAGCCTGAGTTAGCTCTGAGCATGTCCGGGTCCGGGGTGTTTCCTTCACTAAACGCCTCTTCTCGAGGCAACAGCAAGTTACCGCCTTTATTATGACATCTCATACAACCCATTGTCTGTATTAAGTACAAACCAGTACCACCCATATACAAATCACCTACGGTGCAAACTGGAAATGCGAAAAATTCAGATCAAAATTCAACTCAAGTTCTATTGATGATGACGACAGTTTCATCTAAATTTCCAATTTAATGATTGTTTGGGAAGCTCAAAAATGAATCTAACATGATCAGCATAAGCTGCGTTGATACTGACAGAACTGGTTAAGTCGTTTGGCCAAATGTCTCTCAAACCTTGTTAAGTCTCACAGAAACAAACACTGGTCTAAAACAGGGCTTAAAGCCAGGACTTATAATGGTTAGGCTGGCTACAGATGAGATCCAAACCAGGAAAAGACCAATATTTCATAATTACGCACTCAAGAAATGGAAGTGGTTATAATAAAGTCTAAAATGGCAGAGAACCCTGAAAGTACCACCACTGCCATGGAACTGTCGACACATCAGCCTATTTTACCAGCAGTGACCGATACACGCACTGGGTTGGCCCAATATGGTTGGCCCATGTGGCCGCAGTGCCCTCTTGTGGTAAGACTTTATTTTACAAGTAGTACGAGAAACTTGAAAGACTATTTTGCATTGAGCACGTTCAACAGAACCAGACTTTTTGACCGATAAATCATTTATTAGGCTAAACAGATGAAATACAGTCAGTCATGATAGCAGCATTTTTGACTATTGGAATATATACACATCACACCGAGGATATAGCCTTTATAAGCCTTTACAATGTAAACACATGAGAGTAGAGAATGCTAGAAAATTAGCCTACATATCACAAGAGAATCCCCAGGTTTCACATAAGCAACCAAAAACTGCCAATATGAAAGACAACCATTCAGTCATGATTGTCCAATAATGTGACACATTTTTTTAATCTGCTTGAATACAACAGTAGGACCTACACCTGATACTTAACTCTCATAAATGCATAATGTTGCTTAAGTTCTGCTTGGCCACTGGACAAGTTTGTGCAGTAAAAAAGCATGTAGTAGAAATATTCATATACTTTGGACTCCAGCAAATAATTTCAAAACAAAAGAATATTGAGATTTTTTTGTCAAGTATTGTCAAGTATGGAAAAGGACTGGCTGCTTTTGCTCATCAGTAAACACTATAGAAGTCCCCTATAACTCAAATGTCCTTGCATTTAAAAAAAAAAAGGCAGAAGTGTTACAGTCTTCCTGTGTGCGTAGAATGGTTTAGTTTCTGAGGTGTTATTGTGGGAATCCCTCCTCTTTCATCAGCATGCAAGGGCTATCCTGATTCTCCATCCGACGTCTAGGGCCCAATAAACCTAAAACAGGAGATCAAAATGTGAGGTGGGCTGGAAGATCAACATTAACAGATTATCATTTACTCCACAAAGCACAAACTGTTTTGAACTTACTGCTCTTATGCTTGAAAGATTTTGATCTTCTAGGTGAGTTAGGATTCTGAGAATAAAAGGAGAAAATCTCATTAGGATGAATGAATGAATGAATGAACTATTTGACTCATTTAATGTTGGTGGCTGAATCTTAATTTTCAATACCTTTTCAGATTTTCTTTTCTTGGCTGAAAATAAGCACGGAGAAATTAGATTACAAGAAGTTACAACACTCCCAGACTTTAAACACAAGTACACATTACCTTTCTTTTCTGCCCCGTAGGACCAGTCGTTGTCATTGACATCATCATTATCCTCTTGGTCACTCTCAGACTTGTTGTTGTTTGTGTTGTTGTTGTTAGTGGTGGTGGTTGTGTTACCAGTGACAATTCTGTGACGGGGATTAAATTAACCATGTGTCATTTTACAAGTGCTTTACAAGTCCTTACAGTAAAGCTACTTCTGTAACCACAGCTGACTTAAAGGAGACCGACATCAGCACTAACCATTATCATACAAAATCAAAGTTAGTTAAGTGTCTTGCCCAAAGACATAACGAAATTTTGAAAGTCAATGCTGGGGTCGAAGCTTCAGGTTGGTGGGTGAATGCTCTATAAACCACTGCTGCCCCGCCACTGTGTCTGATTTACATAGTGTACAATTACCTAGACTCTACGTCATTTAAAAATGCACTTATGGTGTTTTTAAATAAATGAAATAGGCTACCTGCGATTGGCTATTCGGCTGCTGTTGCGTCCCATTCCCAGACATTTCTCCAGGTGAGGAGCAAACCTTGAGGCAGCGATACTCCGATTACAGTTGGGACAAACACATTCTTTGTTTTTCCACTGGTTGAACACTTGGCCAAATACGTCCAGGCCTGGTTGGTCCACAATTTCTACAAAGAATAACAAATGTTTAGTTTCACCTAAATGAATTCAATAAAATTTCCTCTTTTGAATAAGCAGGAGTCATACCAAAGTCCCGCATGCTTTCTTGGTCTGTTTCATCCAGGAAAAAATAGCCCTGTTTGACTGCCCTGTGGACCTCAAAGCAAAGACCCAAGCAGGCGTCCTCCACCAGGTCAGACAAGATGTCCTGAGCCAGACCCTGATACACAAGGGAACATACAGTTAGGAATACAGTTTAAAAAGATCAGTCTCCTATCAGGCTTCCATTTGGGACTCCTGTAGTTTTACCTCCAGCTTGCTGTTGTCCAGGCTGGACACCGAAACCTCCTCCATTTTCATTTGACAGAAGTAGCAGATGAGCCGAGGCTGCTGTGGTCATGCTGTAGCGCAGCCAACATCGGTCAGAACAGATCTGCAGCAGATAGATCCACAGTTAACATCAACACAAGATAAAACCCGTGTGAGATCAAACATCTGTGATGCTGCTGCACTTACAAGACGCTGAGCGGTGCCGGGGAGTGAAGTCCCACATTTAGACCCACATTTAGTCCATCCTGAAATTGAACACCAAAATCATTAATTCGCTTGTTTGCGTTAAAAAATTGTAGCAAAAGAGACAAAACAGGCAAAAGCAGCACTCTCATTGATCATATAACACAACGGGTTACTTCAAAGTAGCTTAGCCAGACCCTTTGGAAAACAAAGAGCGTGGCTATGAATAGGCTGGAGAAGACGGTGCCAAGGTGCGCCTCGAGGCGGCATTCACAGTTTAAAGACTCCATTAGAGATAGTTAGAAATCCGATCGTGAAAACTCTTACCGGCGTTGGCCTGAGAAGAGACACATTTGTAGCCGAATGAGACTTTGAAGAAATGGGACTGACTACAGGCTCGTCCTGTCCGGTGCTGCTGCACTGCGGCTGTGCGCCTCAGCTCCACACTCAAACCAAGACTTAGACCAAACTATTCCTCATCTCATTCAAAAGCCCTTCTTTAATGATAACCACAATCACAGCCACGCAAATGTCTTATTGTGTTTATTTACCCATTACGATAGGCGTCCATCTTTACATCAGAGCCCAGACAGTAGTAATCGATCGCTTCCTCCGCAACACTGTGTACTGCAAACTTCAGCACCAAGTGTAGCAATGTGGCTGTGCACTGCGTTACAATAAACATCACTTTTTCAAACCATTTGCACTTTGCCCATATAGCCTTCCTACAAATTCTAAAATTTCTATATCATAACTTCTTGATGCAATAAACAACTTGACCATTTTTGTATAGGAATTAAATTTTATTAAAACACTGTCAGAAGCCAACAAAGTTTAAACATGTAATACACATAAGGCCAAGTCACCGTCAAACTGCACTTCAAGGCCTCAGCTTCAGACCTAGAGGCATCTGCCAGTCGCTTCTCTCTTAAAATAGATCAAACATGGGTTTTTCCTCTTCATCCACAATGACAACCTGTAAATAAGCAACATTTTTGATTTTTAGATCTTCATATAGTTTATACCATTAACAAATGCAGTAAAAGAATTTGCCAACCTCAACAATATCATCATCACTGTCACTGGTGCTGCTGCTGCTGCTGTCTTCCAAGTCTTCATCTTCTGAATCCTGTGTAAGTAAAATAAGATCAGCTCGGTAACAAAAGTGGTTTTTGCACCACTTTGACACAGTGAAGAAATATCTAGGACTTTTCAAATACTTAGTGATACGTAATGTTATTATTTATTTTAAATAAACAAAATTCATCAGATTGTGAAGCAACAACCATTCATTCATTTCAGTTCTGTTGTTGGATTACAATTGTTGCTATATATCATGATTTAATCAACATTGGGCTGAAATATGGTGAACAGTTCAATTCAGCCCACGCACAATTCTTTTTGATTCAATCATTATTCATTGTATATTAAAAATGAATAATAAAAATCACGTTAACCACTTTTTGCCATGACATTGTAATGGCATTTTCCTCGTATTGATCGTCACAATTTTTTATTTAGTTTAATTTTGTCTCAGTTTAAAACAAATCGCTTTCTAGATTCATTTTGCTAAACATAAACATTACACACTTCACTGCCATTTAACAAAAAAGGTTGAATGTTTTCCTCTATCCTGTTTGGAAAGCGTTTGAGTCTGCTAAGTATGTCTGTATATCAATCAGGTGGAAATCAAGTTAAAAGCACCAACTCTTTTAAATATCAGGGATTTAAAACAGCTTTTAACCACACACTGACAATAACCAAAGGCTTTTACGCATGTCTTGGTCAGCTCAACAGATCAATCAACAGCTTTACCCAATTGATTAGGGAAAGAACGTATTCTGCCCATGATGTCATTTACCAAACTGCATCAGAATCTGCTCTGATGCAGATTTGTGCCAAAATGTCATTATAACATTTCCAACTTATCTTTTATTTTGTGTGCATCCACAATGATATTCCTTGTTATCTTAGACAGTATCTGATACCATTTAGGTCATCACATACTCTCAGCAAGTCAATTGTGTCCATTCTTTGAGTTCCACTATAGAGAGAGATTGGAAATTGGATTGTATTTACTCATTTTTATATGTATTAGATATATTTTTATGATGCATTACCAAATAACAAGCAAATTAATTATATGAAATACTGCATAGGACAGTGACTTATGCTATTCTTAATTTAATATAACTTATGTAACCTACCATTGAAAGGCGATACTATTCTGGGGACAGGGGTGGGGATGTGTAGAGCAGGACAACATTTAATTTATAATGTTTGATGTAATCTCGTGCATGTAACAGCCATCTTTGTATTCTAGGACCCTCGAAGACGGCGAAAAAGAGATGGATCATCTCAAGGGGCTATCCTTAATAAAATAAAATAAAAGATCTCTGCCACAACCCACAGGCTTTTACTGTCCAACACATTATTAAAAACTGGAAGGATAGTGATAAACTGCCTAATGCCTCCTGTACACGCATGTGAGGGCAGAGTTATGATCTGTGGCTACTGCAGTTGGTCAGCTCTATAGGTTCAGCATTACTATGAGCGCAAAGAAAGATCAGCTGAACCTGAACATCCTGAAAGACCAGGTTATTTCATCAATTCATTAATTCTTCCCTGATTCCAAGATGGCAATGCCAGGATTAATGGGGCTCACATTGTGACAGAGCGGTTCAGGAGCATGAGACATCACTTTCACATATGGACTGACCTCCACACAGTCAAGATGAACATCGTGGTTTTTAAAACTCAAGTATCCCATCTAGACTAGAAAAACTCCTCCTAAGCTCTGCATTTAACACCATTATTCATGGGTATACTATATAAACAATAAATCATACAATGTTTAAAGAAACCCAAGATGGCCATGAGGAAGAATTTGGCGTTTTCACATGAAATGACCCTGGTGTCTCTGTAACTTACTGATGTTCGGTGAAGTGGTGTTCTCAATTGCCTTTTAATTCTGAGGTATTTTAATTTCTGTGGAAGAAATATTTTACAAATGTTAAGAGAAGCACAATAATTAAGGAAACAATCAATCAGTAAAATAGCTAATTTGCTGGAAAACAAGGCTTACATTTGGGTTTCGTTTACAGTATTCCTGCTGTTGGGTGGGTGTCAATGTCTTCAAAAAAACATTTACATTTGTTAAAACATGCATCACACTAAGCAATGGGGTGTACTTTTTTCATTTTCTTTTTACCTCAAACCATCTTTGGAGCTGTTCTTTATAAAGGCTAACGTTTTTGTTGATTATTGCCTGATATTGTTCCTTCTCTTGTTGGGAAAGATTTTTAGACCGATGGCTGGCTATAGCAAAGCGGTTCCTGGCCCCTTTTACTTCCCCCTTCATCTTTTTCATTTGGGTCTTGCAGTAAAGTCCACAAATAGATCTGCCACAGGAAAAACATTAACTTGACATTTATTTATTTAGATTTGTTGTTAAAGCACTGTTAAAATATCGAATCGGCAAGTAGTGACAATAAGAGTAGTAGTAACGATACCCATCCCTTGTCAGGTTGAGAACAAATCTGAACATTTGAACACTTACCTAGTTGGCATTTTAGGCTCACCAGGGAATTTCTTCCTATTTTTTATTCTATTTCCATCTAATTGCTGCAGAAAATGTAAAAAACATACTGTTAAAACCAAAAGCATTTCTTTAATAATAATCTATCTTGTATTTACTTTTACCTTTTGATTCCTTTTAGCCTCATTCTTCATCTAAAACACACAATTCAAATTACACTTCTAATTTACATTCTAATTTACAGACAGTGCAAGTCGACAGACCTCTTTGCAGCGTCTTCCATATTTCTTCCTTTCTTCTTCGGGCAATTCCTTCCATCGTCTCGACCAGGTGGCTGTTATCTCTTTTCGTGGTATCCCTGTCAAAAGAGACTTTTGTTCGCGGCAGAAGAGATTATAACCATTCCTACCAACAAATACACATTTACAGAAAATAAATATGTTGCAGGTTCTGGATACATAAAATATTCTCAATATTACACCAGCAAAGCCTCAATGACAGATGTATAGTTTAAACTAGCTTGGCAAAATAATAAAGTCTGTAAATCATACCCGGGAAGTGTAGCACCCTTCTTGTCTTTAGGGCAGAACTGGACAAAAAAGGAAATTGGACGTTAATACATAAAGAACTTCAGAGTTTTGTTCTTGTAGGAACTCACTGCTGTGTCTGTGTCTTCCTTTTTTCTGGTAGTATCGTCTGGATGAAGAGCCCTTTTAAATACACAATACAGATTATTACCAGGCCTAAACTAGAAACAGAGTGTGTGTGTGCGTGTGCGCGTGTGTGTTTTTAAATAATACTGGAGCTTCTTTATGTTCTCCTGGTATTCTTCTTTTGCTTTCAGCACTTTCTGCATGTATTTTTCCTTAAAAGAATATAAATAATGTCATTTGAAAATACTTAATAATAATAAAAAAGATATAGTAGTGTCAAACTCTACCTTGTTTTCAGGTGACAGTTTTTTGTAACTATCATTTGCAAACTTCATCAGTTCCCGGCTGCTCATACCAGGCTGCTTTTTCTTAAAAATCTCCTTATTTTCCGCAAAAAATAAGGCATTTGCAGACACGGGTTTCTTAGGAAATTTAATCTACACAGATGAAAGATAAATGTATCAATTATGGTCATAATAGTGAAAGTGGAAAAATATTAATAGACACTCTACCTTAGCGGGTTCTGGCGTTATTTTTAAATTTGTATTGTCAATAGCATTTTGGGCATCAATAATGAGCTCAGTGATGGTTTTAATTTTCCGTAGCTGAAAAACAATAACACGTGGTGGATTTGTATTAAAAGAAAAAACTTTTCGTGTTACCTTCTGCATGATCTCTTGCCACTTGGCATTGCACTCTTCAGCCGTGAAATCCTCAAATGCAACTTTATTCCAGTCTAAGGTCTTCAGTCCTGCGCTCCATACTTTATTTCGTTCACGTTTTTCAATGGATTCCTTCATCGCATCTAAAAGCGTGCGAATATCATCTTTCGTCCACTTAGCTGTTCAAGCAAATCATGCAATTACTAAGAAAGAAAAATCACACATACTGTACTTAAGCGTTGCAAAAATTACCTGAATCTGCAGTTTCCATGATTTGAGAGCAGTTTGAGGTTTACAGTGTAACTAAAGAAGAATAAATATACAAAATGATCGTTAAATATAATAGAATAAAAAGTAACACTACCGTGAGAAAAAAAACGAATCGTTAAAAATTACCTGGTAAGTAGATAGAGTAATATACAGCCAGACAAAGTGAAAATTACCACAGATCCATGCTACACGTGTTCCGGTTCTCGGAGTGATCATGTCAGCCTGTGATTTGTAAACACATCATGCGCCACCACGAGGCCACAAAAGGTACCTGCACGCCACGGTATTTTCCCTTGTAACTGGCGTTCCGTTTTTACACGCAGATTCGACAAAGAAGGCTGGACTCCAAAAAGTGATGTCAAACATGTTCAACACAAATGTGTGGATGCAAGGTTGATCAATAAACGCTTTCATTATGTGGTCTTAACTCAATCACATGTGACTTTTGTCATTGTTGTCAATCACAACCATTCTACACACCACGTTCGTGAAGAACAAAAAAATATAAAAAAAAAAAAAAAAAAATACGGGTCTCGAACGCACTTGGTTTCTGCAAAAGCATACTACCTATCCGTAACCATAACCACTTGGCCAGAGGTTCTGTGATCGGAAGGGTTGGTGTCTTTATTCAAAATGTCAAATCTGTCATCACAATAGGACGGAAGACATGCTTGCTATGTTAACTTGTGACAAACTGTCTAACATTTATCGATGTTGCAGTAGACCTACGCTATTGTGCACAGTGTCACACACAGTATCACGGGTCACGGGTAGCCCCCTCCCTCTAAGACGAAAGGGAGACTTAACACAAACTCTGGAACATTATTTCCTACTTTTCTAACAGAATTCGATCAATATTGTTATTTCTGAAAGGTTCATAATATGATTAACATTATTGTACTTATTATTGATGTATTTTTATGTATGACGTGATGATGAAAAATTATTTATACACTATTATTGTAATTAATTGGGGTCTAATTTTGGGGGGGCTACTTTCCTCACTTTACATAAGGGGAGCGAAAAGGGCTGTCGTTATACCTTACGAAGGTCAGAATGAGACTGTGCGTGAGTGGTTGCTAAAGACTTGCATAGAGTTAACTCCCAAAAGCAATAAAATTTGTCTGCGCCTTTGAAAATCTACATTTATACATATAGAATTCTCCAAATATGCCTCTTTAATATAAATATTGCCTACCACAGCCACATGCCACAGTGACTTTGTGAATAAAGCTGTGAACTGTGTCCAATAATATATGCTCATTTGGAAGCAACACAACTCCACTGTCACTTGCACAATAGTGACACCCTGTGGTGTGTTGTGAACACTACGAGTTGACTGTCAACAGAAAACTGATGTGCGTTTGTTGGAATTGGCGTGATTATAACTCCTAAAGTATAACTTCTTGGTTTCAGATTGAATGCACAGTCATCTAGGGCTACCCGTGACCCGTGATACTGTGTGTGACACTGTGCACAATAGCGTAGGTCTACTGCAACATCGATAAATGTTAGACAGTTTGTCACAAGTTAACATAGCAAGCATGTCTTCCGTCCTATTGTGATGACAGATTTGACAGTTTCAATAAAGACACCAACCCTACCGACCATCCAACATCTGGCCAAGTGGTTATGGTTACGGATAGGTAGTATGCTTTTGCAGAAACCAAGTGCGTTCGAGACCCGTATTTTTTTATATATTTTTTTTGTTCTTCACGAACGTGGTGTGTAGAATGGTTGTGATTGACAACAATGACAAAAGTCACATGTGATTGAGTTAAGACCACATAATGAAAGCGTTTATTGATCAACCTTGCATCCACACATTTGTGTTGAACATGTTTGACATCACTTTTTGGAGTCCAGCCTTCTTTGTCGAATCTGCGTGTAAAAACGGAACGCCAGTTACAAGGGAAAATACCGTGGCGTGCAGGTACCTTTTGTGGCCTCGTGGTGGCGCATGATGTGTTTACAAATCACAGGCTGACATGATCACTCCGAGAACCGGAACACTACGCACGTGTGTTGTTGTTGTTGTCATTTCCTTCTTCTGAAGCCGCGATGCAGAGTTTTTACGACCTTGGGTGCAATAGCGCCCCCAGTTGAAGTGGAGCGGTAATGACCAAAGCCTGTGAAAGCGAACATTTTCTGAGCACTTAGTGGTGTGGTGGAAAGTAACGCAGTACAAAAATAATAGTACTGTATTTAATTAAAATTTTAAGGTAGCTGTACTTTACTTTGTTTGTTGTTTTTTTTTACAGTTGATACTTTTTTACCTTACTACATTTGAGACCAAGTATTTTGTGCTTTTTACTCCACTACATTTTTTAAGTGGATTGAAAAGTACAAAGTATTTATATAGTGTTTGAAGGATAATTTTTAGCACATTGATGGTGACGTTCTGCCTGAAGGTTTTGCGTTCAAGGTCAACAACAAGCAAACAAAAATATACACATAAAGTTAAAGAAATTCATTCAAATAGACCTTTGTTGAGCAAAATGAAGCACAATTCTTTACCAAAATTACAACATTTAATGCATAAAACTGGTCTCATAATCTGCATGAAATATTTTTTTTTACTTTTCACTCATAAAGTACATTTTCAAAAATGTATTTCAACACATTTACTTTAGTACATTTTTTATGTGATACTTTTACTTTTACTTGAGTATTTTTTGCATACGTATCTGTTACTTGAGTAACACAATTGAGTACTTCTTCTGCCACTGCCACAAGATTACTCAAACATGCAGCAGTCAATCTACATGCAACTTTCAGTAAACCTATGAGTATACAGTGTTATAACAAAGTTAAAAGCTGATTAAGGTTGGTTTTGCTATGATATGTCCCCTTTAACATGTTTAATTAACATTATTCGTTCATTTATACAGTCCCATTTGAGCCTCCTCTATAGGGAAACAAACTATAAGTAACATGTATCACAACATATATACTAGGCACACAACAGTTATAGGCTTATGCATGCAAAATATTCTTTATTGTTTAAATTTTCTTTAAAAGCAGTCAGTGTAATTGAAGCATTTATTAAAGATGAAATGACATACATGTTGACTCGATTTTTATTTAAGGCACATTTGGCTTTGCCTTGTATATATATATATATCCTGTAAATTCTGTAGTTGGCATATTTTTCAGATTGATAGCATCATTAAGTTGTAGTAGATGTAGTTGTAGTACACAAAACAGCAAAATAAATAAAATAAAAGCAAAAATTATTTCAATGAGTTTTCAGATGTACACTTACTTACATTTGGGTAAGAGGTAAATTTGAACTTTAAATAAATACACTTTTTCATTTTTAAATAAATAAAATCTTCAGCCTTCATGTCGTTGTCTACAGTGGCATCTGAGATTCACAGTATACGTCGTGTCCTGGTTCCTCCTCAAAAGTAACTTTGGCATCATCTGCATCCAACTAAAAGAAAACAGCAAATTAGTACATAACAAAAGTATCATTATACTATGTTTAAAAGGCAAACAAACTTACACATTTCATCTCCATCTTAGTGAATACTCGCCCCGTCATGAACATTCGTAGTGGGATGGTGAGGATGAGCACAAAGGGAAGAGCGAGGGACAGAGGGCTGGACTTCACGATCCACAGAACAGCGAGGCACACCACTTGGATGGCTGTGAAGAAGTGCATTCGTCCTGTGCCCACCTGAAATAAATATTTAAAAGATATAGTACTGTGGACTAATTTGATAGAAGAAAGATACTGTTACATTGAAAACAATTATAGCATTCAAACTCAAGGGGCTCAAACCAAGCAGATCAAGATTAGAATCAGAATCAGAATCATTTTATTACCATTGTCTGTGAAAAAAAAATCACAAACTAGGAACTTGCTTTGGCAACATATATCATAACAGCAAAAAATATAGACTATACTAAAATAATGGTGTACAAAATAAAATATGTGTAAGGAGAAAAAATAAGAGTTAACTGTAATGGGCGGATTGATCCCAAATATCAATATACTGATAGTGACAGAGATACACAGAGGATATATATCTTCTGTGTATCTCTGTCAGTATCAGTACAGATGTGCTCAATTCAATTCAGGTCTGGGGAACGAGCAGGCCAGTCCATAACATCAATGGCTTCATCATGCAGGAACTGTTGACACACTCCACCCACATGAGGCCATGCATTATCATCAGAAGGAACCCAGGGCCCACTGCCCCTGCACATGGTCTCACAATAGGTCTGAGGATCCCGGTACCTAATTGTAGTCAGGGGACCTCTGGCTAGCACATGGAGGGCTGTGCGGCCCTCCAAAGAAATGCTTTCGCTGACCATCACTGACCCACCACCAAACCGGTCATACTGGAGGATGTTGCAGGCAGCAGAGCGTTCTTGACGACGTCTCCAGACTCTGTCACGTCTGTCACCTGTGCTCAGATTGTACCTGCTCTCATCCGTGAGGAGCACAGGGCGCCAATGGTGAATCTGCCAATCTCTTTGTTCTCTGGCAAATGGCAGTTAGACTGCACAGTGTTGGGCAGTGAGCACAGGCCCCATTTGTGTACTTTGGGACATCAGACCAACCTCATGGTGTCGGTTTCTGACTGTTTGGGAAGAAAGATGCACATTAGTGGCCTGCTGGAGGTCATTTTGTAGGGCTTAGGCAGTGCTCCTCTTGTTCCTCCATGTACAAAGGAGAAGATAGCGGTCATTCTGCTGGGTTGTTGCCCTCCTTCGGCCTCCTCCAGGTCTCCTGGTGTACTGGCCTTTCTCCTGGTATCTCGTCCATGCTCTTGACACTATGCTGGGAGACACAGCCTTGCCCCACAGCCTTGCCCCAGTGCGGACTGACATATCCTGGATGAGCTGCACAATCGGAGCAACTTGTGTTGAGTTGAAGAGCCCACCTCATGTAATCTCTAGTGGTGAAAGCACAGGAAAAAATGCAAAAGTGCCAAAAAAGTAGTTACCTCCACAGCCTCCATCATTAAGGCTAGTGTAGAGGCTCAGGTGCTTAGCATTTGTGGTCTGTATCTCTTCCTTTGGCCATCTTATTATGCCGGCAGGGTATCTGATCACTGGTAGGGCTTAGCTTTTTATCACCCGGGATTTGTTCTTCACATTGAGCTGGCTTCTTAGGACTTGCCTTACTCGCTGTAGGTTTTTGGCTGTTGCTGCTTTCCTTGTTGCCTCTTCGAGGTTGCCATTTGCTTGTGGTATTACAAGGTATTTGTACCCATCCTCAATGTCTGCTATTGTTCCTTCTGGGAGTGAGACCCCTTCTGTGTGGACTACCTTCCCTCTCTTTGTTAACATCCGACTGCACTTCTCCAGCCCGAATGACCTGATCCTGATATCAGTGCTGTAGATCCTGGTCATGTGGATCAGTGAGTTGATGCCTCACTCCCTCTTAGCATACAGCTTGATGTCCTCCATGTAGAGGAGGTGACTGATGGTGGCTCCATTCCACAAGGCTACTGCTATCGGCACCATTGGCCTACCTGGTTTCGCCATACAAACAACCAACGACGTTGTGTAATGCCTCCTTTTCCCAGATATGTTTCCAGTACCTTTCCGTTTCCAGCCTTGGTGGGGCTGTTCTGCACTTACTACCCTGCCTTTGAGAGTACACTTTTGCAGGTTGAGTTGCGAGCAACCGGTTTATTCGTCTGGCTTCGTTATCTTTCGTGTATCTCTTTAGACAGCTGGCAAAGGCCTGGAGCCTTTGTTTGGCAGTTTCGAGTGCTTCAGTTATGGGCATCTGGCTGTACCTCTCTCAGCCTCTGTCAGTTGATTCACTTCTCTCCGCACTATCTTGATTTTTGCCTCAACCGTCTTTTCCATGGTGGGTACTGTCTCTCATGGCTCCCACGGTTGCTCATAGCCAAGCATCTCTTGGATCACTGTTGCTGAAGTGTATATCAGCTCATTGGTTTCAGTGATGGTAGTGGTAGGGATCACTCTCAATGCTGTATTCACATCTTCTAGGAGACATTCTGATGGTACTTCACTAAGCTGTTGTTGGTGTTGTTCTTATATTTACATTTAAAATTCTGGATGGTGGCAGGGTTTCAATGAATTTTAATACAAAACTCATTGGTATTGGCACTGGATCAATACAAAGTGATACTTCCCAAAGTATTACTTGGTATCGGAGTGAATAAAAAATCATTGGTATCGCACATCACTGCTGCACAATACTGAAAATTATTGCGGTATGGCTGATAAGAACTGCAATTTTTGAATATACTTTTTGACCCAATAATTTCCGTTACATTAAAACAAACATTTCATGCCATAATCTATTAGACCATCTCTGTAAAAGAAGAATAATAAGTTAACAGAGACAAAGCCAAGACTAAATCAAGGCTAATTTAGACTGAATAAGGAAAAACATTAAGAAAATCAGCATTTCTCATTTTCTAACATTTTTGTGCAAGATGGGAGACCTTACTGTCATAGCGATATATTTAGTTTGTTTCAGTATTGATTATAGTGATCCTTTTGCGATAAGTTTGCATGTCTAGTTTTACTCGTAAATGGAATATGTCACCTGAATTGGACAGTTTCAGAGTCACACATGTTTACATGATGTGTATCTGCATAACTAAATCAATGTCTCAACCACTGCCTAAGCAAACATTTGGGTCCTTAAGGATTCAAGGGGTTCTTACTCTTGTGGCATAGGGCTCATTCGGGTGATATTTCTTAGGGATGAAGAGAAGCAGAACGCGATCCCACAGTTGTATCCCATTGAGAGAGGTCACTCCCATGTAAAGGAAGATCCCAAACAAAGCTGCCATAGGAATCAACTTCAAGATTGGCTCCATAAGAATAGACAGACCTGAAAATTAACAAACATTACAAAAAGGTTTCTAGTCCATAGTAAGTAACAAAGATTAAGATAACTTACCAATCAATAACGCTACCAAGATCCCACTGACCCTCTGCTCCACTACCTTTTCAATTACTGGTTTGGGGCCTTTGCTCATCACAGTTAGAGCGTTGGCGTGGGTGACTGAGCGCACTGTGGCCGCACTAAGCCAAGGCACACCAAAGACTGCACTAAGACCCCCCATTCCTACCAAGAGAAGCAGGTCAAAGTGGAAACCCGACCCCTTCAGCATCTTCCTCTCTGGTTTACTGATGATTAGACTAGAAAAAAAACAAGAATATTGCTGAAATGAAGGTAATGTAGCATTAATGTGAAGATTAGAATTAAATGGTTTTAAAATTCAGATGGAGGGCAGTAACACTAACTCTATGTGAATTAATCTTTGCTTTTTGTTGGGATTTGGGCTCACAATATCAAGATATTACCTTTTTAAATAAAAAATTGCGAAAAATTATTTTTGGATATTTGGATAGGTTCAGTAATTAGATAAATCAGGTCAAAGCTACTACCTTTTGTCTGTTTAACAGTATATTCTACCATAAAATTCATAATTGTCCTCCATCTTGGTTTTAAAATGTTGGTTCTAGAAGGTTGTGAACCGGTTTATGTGTTTTGGAAATTTTAAATGTTACCCACGTTGTAATCTGAGATTCCAAGAAGATAAGAATAAAAACAAGTAATGCCGGGACACAGCAGGCAAACATGACCCAAACAGGAAAAGGCTTGTGCTCCCCGAACGGGTTAATCAGCCATCCCCTTTTGGCCGGGTTGGATACCATCAGACCCTTGGGAACCAATAGTTTCTACAAAAGAAGAGACACATTTATTTTACTATACACTTTTGTACGGACAAAAAACACTTTTATGAATTTGTATCAGGGGCTAACCTGAGTATAGGTGTCCTCAACGTTATAGTCCGCAACAATCATAAGGAAAATGGCAATGGGCACACCAAAATCACCAAGCAGACGCCTCACCTATAAAGTGAATTTAAAAATCAATCAATCAAATGTAGAACTCAATGGAACTCAACAATGGGTGGGGACTTCTGGTTCTAGGAGTAACGTTCCCATTGTTATTTTTTCCTTTAAAAAGACAAAATAAATTAAATAAAAAATAAATATGGCAAAATACCTTTATACAGAGATCGATTTTAGATGAGTTTTATTGTGTTGACCTTGCCCATATTTCTGTGTGATGAAAACATGTACGAGACTTTTACTTTTGGAATCAGAAAGTCCCCCAACTGTTGTGCTCCATGGTGCTGTAGCTTTATGATTAGACAAAAAAAAAGATTACCTTCCCAGGTAGAAAAGTGCCATTTTTAAACTGCCGTAGGAAGAATGCGATGAAGAAACATCCAAACATGAGAAACATGGACATAAGTGCAGTGTTGGGATATGGGGGCTTAATGGTGCTGATGATCACAGTTGTGTTTCCAGTAGCATTGTCAACGATAACTGTCTCCTCCACCCTCGGCATCCAGGGATTTTCTACAGATGCATTTACGTGGTCATAATTTAGTTTGAGTGGATGGGCCCTGAAGATCTGCAGGTTGAATCAAATCAGGAAAAAAATAAAATAAAACGGGTGAGTGTGGGGTTAAATTAACTTAAATTAAGTGCGTAAATGGAATACTGAGATGACAACGACCTACCCTGCCGAGTTTAGCAAAGGTCTCATAGATGAAGATGAGTGAAATGAGGATGGAGAAGATTTCTTGGGTGAAGCGAGAGATGTAACGCACCAGGAAGCTGCCCTCGAACGCCACAATGACCACCACTATGATGATCAGCCACACGCCCACCCACACTCTGCCCACAATGTACTCAATTTCTTGGGTCTTGCAAAACTGAAAAGACAAAAAGGAAACATACTGATGTATTACCATTTCAAAACAAAGAAGCACACAATGAATACAGTGATAACTTACTGCATAGAAGGCCTCCTCAAAAAGCAACAGAGGGCCGGAGAAGCCAATGACCAGCACTGGCTGAGCGGCCACAAAACAGAATATGATGCCCTGGATGCTGGTGGAGATGAGGAGCTCAGGCACACCCATCATGTTGTCAACCTTATCCGCTGCAAGGTAGAGAAGCCACAATATCCAATTTTAGTGTTTCAGTTAGGAATGTCATGAAACTTACCATAATGACTGATTATAGACTGATATATTTTTGGGGGTCAATATTTATTGTGGGTTCTTTTCCTACTAGTGGGGAACTTTTTGCTATTATTCTTTTTGTACAATAAGATTTGAGCTGTAGACAATTTAAGTCATTAATTGACTTAAATTACTTGCAAACTAACTAGTAAAGTGTTTCATTTTTCATTCATTTATGTTTAGCAGCTCAGTTTTTTTGGTATTATCCAGCTTTTGGGTTATAAGAGGATAAAATTGTATAAAGTTAAAGTTTCTATGTTATCGTTTTTCATCAATATTTTCTTTAGCAATATATTGCACTTCAAAATGTGTTACTGTGGCAGGCCTGGGTACAATGATTGCGAGAAGATTACCATTTAATAATGTTTCCAGCTTTATAAACTCAAACTTTGTGAAGTCAAGTTGATGTAACATAAACAAACATGCAGATAAAAAAGCACTTTACATATTGGTTTATTTTACTGGAGATTACATTGACCTCCCTATCATTATGCATTCAAAATATTAAATTGAGTCAGAATACATTGAAGGAATATGTCATGATACAAACCTAACAGGCCTCCAAAAGTGATGGCAGGGGACAGAGCAGCAAAGAAGATAAAAATAACAGCAGCGAGGACCTGGACGTTAAGAGCGTCAGTGATGTCACTCTTGTAGTACTGGTAACGCCTCTTTACGTCCCGAATCATCCCTCCAAAAGGCCGATTAGTGCGGGCCAGTGGGTCTTCAGGAGGAGGCAGATTAATAATAGAAGCTGGCAGGAGAAATTTGTGTTGTTAGTGAACATGATGCAACTTTATTCAGCTTGATTTGTTTGTCCATTTCCCTACAACAGATATATATATGTATATATTCAATCTGTAAAATGATGTAGTTTGAGAGGACGTACGTTTACGAGGCTTGATGTCCAGGCAGACTTGTTCCTTGGGTGGGCATCGCTCTTCCAGTATTTTCTTCTGAAAGTTAATGATGGAGCTGAGAGTGGCCTCATTCTGGATTTCAGTTGGAGGAATGACGATGCTGCAGTCCATGAAGGCAGTCACAGCCTCTGTCAGCTCACGGGGCGTTTTGGCCTGTAACGCTGCCAAATTAAACACCTGAAATAAATAAAAAAGATTCAGTGTTCATTCATTACTTGTATCAAGATACAAACAGAATGTTTCTCAATTTCTATGTATTTCCATTGTTTTGTCATAATTTACATTTGTTGGTGTAATCTCTGATTTTAAGTTTTTCTATGACATAATTTATATTGTTACTCACATTTTATATGTTTTTACTCTTGCCATAAATATTTCTTGTAAATATCCTTATTTGATTTTGATTGCAAACACACTTTTACAACTAATGATACTTTATTTTATACTGGGAACAGCCATGACGTGTAAATTTCTCCATTGTGTGATCAAATACCAAAATAAAACATCAAATCTTGACAATTTTGCTGTTGTTGTTTTAGAAATATGCTTAATTTAATATCAAGCATCTTACCTATAATAAAAACCTCTCTTTAAAGGCTGCAAACAAGCAGTTTAAAAATAAAAAACAACAGAAACTAATAATGTAACTTTCCAAACGAGAGTTTAAAAGGGATGCACCTGTGGTTGTGTGGTTCAATTGCGATCATCTAAATATTATCTAGATAATCCAAAAAGCATCAAGATACTTTTTGTCAGTATCGCCTACCCCTGATGTTTGACTCACTTTATCTGCCATTAAAGCTGCCATAGCTCGTCCAGTCTCGTGGTAGTCGATGTCACTGTTGCTGGGGCCAATCAGGATGAAGATGAAACGCACAGGTCCAGTGGTGGTTGACTCTAGTACCACAGCTTCTTTAAGATGCACAAACACAACCGTGGGCTTCTCCAGGAAGTCCAACGCTCCTGGGGAAAAGAAGAGACCACTTCAAAAATGTACACTTTTATTTTAGTAACTTGTAGTTTTACTTTTTTAAAAACTTGTAATATTGAGTCCTCACCAACTAATACCATAGATGCTTCAACACTGTCAGAATCCTGTTTCTAAAAAAAAAAGTGGGAAAAGGGGATTATTCTTTATACACAAATTATACAAAATGCAGTATGGTATTTAATTTGCTTTTTTGTTTGGCCAAAATAACACAAAATCAAGGGTGGTTGCACCTACTCTCTCCTTCACTGCAAACTTCTGCAGGTCTGTCCCCCCGGTCAGAGCCTGGTTCTCCGGATCACTAGATGGACTACAAACAGATTCATGTCATTGGTACGTGTACTGAAAGACAAAGTGCCCACAGTGACAGTAAGACTCATTAACAATGTCCTGCATGGGTGACTGGACAGTGTGGACAGAATATTATTTGGTAAACAGCAAATGTAAGGACAATTACATTTGAAACCATGGGTACAGAAATATGCCAAGGTATATTTATAGTAGCATCTAAAAATACAGGTGGCTAGGAAGTTTCAGCAAAAGTTAAATTTTTTTACAGTAAGCAGAATGACACATAAAGCGGATAAAATACATATATCGGTTATACACTAAATTATGCACACTTTCCTCAAACACTTTTCGAGTGTCAAATGTTATGGTAATTTAGGAAAAATGTTTGAGGGAATTTTTTGACTCATTTTACAATCATTTTTATAAAATATGCAATTTATGTATTTAAATCAGGATACAGTTCATGGTTTGGCTGAAATATTAACTGCCAAACTAATAAATGAATCAAATGCATTGTAGTTTGTAGAGGTCTAAACTACAAGGTTTGCAGGTTTTAGATATAATTTTCTTCTATGCACTAACCAGCTTAAATAAAAACCTTTGTTAGCAGATTTGTGGTCAAACAATAATCCCGTAAATATATGTTCAGTCCTCACAATAGGTACAGGTAGCCCCATTCACCTTTCTCTTTGCAGAATCATAACAAACCTCTTGATGAGAACATCAGTTAAACACCTAAATGTAGGTCATTTTGGTCTGAGTCACTGTTGGGTCTGTCCCCAGACAATTACCTGTGGTTTTGAAGCAGAGCCTTGAGCACTCCATCACGATCTCCTGGTCTTATCTCCTTTTTGTTCACCAACTCTTTGACCATTTTTTCAGCAATAGTGGCCAGACTCTGCTCCTCACAATTGAAAAGGATTACCCCTGCAACAGCAGCAATCCATGGCACTGACTGGATGAGGGACAGGCCAAAATCATTTTAAAAGTATGGTTTGAATTTAGCTTACCTGTGTTCATAGTACGTCTTATTTGAATGAGGCTCTTGAAGGTAAGAAAGGAGATATGTGAAGAGGCCCAAACCCCAGCCTGGGCGTCGTAGCTCTCCTCGAAGCCCACCCATCGCCCCGTCTCCTGCCAGTAAGCCTCCTTCTGGTCCTTCATTGGCTCCTTTAGCTTCACCTTAAAGACCAAATAGTTAAGGCTCATTATACCAACTGAATATGTAAATTAGACCTTGACATATGTCCCGACATGTTGAGGAGACTGAGAGTGAAACTGGACAAGAGGCTGAATGAATTAAAGGGGAACCTCCCACAGGTATCTTTGAGGGCTCTGGTCAAGCATGTGGTAATGAGTGAGTGGTGGTTTCAATGGCCATAAACTATTTGGGACGGAGTGTCACTAGTGAGCCACAGACCAACAATGACTAACTGCATTTGTAGCACATAACTAGGTAAGCATTTGTTTTAATAAAGGGGCCTGGTTGTAATTTTTAATGGAATCAAATGAATCTGAAATTCTATTAAATAACTGTAAAGGATTGAGATACTATTGCTATAAACAACATCAAAAAATATATATACTTTAAAATATAAAATTAGTTTCACATATCCAGCTTTGCACTTTTTAGCACAGGGCATCAGAATCAGAATACTTTACAACAGAAACACAGTACCAATCACAAAAACAGTAATAATTGTTCACAGAGTAAGCAACAATGTCCATTCACATCGGCGCATGCGCAGTAAACATCCCAAATTACCAATCACTAGCATGCTATGGCTAATTAAATCAGAAAACTGGTTTCATTGAAGTTGCAGTGTCTACTTACATTTCTCGTGTGACGTGTAACAGAAACTATTAATAAAAAACTTGGACTGACTCATTAAAAACGTTCCTATTTAATTAAATCTTATTAAAACTGTTTGTCATCTCCTCACGTTTAGGGCAAAGAGCCAAAGGAAGCCCGCATGTGACAAACAGTGAAAAAGTGAAAAAGGTACGTGTCCCATGAAAGGGAGGCGCGTTTGTCAATACTGCTGTGTCTTTGTCATAGATGTATAATATGATCTTATACTTCATGGACCCTGCGCTGGAGCCTGAGGGGCTACAGTCTGTCACATGGGGGTCTGTGTTCAGGGGCGGCGCTGGTTGAAATGGCCCCTAGATCCCGGGATGATTTTCACAAAGTTCACAACAAAGACCCATTCAGAAATGAGTAACTGAAGGAGATGGAGTCAGCCTAATGCAATCACATGTAGTTTACATTTACAAACAGGGCGCAATGCAGAAGAGTCTTTGATCCTATTATTTAGCCTATAATGTCATTAAAATTTAGCTTATAAAAAGGCTTGTGGCCTGCATTTTATATATTTTTAAAAATGCACACAAAATGCAACAGTGCTTTCATTTCTCACTAATAATAAAAAATAGTCCAAACTAACCTTTCACTTTAATTTGAACCACTGATTGAAATGTCCATTCTGCCTTTATTAATTAGCCTTTACAGGTAACTTGTGAATAGAGTAATATAATATAGTAGTTTATTTTAACTAATTTACTTGCTTAATTTCAATAATTTTATTGCAGTATATTTGTGACTTTGAAATGTGGTGATTATTTACTGATCACGTGCTTTTGCTTTCATGGTCTGATCTGTGCTTTGGTTGGGAATTGCCAAATGTCAAATTCTGTATATTCTTTAAAAAAAAAAAAAACAAAAAAAAACATGGGCATACAACACCAAACACGACTTCTGTAAATTATCCCCAATGTGTCTGTGTTATCTCGGTTTGAAGACAGTGGTAGAGTTGTATGTAACAACATGTAAAGTTATTTCCAAAACACAGGCGACCAAAGAAAGGAGACAGATAAGACGCTGGACAAGACATTTCTATGTCATATATGTGTGGGCACAAGTGAAGCATCAAGTGTTGTGGATTAGGGTGTTACAAGTCACAATGTATCAGCCCAATGTGGACAGTTATCTGGTGAAAAAAACATCTAATAGACAAATTTACCCTGCAGTTCAGTAAAATTTGCCTATAAGTCTAAAATATTGATCAGTACAAAATAAACTCCAGTCCATAAATGTCTATAATTTACTTTTTATCTAATGTAACTTGTCATTCTCTTGTTCATGCATGGTATTATTGTGTGTGTTTCATTCCTGTGCTATTACGCCAGTCATCAATTTTATGAACAATAGTCATTTCAGATATGCAAATTAGAATGGCTTTCTCTTATTGGGGAAAAACACTTGAATTAGAGATAAATAAATACTAGGGTTGGGACATCTTTAATATATATTGTCATACAATTTTGTTGTATCATATTGTATGGTAAGTATAATAGTAATGTATTCTTATAGTATAATAGTATAAAGTATTGTGATACATGCTTTACGTACAATTGTTCCACTGCTTTTTACAACCCCAGCCATAAATGTGAATTTGCATTTGTACAAATGCCAGACTGATTTACAGTTAGTTTGTAACTTTTGGAAATTCATTCATTCATTTTCTACCGCTTGTTCCCGTTAGAGGTCACGGGTGACTGAAGCCTGTCCCAGTGACTTTGGGCCTTAGGCGGGGCACACCCTGGCAGGGTTAACACAGAGACATGGACAGACAACCATTCACTCTCACATTCATTCACTCTGGAGAATTTAGAGTTGCCAGTTAACCTGAACACATACATGTGTGGACAGTGGGAGGAAACCAGAGAACCTGGAGAGAACCCACAGTAACACAGGGAGGACATGCAAACTCCATCACAGAGAGATTGTGTGATGTTGATCTAGTCCAGGATTTGAACCCATGATCTCATTATTGAGCTCTAACTGCACAGCCACTGTGCACCCGCTTTTGGAAATTTTTGACTTAAATTTTTTTCCTTTTCCTTTTGGAGATTATACCTGTGAATTCCATTTAAATTAATTCATATATATATAAAATATTAATAATCATACTGGGGCAGCGTAATGTCCCAGTCCTAATAAATAGTGCACATTAAAAGTTATGTATTACTCAATAATTCATTTTAAGGGTTAAGGGATAGGCATTTTGCTATAAGCAGGTTATTACTGTGCACAGTGGTACTTTCCCCTATAGGCGACAAAAAGGTTATGCAATTTATAATATTTTATTGAAAATGCAAAATCAAATTTATATTACACTTGATGAATTGCATTTAAAGTTGCATATTGCTTGCAGCCGACCAGCATAGCCTTTTCATGTCATCATCAAGCAGCTTCATAACCATGAGGGCTTACACCGCACATTCTGATACAGTATATGCCTATAATTCACATTTTCTTCAGGCTTGGGACTAGCTACATTTATAGCCTGGCAAGGCTGGATTGTACAATCACATAATTATTATTAATTAACAGTATTTTAGAAAAAAGAGGTGTTACAGTTATAGTCAAATGTAAAAGCAAATCAATTATGATAATTATACATTATTTCATGCTTTCCATAATAACTGGATATAGCTAAATCCAACCATATAAAATCCACAATGATAGTCATTTTTGTACTGCAGTGTAGTGACATTAGCATGACATTTTCCACTTGGCCATTTAAAACAGTTTAATGTGTTCTCTCAATGTGTTCTCTCAATGAACAAAAACCTGTCAGAGCATATTTTATCATAAAGTTGAATGGTCTTGAGTAAGGTGAGTCTTACCTGTGTCAATGTCCTGCAGCAGTAACAAGTGAGTGGCCCAGAGTGGCAGAAAGCGTGACTTTATAAACAGTGGCTCTTTAAAGACCTACACTGCATGGGGATAGGAAGGGCTAAAATATGCGTGCACAGTCTCCAGACCTATTACCTCTGCCCCATGCACACCGCAAGCCCCAGTGTTCTCACCCAAAATATTGATAGTAAATACAGTACCTTGGTATGTGCAGGAAACCTGTCTCAGTCAATATCCAGCCTGCATCTTATCTGCGCATTAATGTCTGTGTTTTACAAGAAAACAGGGACTTGGGTTTAACCTTCACAAACTTTACGAAATAAAACTAAAAGAGTAACCACTATAAAAAGCTGTGATAAAGCATATTTATAAATATGTTAACATTATTTGCTTAAGATAGATAATAAATAACACAAATATTTATTTATGAAATTAATTGAGCTAAATCTTTCTAGTCATAAAACTGGTGCTGTGTAAATTTTCTGGTGGAGGATCCACCATCTGCTTGACATCATTGCCATAAAGTTCCACATTATGGCATTAAACTTAAATTTCCCTGGAGAAAAGTAGGTTAGAGCCCGCTCACAGTATGAATGCATGTTTCCAGCAACAAAATAAGATTAAAAAAAAAAATAATAACGTTGTTACATAGTGTTCCTTTAACAAACTAGTCCTATTGAAGTGAAAAATACACTTGGCTGTGTAACTTGTTGGCTATATTTCTTCCATTCATCTGATTGAAAAATAGAGCTCATAAACTGTTAAGAAACTAACAAAACTTTAAATAAGGCCAATAGTTTCTTTATATTTGTGAAGTGACATTTCTTTGTCTCATCCTCATCAAACAAGTCACCTTTACTTTCAGTGTATACTGTGTAATTGGAGAGTGATAGTAATAACCTTCAGCCTGCATCACTCAACAGTAATTCATCCTTGTCCAGTCACAAAGAGGAAGTCAGTGACAAAGGACTCTGTTTGTTTACCAATGATTCATAGTTTCAGCTTAAGCGTATACAGGATTGTAAACACCTACTGGAATTACATCGAATCAACTGAACCGCACAGTAGAGCATACACAATGGCAAATAAATCAAACACCAGAACATAAGCTTCTGTGTGACAAAGTGTAATGTAGTGCAGGCAGTTTGGTAGCTTTAAATAGGAGGAGAAATAGTACTAAGTAAGAAGAGTAAGGGGGAAAAAAGGGGAAAGTGAGTGTGAAGAGGAGGAAGAATACAAGAGTACCACTCAACATAGAGGGATTTACACCGTTGCATTTGGGCAAATTGCTGCATATCGGATGGTGTATAATGACATATCCACCAGAGGGCAGCACCATATTATCAATCAAAGTTGCAGGGGGGATTGAAGTTGACTAGTGCATGTGGTAAGAAACGAATGGTACATAGATTACACCCTTATTAACCATATTATGCATAAGCATGCATTTTCAGGGAAAAATATGCACAGTTGAACCAGTGGCCAAACGTTGCACATGTTCAAGCCATAGCCAATTTTTAAAGCATTTTAGCAGCCGAGCGCTTTCTCTTTTAAAAAGGGGACATATAACGCACAATCTATTCACTATTATGAGCTTTTAACCGTTGCAATGGTGTTTCTTCTTCATAATCAGCACCCTCTATCCCTTTCCACATGCCTATACTTCAAAAAAAAAAAAGTTCTGAGTCAGTTACCCATACATGAATCTATAACCGTTGCTTGTTATGGTAATTTTATTATGAAGAGGCAGGGTCAGCAGCAGAGTATGTTGTATAGTTTTGAACATGAAGTAAATGTTTCTATTTCTACTGTCTTATATTAAGCATATTATGTCTTCTTCAAATCAGACACGGACAAACCTTTCCTACCATGACACACTCCTGGATGATTACATTGATTTGCTCTCTTAAATATTTCATCATTATTTTTATACACTCATGTAGACTACAGTAATTGAACTACAGGCCATGTGTAGCCAGTTTCACATGTGATCATTATTGTAATATAAGTGTCTTCCGAACAATCTGGCAAACATGAGAAACCATCAGCATTGGACAAAATTGTTTATCAGGATGATGATACCAAAACACTAATATGATCCCTCTAGCGCTGTACTTTAGCTTAATCTTCATCTAGTCTAATAATCCTGTCTTGCATTCACACTGGCTTATTCTCTCTGTCGGACATGTCAGATAATGAATAGAATTGGAGATGTACAGTAAAAAGGCAGAACAGTGGATGGACAGATTGGATCAATACAGTGCAGATGAGAGTGTCCCATGAGTTTTCTGCCATCTGGCCAAACGGACAAAGTGCTAATTGAACCCCCAAACCAAAGTGATTGAATCCTTCACTATAGTATACAAAAATCTATTCTGTCGCGTTTTGAGGTTCACACTTGTGTACGCCTATAGAAACCTATGCAGTGCTCTCAACAAGCAACATAATCTCATCCTCCTCCGCCGCTTATTGTTGAGTGCTTGAGAGTGATCTCAGGACTTCCAAGGCAAGTCATCTGAGCCTCTCCATCTATTATCGAACATTAGAAGGAGAGCTAGAGGGGAGCCTGCATCAGATAGGACTGTTTCTGCTGTCTAGATGCATGTAAAAGCTTTGAATACCTGCTCATTATAAAGCTTTAATCATGTCTATTTTTTTCTTTAGGGGAGACCTCCTGGAACCAAATCTCTTTTTCTAGGAACTTGAGATGGGACAGTGGACGTCTCGTGGACCACCCATCCTCTGTCCACTGGCGGGTGACAGATGGCGACTGGGTGCGTCTCTGTTGTGTGTCCTATTTGTGCATCCAAGAGTCTAGTGAATATTTTAAGTATACAATGTGCTGCGTGTGTGGCCATGTGATGCATTGGAAATGGGTAAAGATCAGTGTTTAAAACATCACACGCCACTCATAAACCACTTTCTACAACAGTAATAGTTTCAGCGTTTAACAAATGGGGATCAAAGAATAGTAAGACTATTATGTTTTACATTATATTGTGGAGCATGGATCTGTACTCAGAATTCTGCAAGAAAGGCCCATGGTTTGAGTGAAATTTGAAATGTTCTTACTCATGTCAAATGCAGACTTTGTTTGACAATTGATAAAACTTACCATGTTTTTAGTTTCGCATACAGGTTCATTGCGAGTTCGGATCATGATTTTAAACTCACTGTGTGCATATGTCTGCCTTGAATCCTTCTAATATATAGGTCTGACTTCTTAAGTTGATTGAAACTGTAAGGCCATATGATGATAGTGATTTTCCACCATGTCAAGTACCAGGTTTAATATTTTATGTTCTATTATACGAACCATTACAACTGCAGGCTTTGTGAGATCACATAAATTAACCAATCGCAATCCTCTAATGAAAGAAAGAACGATTTACTCTATTTGTAGGGGTTAATGAGTACAAGTACAAGGAAGCCCTGGCCCAGCATGCAGCAGCTGCATGGAAAAGTAACATTTATTTCCGCTAATTTAATTCTCCATGGCAAACTCTCCCACTGTCTCTCTCGTTGGCTTCGTGCATTATTTATAAAGCCTTACCAGCTTCCTGTCCTGCACTCTGCGTACCTCGCTGCCCTCAGCCCTACGAGCTCTAAATAAATCACTGTTCCACAGGCTGCAACGTAAAGAGACTGGTTAACACAGCACTTTGGCTCTGGCACCAACACAAACGGGACCTCCTGCTTTATGAGAAAATGTGTTCACTCCATTTCTGCCCCCATACGCCATTAATTAATAACTCGCCATCTGCCCCATACTGCACAGGGTTAGGGTTGTCTTGTGTGTTGTGTTGTCTCGTGTAGGGGTGTCCTGACTTGGGGCACACATTTTTTTTTATTTACTTTGTATTGCGATATTGGACCTAGGGCTGGGTGACATAACAGAAAAAATTAGTCAGGAGCTTCCATTTTATTTTATTTTATTTTATTTTGTATCACTAAAACCTCTAAAATTGCTTTCAACGTGAAATATGTTTTGCTTTTCTTTTGTGTACCAACAAATAAATCAATGATAAGACACAGAGTCTTTGTAGAAATAACAAAGTTGAAGTCATTTCACTGCTTGTTTAAGAGGCTATACCAACCTTTAGTGTAACCAATAATACAACTTTTGAGTCCTATTAAGTGTTCATTCTCAGTACAACCATTATTATGAGAGAAAAGTGAAACTCGAGATCATCCCTTTTGCTGCAGGGAAAATCTGCTTATGAAAGGCCCAAGTTCAAACATGACAATCTGTGATGCAATATCCTACAAAGACAACAGTGCTAGTGTGCTTACTAGAAGTTGTTACTGGTCATAACTTATGGCCAGCGTGACATGCATCATCTTAATCTGTCAACAGGTTTTTTGAGGATTGAGGTTTTGGCGTTTGCATTGAGGTTTCACTGGTTGTTTATGCATGAAGCCTCAATGAGATGTAATTTAATGAGAGGAAACAGTGAGTAATAAATAACATGGTTTAGAAAATGGCACGCATTGACATTTCCCTGTGTTAACACAATTTGCAGTCTGTTAAACACCCGCGTGAATCTGGGTTAAAGCTTGGTTCAGTTCAGACAGTTGTGTGCCGTCATATGGAGCACTAGGTCCATTTGGCCATTTTTTTGAATGCAGTAAAACAAGGTTAGCTAAATGCAGGAAGGAGAAATGCATTTGGTTAAAAACTCAAGAAACTACGATGAAAAAGACCTTCATATACATAGTCTGAGGATAGGTTAGACCAGGTTGGACAGTTAGTAAATTCATAGCCTTTTAAACAGAATGGTAAGTATACATGGCCAGTAAAATCAGAAAACAAGAATAATCAGATAATCCAATAATTAGATCTGAATGTGTGTGTTTCTATGCAGGAGAGAAATCTGTTAATGAAAAACAACGTGTCAGTTAATTTATGTTTTGTTTCGAGAGTAATGGTTATATTTCAGACAATTAAAAATGTAATTACTGTTTCAATCTTTTGGATAATCTGAATTTTGCTGTGCGTGTAAACAAAATCAATGAATGCCTTATTTTTCCTCTATACGTTCACAGTGTGTAAAAAGGGAATACTACACCACAATAGCCTAAATACTGCAAGGGGCTATACGTTTAATCAACGTCTGAATTTGTCTTATAAACGTTGTGTGATAATGAGCTGATAAAATTTTCAATTAATAAGTACATACTACAACAAAATAAAACGATTTAAAGTTTTCTGAAGTTCAAATGGACAGTATGTGAAAGTCAGCAACACCATCCCAGAGTCTGATTGTAGCTTTTCAGACCCGAGCAGGTCTGTGTGTGTGTGCGTGTGTTTGTACGTGTGTGTGTACGTGTACGTGTGTGTGTGTGTGTGCGTGTGTGTGTACGTGTGTGTGAACGTGTGTGTACGTGCGGTGGGCGTGGACACGTCATGGCTCCTTTGCTGAAGCTCGGCTCCTGTCACAAGAGCCCAGCGTGAGGCAGATCTGTGCGGGACATCCGATGGGCCGGAGTTCTCCAGGACTGGACTTTTTTAGCTCCATTTTTGCCGTTAAAACTCCATCACGCGGATAGGTAGAGGTTCACCTTTACGCAAAATAAACAGACAAGACGCAGAAATGACAGCCGGGTGGAAATCTCCCCGGTAAAAGTTCACCGCATCCTTTTTATCCTTAAATTGGACGTAGACCTTTTGGAAGATGCTAGGGGGACACAGGATGAAGCTCGTTTGCCTTGCCGTCTTACTCGGAGTGGTGAGTTTACTTATATAAGTCACATAAAGTTACACAGGCGCTTTACGTTGTGCGTCAACACCTGATTGGTCCAGATTTCACAACTCTCTAAAAACGCGTTGACGCAAATTCCGCTGTAATTGAACATTAACGAGGCTGCTACACGTTTATTCCATATTTGTCGACACTTGAATATGACAAGTTAAAGGAGGAATAAGTAATGGTTGTGTCCACGCGTAATGCGCATTGAAGTTGCACCTGTCCCGTATGACCCAAACCACAATGTAGAAAGCCCAGCGGATGTACTGCAGCCTTTCAGACGGATACTCTATCGCTTCTGTCGCTGCATCTGTAGTTCCACCCTTCTCAGTTACATGGCCCTTTACAGACAAGACAGGAGGACAAAACCCCCGGTGCCGTGAGCTCTTCTGTGGAGGCAGTGCATCCCTGAACCGCGTGGGCACTGATTTAGCAGATATGTGCAATTTATTGTATTATCTGGCTACTCTGAAGCATTAAAGGTACACTATGTAACTTTTCTGGTGCAGGGTCTGCTGTGCATCTACTTGTATCCAGTAAATGTTGTTGCTTTGCCTGGAATGTTCCTTATTGGCTATTAAATTATCAAAATTGCATTATTCCAAGTACAGGTCTTAGTACTGCATGGGTCCCTACTGTGAGCAAGGTTGCCTCTCCACAGATCTAACCTGTAACTAGCTCACCTACTTGTCTCCATGGAGATAGGAAGGTTTAATGTCATACTGTGGGACATTCCAAACAAAACAATGACAGCTTCATGGAGACAAGCATCAGAAAGTTACGTTGCTCACCTTTAAATTCAAGTCTAATGAATAATCTGGTGGTGTCCAATTAGTATTTTGTACTTGTATTATTTATATGTAATTCTGTCCAGGGCCATACAAATGACATCATTACAGAAATCCAAATTTACCAATTTTTGTTTGACCCTGAATCAAAGAACCAAAGTTTTTGGAGTGGAAAAAATCTGAACAGCTGCAGTTGGCTAAACAACTTACATAATTATTTACATGCTACATTCACAGTGCCGCTAACAGTGGACGTTTGTGGCCTTGCGTTTTAAGTTGAACCAAGAATATTGCCAATGTATCTTGAATATTGTTGCATTAAATAGACTGCGCTGTTCAACTGTATTTTATTGTTATTTAATAATTGCGTACTATTTGTTTTATTCGTCTGCCAGGATAAATGGAGAGGGCTGTGTCTTGATGGGCGACTGGACAACACATGACATTAATCAGAGCACTTTAGATGTCAGTCATCATTTTTTGTTTATTTTATTAATATGGTTAATCATGTTTTTTCCAGCCCCTAGCAACGGCGGTCCTTCTCCTAGTTTTGGCCTTAACTGTCCCAGATACATGACAGATGCTGCTTCCGATGGCTATGCATCCTCTGCTGGCTCAGCGCATGCAATATTGATACAAGCCCCTGCCTCCTCCCCCCTCACGCTTTCACCTCATGCTCACATCACCATTCCAGTCTTCAGTCCCCCTTTTCTGGTTCAAGATGATTCAGCGTTGTCTGAGAATAACCACCATAATGTCAATGCTCCCAGTGTTTTCCAGTGGAGATATGGATTTAAATTAGGCCGGGCTCAAAGGAAGAGTTGGTATAGAAGTGGATCTTAAATGGAATAACAAGTGCTGACAGCTGAGGTCCAAAGGTTAAGTGCCTCCAACTGAACATTGACTGGGGGCATTAGTAAAATTGGTCTGGAGTTATAACACGGCCAGATGGATTTGTTTTGTGTTAGCGCAAAGTCTTGTCTGTTTGGCTTGAGGGCTACAAGTTCAATAGTACAAGCTTGAAACTTCCATTTAAACCCATTTATAAGAAGAGCAAAAGTCGTGCCACAACAAGCAAAGTAAAGTGCATCTTTCATGACAAGAATGTCATGTTAAAATCATATGAATTTGCTGCAATTATAATTCATTTGTATCCACCCAATTTAAAAGTCATTAAGATGTATTTAATCTTGTTAAAGCAATGTTTTACACACTCCCCAAACAAGATGCAAGGTCAAAGAGAAGTAAAAGGATTTGGAAGCAATTTCAAAATGTCAGTCACAAGTTTGGGAACAGGTTTGTTGAGCCATGAGTGAATGCTGTGTTGTTTATGTGTTTGTGCAAATGTATGGGCGTGGACACTGAAGAAGAGGGGCAGTTCCAGCAGGAAGGAGGATGGCTGTATGTGCTGGGAGTTCATTCATTTTCAAAGAACTGATTGTCAGACGCTGCTATAGGTTAAAAGAAGAGGGCACTAAACTCCTTTCAGACGTTTAGTGCTGTACTGTAAAAATTGTCAGCATTTTTCAGGAGATTGTCTGTCTCAGCTTGCATAGAACTTGCATCTATATATATATATATATATATATATATATATATATATATATATATATATATATATATATATATATATATATATATATATATATATATATATATATATAGCGTTCTTTACTTAAATTACCTTAAATATAGATAGTCTATCTACCCTTGAAGTCTTGAAATAGCATAAGGAGTACACTAGGTTTAGACAACTAAAATAGTAGCCATATGTCTATGAGCAAGATATTTTTGAGTGTGACTGAGTAATACAACTAACAAGTACTGAGTACTGAGTGTCGTATTGTCATTATTATTGTAGCAGTAACAGTAGTTGTTATTGTAATACTATAATAAAACTATCTTGAGTGTCATTTTACACATTTATACCTTAGGCTTAGTACTTTTACAAGCATAAATACCCAGAATATATTTGTAACGAACCACATATTTTATGTAACTTGTCATGTTTTAAAAGCACAAATACCTCAACGTTCATTCATCATTCAAGTTCAAACTTTCCCCAAGAGGCCCTTGACAGAATCCTTAGAAACGGCAACGACATCACTGAATAGCAGACGCTCCAGTGTGAATGAGCCGTAAAGGGCAGGAGTCTGCATGCACTCACCTGTGCACATCCAAGTAAATACTCAGGATGGAGAAGCAATTGTTGACAATCAAGTGGGAAATTTGTTGAATATTATTAAATTATTACATGGTTGATGCGTAGAGGTTCACTTTTATGCAAAATAAATAGACAAGACTCAGAAATGACAGTTGGGTTTAATTCTCCCTGGTAAAAGTTCACCTCATCCTTTTTATCTTTAAATTGGACGTAGACCTTTTAGAAGATTCTGGGGACACACAGGATGAAGCTTGTTTGCCTTGCCGTCTTACTCGGAGTGGTGAGTTTACTTATATAAGTCACATAAAGTTATACAGGCGCTTCAGGTTGTGCGTCAACCCCTGATTGGTCCAGATTTCACAACTCACTAAAAACGCGTTGACACACATTCCGCTGTAATTCAACATGAACGAGGCTGCTACACGTTTATTCCATTCCATTCCATGATTCCATGGTTAATGCATTCGCAAAAAAAAAATAAAAAAAAATAATAATAAAATTAAAACAAGAAAATTACAATGTGTATTTCAAAAGATGACAATGAGGCATAAATAAAGTATCTTTGAAGTTTCTGAAGTAAAAAGTCAAGTAGTTAAAGTCATTCGTATGTAACTCAGATGGACCATATGCACATAAATGGGAGACACAGACCAGCTGACTCCTCCAGGGTTGACACACCTCCCTCTTGTCAACAGCATTCCACACACACCTGAGGCCCAATGCCTGATGATTTATGTCAAAAACACGCCTTCAAACACGACACGTGCCACAGGTTTATTTACAAGTCCTTCAATAAGCACTAATAATACCGATTCTTTCAGATGTTGTTTGATTATTTGGATGTTATTAAGGTTTTAAATGATAAAACATGAAGCCATAAATGTATTAAGGCAAACCATATATATATTTTTCTAGTAATATGTAACCTACTCACCCCTGGTGTACACTGACTCCGGTTCCACATGGGTTCTGTAAGAGGTAGAAAGTGCATGAGTATCCTCTTTACGTTTCTCATCTCATCTATGTAATACAGCACTGGCCTCTTCTCACCTGCTGCTTCAAACACTTATCTTGGATCAAAATGTGTCGAATGCTACACTATATACTACAGCTGATAGTGGATGGATGGTAAATAGAGATGTCCTTTTTTAGAGTTGAGCTTTGTTGACTTACATCTTCACTTATGTAATGCTACAGGAGGATTATATTTGAGGTAATCATAGGTGCGTGCGATACTACTTCCCCTTAAGCATATTTCGACTTGCACTTGTTGACTCAGTTTGGATGATAACCTCATTGTGAGTTACTATGTTGACATTTTGCCAAAACTTCAATCAAAGTGAAAAGATGAGTCAGTGATTCGTATTAGAATTTAAAACAGTGGCAGGCCAAGTGGATGGATAAATAAGGTCACGTACATCCCATAAATCTGGTGTAATAAACAAGTATTTTTGAGATAGTTATGAAATAAATAAATACTCGTCATATTTGTCTGAAATTGATATAATATTTCTTGCCTAATCTCCGCATTTATCTTTTCTCAAGACTGACACAATATTGGCTTGTGACCCACTGTAGCTGAATTATATATGAAGGGACTGGCAAAGCTTTTAAGATACTCTTCAACTCTATAGCGCCATAAATCATGTCATAACGTTTGATCCTAGCCATGGAAATGAAGGAGTTTAGTGGTTTAGATGAATGTAAAGAGGCTCCACATTTTCTTAAGTTTACTATATTACTATAACTTGAATTCTGTGTCCATTTGCAGGTTGGAGCACCGGCCAATAAGGACTCACGGTGCTTGTCGGGCCAATATACGACCAGTGGGGAATGCTGTAAGCAGTGTCAGCCCGGAGAAGGCGTCGTCAAAGAATGTGGGGTCACTCAGACGGTCTGCATGCCCTGCATCGACAGTGAGTGACAGATACTGTTACGCACACACGACAGAAACACTGCACAGAATTTATACTGTATTTCTCGCAGTTGCAGATAAGAAAGTCACAGAATCAGATTTTTTGTGATAATGGCATACAAAACATCACAAATTAATGGTTATTCATGTTTATGATATCATAACCAACCAAGCAACAGTGAAACTAATAATTTTCTTTCATCATCATTGTCCACTAGATCAGTTATTCCCAACCTGGGGGCGGGGAACCCCAGGGGGGGCGCCTGAAATTTCAGGGGGTCCCTAGAGCTTTGTCTGTTCAGAAGGTCAAGTCATCAAAGTAATGAATTGGTCAAATTAAATAGTCAAAATCCCAAACAAATGATTGGAAATGAGAAAAAACACTATTGGTGTGTATATGTTTGAAATAAATGCTTAGTAATATATTTTTATTATGTAATGCATTTGTCGGGGCCACAGCTTTAGACCTTACACTTGGGGGGCCGGGCAAGCCTCCGGTTCACACAAGGGAACCAGTGCATTAGATCACAATTTCTCTGTCATGTGACTATTATAAAACACAATTTAGTTAGTGTGATATAAATAGCCAGATTAAAAAGCACTTTGCATTTAGGTTTACTTTTTTGAGAATTGAGATGACATGTATTGCTTATTATTTTTCATTATTATTGTTATTATTATAATTTTTCCCCCTCATATTTATATTTTGACCTGAATAATCACAAATATCACTTTACTGACTTGTGCTGACATCCTTACAAAGCAATCAAACTAAAAAAAAAAAAAAATGTATGGTCTTTTCAGATTTGGACAGAAAAAATGGTAGGATTAATATCAGCACTCCAGCTGCAGTGATCTCACATACATCACATGTTCAGTGGCACAAGAAGATGCTTGTCTAAACTAGTTTTGATCTCGTTTAACATTTGAGCGATTTCCCTTTGATATGCTGCCCTGATGTAAAATCTCAAGGCTTGGATTTGAAGTCATTTAGAAAGAATATACAACCACAATTTGACCCAGAAAAGTATTTGTAATGTGTCTGACCTTTGTTTCATTTGATTTACTAATGATGAGAAGATGTCAATGCATAATGTGCTGTTGCCTGACGGAAAATTTTGTGCCATGTTCTGCCAATAGAAGAATAACAAGAAATTCCTTTTGTTTCTTCATAACTTCAAAACCTACTTAAAATGCTCAAATTTAAATTGTTTATAGTGTTTACCTTCTATATCCATTGTCTATTGTCCAAAAATGTCCTAGTACCATTACATTTTTCAACATAGGAACATTACATTGTTTTAAAGTAGTTTTGAAACCGCATTCTGTTCCAAATTTTAGATTGACCTACATTGCAACCACTTCAAAAATGTTCTAGTCACACATTTGGTCAGTTCAGGCTGAAGAACATGCTGTCATTGGATGATTAGTGGGTGTATAATGTTTCTGTTGCAGGTGAGAAAAGCATATTTCATGTCAGGCTTGTGTCTCAGCTGCTGGTTGGTAGTAAACTAGCTTTCTTGTGAGCGGATAGCAGTGTTGTTGCCCTCTGTATGACCTTTACCATGTAGGGAGAGGTACTGAGTCGTTCTGTAAGACTTTATGAGATCCAGAGATGGAAGAGGATGAAGGCGTGAGACCTTTACCAAATGTTGTACTAAAGAGTTCAAAGATTCAGTTATTTCACGGTGATTAAGGCTAGCTGACAAGATTTGGCTCAACGGAGCTCAAAAGTATATTTAGCCGTGGTGGATATATCTCCATTTGAGTGAGGGGGTCAAAAGTCAACACTGCAGAAGTCAGCATTGGCTCTTCAGCTTCTGTGCTGTTCCCAGAGTTTCTCAATGTCCACAGCGCATTCCCTGGCTCCACAAACCAGGAAGTAGTTGTAAACCTTTTAGGGTCAATGAAGGATGGACCAATATGGCTGCTGGATTTGGAGCAAGATTCAGATTCAGGTCATGAGAGAAGTCACAGAAACAAGGAGGTGAAGATGATTTATTATTAGTTTGTGGGATTTCTTTTGGAAGGATAAATGTTTTTAGAAAGGCCCCTAAGCTGTAAAAATTATGTTAAAGATATATTGTTTCCATCTATGTAAACACAAGATACATGTGGATCTTAAATGCACATGAACAAATAGAATTTACTGGTCATGGAGATTTATTTTGTACTTCAAAAACACATTTTTGTTTTTGTTGAACCTGGGATTGATTGATTTAAACATTGAACAGTTAGAAATTACCTGGTTTATTTTTGTTTCATCTTGATTTAATAATGTTAATGTCATTGCCTTTTCATTTTAAACAGTTTCTTAAATCCTCTGATTTAGACTGTACTTGGAAATAGTTTTTCCAAATAGTTTTTCTTAAGTTAAAAGTTCAAGATCTCAACTCAAAGAAGTTCATTGCCCAATTATGTAATCTTTTCGAGTTAATCTTGTCCAGAGCTGCAGTACAGAGAAAAAGTGATGTATGAGACCAGACAGACACAAAGTCATGGAAAACTAAGTGCAAAATAGAAAGCGCTTCATCAGATAGCATTACAAGGCTGAGATATTTAAAGAACACCTCAAAAGTATTGATTGTATCTGTAATGTAGGCTGATAGGGCTTAAGTGTCTATCGGGTATTTGATAGGTCTAACATAGTGGTGGTTAAACAACATGTCAGTTAAGTTTTTGCTTTATTAGGCATAGCTGGTGAAGTAGCTCATCGTACCCTTTCAATAATCTTAAATGATCTTAAGAATACACAGAGCAATTGTTAAAAATGACTTGAATTCAGGTTTTATGTTTTAAATATTATTTGACTAGTTTTGATTAGATTATTTCCTTGTATCAAGAATTTTCAAAATGTTAACTAATCTATAGTAACGCTGCATTACTTGAATTTCAAACCACAAAAGGAAGTATGTATTTTTAACTATCTAACTGGTCCTTAACAAACCTGTTGGCACAAATATTATTATATATGTTAATACTGTATATATATATTATATTGCCCTACATTTAATGCATGTGTACGGCTTTAGAACAACTTTTTTCATACGGCAAAGTGAGGCAGGGGCAAACCGCCAAAGCACAATCAATCTGGGCGCAGCTTACGGCACTTACTTCCGGGGTTGCAATCGCTAAAACACTTTGGTTTTAGCTGCAGACCGCACACAGTAGTCTAATTTTGTCACAAAGTGCTGCTTTTACAATATATTCTACAAGGGAAAAAAACATTTTCTGTTGGTAGTCTTGTATGTTAAGTATGGTACAAAAGTTTGACCTAAAAACTTGGTAGTACCGACCTGTAGTTAAATCTTTGGGCCCGTAATGGATTTGTCAGATCGTCATGCAGAATGTGATGTGTTCAAGTTTGCGCAGGAGGACAGGCTGTGGTTGTAGCTGCTTGTTGTTCAGTGAGCATGTAGCAGGATGAACGAACACATGAAGCAGACCCAGCTGCTTCCACTGGGACAAACCCCAACTCCTCCTCAGCGTCATAAACATGTCCGGGCGAAAAATCATTTAAGAGGAGTAATCCGGAAAACTTCACATTTTCTTGAACTACTGACAACAATTAGGAGCAGCTCAAGCAGACCGCGCCGGCGATCCTTTTATGGGCCATAAAAACAAACCTGCAGATCGAATGTTGAAGTGTAGCAAGAGCAGTGTTTTGATATGAAATGCTGAGCCTGGACTAGTCGTATGTATCTCCTCTCTTCATCCCTCTTGGACCCCCCTTACTCCCCCCCCCTCCTTCCCCCTCTCTCCATGCTCCAGGCCAGCGTTATTAATGTATTGACTTGCATTATTGATGTGTGGCATTATGATAATGGCCCTGAGAGCACCAGTGGGAGATGGGGGTGGGTCTGTTTTTAAAGGGGGGTGTTATAGAAGATAATGGGGGACAGTAACAGGATGATATTCTATGTCTCGTGGTGATTCAATGCTTCCTCCATCTTTGTCGTTGGTTTTCTCTTTGTCTGATCTACATCTTTGATGTAATCTTAGTTTCAATGGACCGTTCGCTGTGTTGGTGGGCCACTTAGCTACACATCACTGAACCTCAGAAAGTCAGGGGGTTGTTTGCAACCACACACACAGTTTTGTGTATTTTTATTTCCTGTTCAAAGTTATAAGCACAAATAGCCTAGCATCTCACTGTTGTGAATGTTTGGCTTGGAATAACAAATAACTAAACTAAACTTCTTTCCTAGATTACATTTGTTTTTGTTTTTAAATCCCATAAAAGTGTAGACATGAGTAGATGAGTGTGTTGAGTGTGCATTTACCTGCTTACAGCATGTTCCTCAGTCATGCACACACATGCAGCAGAAGTAGAAGTGGTACAAATGGTTTTGTTGCATAATTTAGTGTGTTTCCCAGTTCTCTATTCAGTCGAAACACAATTCCATAAAACATAGTGTATTGATTGTGTCCTTTGCTGTGGATATATTTGTCCGAGGACGTCTTTTTGGTACACAAGCCGTTTTGAAAGGCAGAGTGTGATTTATAGAAGAGTCTCATTTCAGGCTTCTAAGTTTGATTTCCCTCTGTCAATACTGTATTATGTTTGTCTTCAAGTTCTAAGGAAAACAAAAATAAATTGTAAACGTACTTACGTCCAAGTGATACATTTTGAATTCACTCTTTTAAAACTCATCATAGGTAGGTCTAAGTTTCTAACTAAGGGGTCACAAGAAGTTATTAGAAATTATTCAGCCACAATTTGTTCTGTTATGATTAGCATTTAATGATATTAATGTTTTAATTAGTAAGTGACACAATAATGTACATTGTAGCAAAGTGAAACACCAAACAAGTTAGATTTACAAGCTGTTCATCCTCATAGCATTTAAATGAGCATTTAAGCAAATATTAACGGTCAATACAGCATGACCTTTGACCTTATTGAATCAGAACTTGAGAAAAAGATTTAAATTTAAGTTTAAATTGGAAAAAGGATAGACAAAAGAGCTATTGTAACAAGAATAAACATGATATTTATTTCATAAATGATAATTTCTCTCTTTTTTTTTTAAGGTGAAACGTTCTCAGAGAACTTCAGCCACACAGAGAAGTGTCAAAGGTGCACTCAGTGCACAGGCCTGATGAGGATGGAGACTCCGTGCACCGACGCTAACGATGCCATTTGCGCCTGTAACTATGGTTACTACCTGAGCTCTCTGACACAGCGCTGCGAGCCGTGCACCAGGTGTCCCGTGGGTGAGGGCATGTTGATCAGCTGTGAGCAGGACCATGACACTATGTGTGAGGAATGCACCATGGACACATACTCAGACCAGGAGAGCTCCAGAGAGCCCTGCATGCCCTGCTCCACCTGTGACGAGAGCGAGGTGGACAAGGAGTGTACCCCTGTCAGCGACACCACCTGTCAGGGTAAGAACTGTCTATGTGTTTGTTGTAACTACTCACAAATCTAGCTATCTAAAGTTTGAATGCAAAATGCAACTTGTAGCTCAAATGTACTGGGTTACTGTGCTGGTTCCTCTCTCTTTTTTTTTTTTTTTTTTTAGAAATGTTTCTTACATTACTACCATAACAAAAGTGAAAGAATAATTCAAACCAAAACATCTTTTGGGTGGAAGTTTTTTTTAATGTCAGTTTATTAACAATGTGTTCATTTATTGAATCAAAGAGAAAAGGAAAGGCACTCCAAATCTGTAAATCTAGTCATCTACCACATTAATAATCAGCTGTTTGTTCCAAGTGTTGAATTTATAACCTCAATGTGCCGTTGAGGGGATTCACATGGACATTCACGCTGTTGAAGAGGGAAATTCCTTCAATGAAACAGATAATTCACTTGTTTAGAAATTTGTGTTTTAGCTGTGTATGACCCAATAAAAATACTGGCAGGCATTTAACAAACTCTGCTTGCTAACATGAATTATGGGGTACTCTGTCAAGGTCGCTTTGTGGATCATTTGTATTTTGCACTGTATTGACAACACTGGGCGTCTACATTGTTGCGCGCATATGGCCTCATACGAGTTTGACACTATAGACATTGTAGGACTTAAATGTCAAACGCAGCTTGTCACAATGCACTCACCCCAACCAGCTCTCTTTCTGTCCGAAGGGTTTAGGAGAAGGTCATTCTTCTGTATTTCCTTTATATTTCGGTTCCCTGTGGGTATCAAACTCCAAAATCACAAATTCCTCTCGACTGCAGTCACACTGACCCTATGGCTCGCAGATTAAATCAACGCTTTTTGTGAGAGGACAAGAAAAGACGCCGTTGATGAGCAAGGTAGTTGGTCAGAGCAGCGGCTGGAGGATGTTGTTATCTCAGAAGGGAAGGCTGGAGTTAAAGGGGGCCTTTTGTGCGGCTGTTGGTCTGTGTGGGCTTATTGAGCAGCCCATGGGGTACTTAAAGGACTGGAATAGGGATTTGAGCTTAATGCATTGTTGCCTTACTTGAACCCTGTCCTAGCACTCATATCAATCCAAAGAAAAGTGTACGTTGCAAAAAGATAACTTATGATCAAACCTTTTGAACTACTTTTATTAGGAATGGGAAATATTGACAAAAATTGACTTAAATTGATCAATTGCGGTTTAATTATCAGACTTATTATTTTTAATCAGCTTTATTTGCAGCATTTCTTTTTAAACATTAAATGATTTACTTGATTTTCAACTTGATCATGCTAACTTTAATCCTAATGAATGAAAAAATGAATAAGAAACTATATTTTGCCTCTCTGAGCTCATCACTATAAAGAACAGACATGTTTGTCCAACTCAGCACTTTCTGGCAATGTCACTAAACCATCATTGCCATTGTGTTAAAGCCCATTCCATCTTTCATAGCAGTGTCTTGGTAGTTAGAGCATTTTAGCATGATCTCAAAGGTTGGCAGTTAAATTCCAGCTTTGAGTGTTGTTGTGTCCTTGGGTATTTCACACACACTTTGTCTGTTGTTTGTAGGTTGTGGTCAAAGGGGCTCGTTTTCATCCACCTACCACAAGAAAAGTACAATATAAAAGAGAATTATTGTTCACAACTGTATATTACCAGGAATTAATCACTACTGGTATATTCACAATTTGTATAACAAAACACAACGCGTCAAGAATCTGGCCAGAACATGGCGAATGGCAAAGAAAAGTTAATCAATCCTCAGATATAGGATTCATTTTCGATTTGTTTCTGTCTCATTAAAACACATAAATATGGTTTTCAATATTAATTTCCTGGCCCTAAACAATAAGACTTTTAATCATTGACATTTAATACCAAAAATACTCAAATTTCGTCCTCTAAAGTTTGAACAACAGCAGTAGACATCTTGGTTAAACAGCACCAACACACATCCATTAGAAATTACTCCAATAAAATTTGAGTAATAACACATCCGTATTGAGCACAACATGAATGCTGTTCTGTCCATTCGCTCTGTTGCAGCTTCAGCACTGTCGCCCATTCAGGATCTTATTTAGCTTGTATTGAGTCTTGGCCTTAAAAGGGGTTAACTCACTGATGATTCATCTTTAGATTGAGATAGGAGAAAACCAGAAGGCAGAACCTCCTCCATTTTCAGCCACTCAGCCCCACAGCGTTTTGCATTACAGCCTTCATCTTGGTACGTTATTCCTCCCTCTAACCCAATCATGAGGCTCTTGATTTCTAATGCAACAAGTGTTATCAGTGTTTACAAATCGTCCGCACTGCCAGACGTCCATAACCATTAGCGCTGTGGAGCCAGGCGACACAGGCCAGCCCGGGGTCAAGACTCAAGGAAATTCAGCCCCCAAAACAGCAAGGTGTGTTGGGAGATAGCACAGGAACAAGGCCACTGCCCCAGAACAAGACAAGTCGAAACACGAGACATTAGAAATACTTGAGTCAGAGCATAGAAGGACGAGAACATTACCTTGACTGCACTGTAAGGTTATCTGTAGACATTTGGACAATTTATAGTCTTATGTTTTATGTGTGTGTGTTTGTTTGTTAAAAATGAAGAGCAGTACTGAACCAAATTATATGAAATTATTATTTTGGTGTAGATCTCGATTACTCTTGGATGTCATATTAATTTAATAATGGTGAAATTACATTTTAGGCTGAATAACAATAGAACTATTTATATAACAAAAATAATACAGTGAAAAAATGTATTTTGTGATACAGTATCAATATAGTGGGCTGCTGTATTTTTATATTACCATGAAAACTTTTTGGGTACTTTTGGATACTTAGGGTGTACCCTTACCCTAGGGTACCGTACTTTTTATGTAGTTGACATATTCTGTGTCTATCAAACAAATTTACTTCATCTACTTCAACAGAATATGCATGCAGTAGCTTCTCAACAAATTGTGGTTGTAAAAATTTAATTTGTTTAATACTATATATTGACAGTGTTGTGCAATGAGGGTGGGTGACATTGTTATCTCAATAACAATATTCAAACAATATTATGTCAATTCAGCAATAATATCACCTTATACCCTTGATTAAAAGTTTGCAACATCACTTTTATAGTTTTTAATCAGCTCTCAATGTTCAAATTTGGGATTCATTACAAACATTAACAATTAAAAAAAAAAATTATATGTATGTACACTCTATGTACAATACACCAATTATCACAGTGTTGTGATATTATCAGCATCGTAAACTAGGTATCATTTATCATATTAGATCATGAGGGATCCTGTAATTCTAGCCTTAATAACAACGGTTTGGATCCATTTAAGACGTTTAAAGGATAATATACTGATATCAGGAAAAGACTAGGCCAGTTAATCTCTGGTATAGGTCTTTGATTTCCTGTTTCTAGTTTAATTTAGTTATAGATATTTATCTTTTGAAAGTTTTCCCTAAGGCCATTACCACCCTTCCCTTAGATACAGCTGACATGTCATGTGAAATGCATCTTCTGCACCACCAAATGGGATTAGTGCTTTATTTTGGGACATATTAGAAGGAGCTGAAGTCTTTTTGATTCTTCCTAAGGCTAAAACATGGACCCCCGGAGCTGAGGCCTGATACTTATCTGAAAGAAGTGTGATATGACTTCTACTCTCTTTGTCGGCTGCTATGCACAGCCAGGGGTCAAAGGGCGACTCAGGCTTGTATGGAAAAGGGGGTCTTTGGTGAAAGATCAGGGTGTAAGTTTACCCCAGGGAGGTGCGCTGAGCAGCAGAGTAATGCACTCAAATCTTCTCAGGGGCAATAGGATGTTTTTGCTACATGCTACATTACTATTGTGACATGTTTTAAGTTCTCATTTCACCTGCCATCATTGTCCAATTCTTTTTGCATTTCTTTGATGAATATTTTTTGCAGTTTTTGTACTTTGCAAATAGCAGTAGAAAATGAATTGTGACAGTGTTCAATTTAATCAAAATGATTTCTTTTTGAGGACTTGTTTGCTTTGAAGATAATGTTGAAATCGTGACTTCTTGGGACAGCTTGCAAATGACTAATTGGATTTAGTTGAGAATCATGGTTTTGAATTGCAGCAAAAGATTGCGTTACGAACTGGGAGTGGCTAGTTGTGATAATGCTCCATGACAAGGCCATTTCACACAGAGTAAAGTTCTTATCAACTACTATAAGTTTCAAGGTCAAAGGTTTTTGTCAAATTGTGTCAGTGATTAGCTGCTTACACATTTTAGTCATGCCATTAAAACCAAAAAGGTTGAAATTAGTCTGTAATCACTTTCAGACAGCAACCTAGCAGCAGTTTTTGTCAGCATGATTTTATTTTGATTCTTTTTGTAACATAGCATGGCTTTAACCACACGATTACAGCTATATTACTAATTCACTCAGAGCTTTACGTTATTGTGCATGTGGATGAGTACTTCCACTGTTCCCCATCAGATCAATGCAACTTATTGACCATCAAAGATCAGCAGATGGCATATGGCGGATGAAGGTCGTGGGTGTGGTGAAGAGGAAGCTGCAGAGAGGGTGAGGGGGTGGGCGGGTTTGGACCAAGTGCATGTGGATATTGAATGGATAGGTGAGTAGCACTGGGGAGGGGGCATTTCCTTCCTGAGTTTGGTTGACCTTAACAATCGACAGTCTGCCCTCGAAATCACAAAACAAAATCTGCTAACAAGATCCATGCGTGGCACTCACGGCCCGTCCAACCAGATCACTGCAGTGGACTCAGAGAAAATCTGAATGAAAGAGAAGAGGACATGAATGGGGGAAGGTCTTTTGAATGGTCCAGGCGTCGTAAGCGTTAGGGATGGTTGTGCAACTAGTCAAATATTAAGTGTGATTACAGTTGTTTCTTAAATCCTTTACAAAAAATGATGCTTTGTGCATGCTATGCTTTTTATGCTAAGTTCACTGTGGTGGTAAATCATTTTTGCCTTTGGATTTTAGGGAAAAAAAAAAATCAAATTCATATTTTAGTCAAAGTTTAAGAAAGTTTCAGAAATATAATTATATCTTGTGCTCATTACTACAGCGCTGATTGGCCCTGAACAGGCTTTTCAAATATTTTATGCGTTTTAAAAAAATCTCTATGAGAAAAAAATGAATGGATACCGTGCGACTGTTGAACATCGTTGGTCAGCTTTTTAAGACATAAAGTTTCAAATAATCATGATTTCTTTTACCTAATCTAGCAGCCCTGGTTTGATAGAAGCAGAAACAAAATACGGAAAATATAATCAAGTGACAAAAATTGAGAAAAATTCCTGACATGTAGAATTCCAGCATTATCGTATTATTACTGTGAAGCGTCCCTAAATGCTCAAACAATTCACATCCTCAATCGTAGACAGTCTGCCATTGATAAACTGATGACTGTCTCCCCCATTCAAAGTCTATCCACATCTGACCTTTCCTCCTAACCTTTCTGAAATCATCTGCACACACTATGAGCTTTGTGAGGGAGACTGACAGGCCGGAGTCGTACGTCTCGAACTGAAAATGGCCTGGAGTGGCGCGCTGTCTGACTGGAATGTGCCCCTGAACATTCCTGGGGACATATTTGAGAGATGATCGCGCGGAGAGGAGAGGGTCTCCTGGTTCAAGGGTGAGGGTAACGCTGATGTTTGTGCTTGTGCGACCAGCTGTTCTCTCCTGGAGGCAGTGCAGTGCTGACTCCAGGGGTGGGCAATAATCACAATTAAAATGATCATAAATGTGCAAAAATGTGCCTATAAATATCTTGGTTGAAGTTCAAATATGGCACAAAAAGTAAATGGACATCAATTTCAGTTTTTGTGCGTGTGTTTTATTTTAAGAAAGCCTTAGTTGCTCAGTGTGTATCTAAAATAAATTGTCATCATTGTAAAACTATGGAGTCATTTTTATCTCCCTTTTAATACCTATCCACACATTAAGAACCATTACAGACGCATCACAACATCACATTATATATACATTTTAAGTACAAATCTATCTGATATTAAACAGAATTTAAAATTGCTTTGACTGAAATTGTGTCGCTATGCCCTTGAGTTTACTTGTAATTATTGAAATTTGCTAATGATAATAATGATGATCTTTATTGGAAGCAATTTGTAATTTCTAGTGAGTTAAGTATTAATCATGGTGATAGTTATGTGGAGATGTGGATGGAAGCAGATGAATTTGTCTCATGGAGCAGAGGGAGGGAACAGCTGCTGAGAATGACTCCTGGTCGATAAAGGCGATGGAGTTTCTTGTATGCCTTCTCCAGTTTCTCTGCTTGACCTCTATCACAGCCGATCACTTTCTGCCGCAGCGCTGCCACACACAGACAATGTCATACAGCTGCTCCATTAAAGACAAAATAATAATCACCTTTGTTGGTGTAGAAAATCTAATCGTTATCTAACCCAGGCCTAACCCTAAGACACATAACGTCTATTTTTCTAACCAATTCCTCCTCCTGGTCGACAGATGTCAAGATCTGCGTGAGTGACAGAAGAATCACAGTGAATTGTGAACTCTCAGGAGAAGCGTATGCCTTAAGTTACCCTTTAAATGAGATAAGCTTTTTCTGGTCAATACTGAACTATAACATAGATATTCATTTTACATTTTGTCCGTTTTAAAGTACAATATTGATCTAAGATGGCTTAGTAAAAGAAACAGGTCCATTGACTTCCTCTTCATAATGGCAATTTACTGTAACAAGCAGCAGATTTAAAATGACACTGGAGGGCTAGGGGCTAGTTGAATTTTCTGAGTACTCGAGCCTCAGTTGCAGGAGTAAACTTATGATGAGAAAATACTATTGTAACAAAGTTTAAACTCATTAAAGTTAACTTTGCATAATATGTCTCCTTTGAAGGAAATATAGAGCTAAATACATGACTCTCAATAACATTTAAAACTGAGCTTTAACAAGTTTGTGACTATTTTTACCACAACCGGCATTATTTATTAGTAGGTCTTAGTGATGCATGGGTCAAGTTTTTCCCAACCTGCAGGTCCCTTATTTCTGACAATGATTTGACCCACCCTGGCCCGCCCCACACAGCAGAATCATTTTTACAACCCGCCCCGCACCCGCAACTATTAAATAGACATTAAAATTACGTCAACAAATGCAACTTTAGTTCAGCCCAAACAAGATTTAATGCTGTCAAAAAATGGCCCGCCCCAACCCGCCCCGCAATGAACTGGCCACCACTAGTAGATCTGTTATATATTTGCTTCATAGACCCTACAATCATTTCCCATTAATTCATCATAGCCGTAACAGTTGGCTATTCGGAATATTATTTATGTAGCATTTTCTTTTTGTTTTGGAATCATTTGATCAGCTCAAAATGTGGTGGGTCACATAAGGTACTGTATAGTAACATGAATCTGAAATAATCTCTTTACCTGTAGCAACAACAACACAATTAAAGTCTTTTGTGTTGGTTTTATTGGCTTATGACTTTGATAATGGCATGTTGTCAGAAATAACTGTGTGTTTGTCTGTAGGTTGTCCTAGCAGATCCGAGGCCATTATTAAAACGTAGAGCGAGGAAGCCGCAGTAACACCTGTTTTGTTTGACAAGCTGTTTGAATGAGGGGCTGGACTCAGGTGTGGCAGCCGCAGATTATCACACACACGCTTCCAGAGACTTTGCACCAATGCACGCAAGTGTAAAGATAGAAGGTACTTTGTAATGCAAAGACAGGTTAAACATATCTATTTAAACCAATACATAAACTAATAAAAAGTTGTTGTTTTTTTCAAGACATTCCTTTTTCAATTCCCTTTATTTTTAGAATCACTACGACACACAGTAACAATATTATTTTTGACCTGAAGGCTTTATTAAACAGGATGCATGAAATGGGGAAAGAAAGAGTATAGACACTGAGCAACTGGTCAAAGCCCAGAAGAGAACTCACCAAAACACCCTTAACCACTTTACCACCAGTGAACATGCATGATTCTTTTTTTATTAATAGTGAACCAACTTTGTATTGCCACATCAAACCGAACATTTTAATTTACCTTTTGAGTTCAGAGTGGGGCTGGAAATCGAGTGAGGAAAATTGTATCATGATATCATTCATATTACCAGATCGTGCTTCACAAACCAAGACACTTTTTCCTGCCCACATCTCCTATTGGTCAGCCTCAGCAATACTATGAGTGACTCACCAGTTACAATGAAATGTAAACTTTTAGAAGAAGCAAAAAAGTTTATTCTATGTAATAAAATCTGCGATAAATTCTTCAAAGTTTATTCGCACTTTGAAGCTGAATGTAATCGCCACTGCCATTTACCTATGCATTCATGTCCAAAATCATTAATCAGCAGTTGTTTTTGTTGTACCAAAATATTAACAACCAACCAAAGGTCATTCAAAGGTTCCATGGAACACAATGAGGTGCAAACTCTTTTCTCAGATAACATATCAAACCAAACCAGCCTCGAAGTGAAGTAGATGTATCCCCCTCTCAGGCTTCAGAGTAACTTTACACCACTATCATCCAAACAAAGTATTTTTAGTGTTGCTTGAGGAAAAAAATCAATATCTTTAAAGCTCATGGATAATGGACATCATACTGCATGTTATGAAGAATCTCCACTAAATTCCTTTACCTCGAAGCCCCAAGTGGACCCATTTTAATAGGTTTATTATAAATCTTCTGGTCTCATTAGTGTGAAATGGATGCCTCTCACTTAGTCTGCGCTCATGGTATTAGGGCCCTGGGAAGCTGACAGCGCGATTTCCTGTTGATGATGTGAGTAACAGTAAGTAAGTGACAGGCCAGAATAGGTTTTCACATTCGCGGTGAGGCATCGAACATGTCCGCTTGAGCGTTAATGGTTGGGGTGTGGGATGACGAGAGGAGAGTGGGCAGGACGAGATGGACAAAGTTGCTTTTAGTCTCAGTAATGGCTCCCTGAGGGCAAGGGAAATGACCAAGTGGTGTGCCATCGCTCCATGTGCATTAGCCACTGTTTTATGTTTGCTGTATCAGGGGTTGTGCTGATTTCATTGGAGGTGCAACATCTCCAGTATGGTTTTGGCAACAAATGCAGCAACAACGAACAATGTGTTTTTTTCTTTTTTTTTTTCATCTGCTCCTTTCGTGGGTTCTTTCATTAATTTCTTGTTCCAACACCCTTAAATCTCAGTTTTGAACTTGTATCTGGCAAATAAAATCTCAGTTACATTTACATATGCATTCACTACCCATTACAGCTAACGTTTCCCAGCTTTGATTACTCGGCCAGATGGGAATCTTGTTGTTTTGAATGTCTTGGTGGGTTTCTACCAGGTTCTCCGGTATTCCTTTGGATCTAAATTTAAACATGCACAAATGTCAAAATCCTCTAGCCAGGCACTCTTGACCAAGCCTAGCTGAAGATCTAAAGATGGTTTCCTGGGCGCTGTATGACTCCTGGTTCTCATCTCAGTCTGTTTTGTCTGACTTTAAGATGTACTTAAACCTATTGTTCTTTGTCATGAGCAAACAGAACTTTAACATCTTCGGCTCTGCACTCTGCTGCTATGCTTTTTTGTCTTGTGGCACTGTCTTATATAATCTTTAATCAGCATTCACTATTAACCAAATAATTTGCCTTCGATTAAGCGGTATCAACCATGACTCTGCTTTTTGTCCTTCATAGCCACCCCTACGGTGTCGCCTCCACCGTTTGTAACGTCTCCCATGAGTACTGAGGATGATGAAGAGGATAGGGGTTTCTTCGAAGACCCGCCTCTGCCGCTGCCCACTGAAAGCACCACAACCACAACAGGAGGGGACACCCGATGGCCCCTATACCAGGACCTGAACCACAAACTCATCCCCGTCTACTGCTCGATCCTGGCGGCTGGAATTGGGGGTTTGGTGGGCTTTATCATATTTAAAAGGTAGAAATTATACCTTCAAACACACATTTGTATTTTTTTGAATGTAAATCGAAGAGGGAAAATACTACAAGAATTTTTTCGAGGGGACTTGGGAATGGCTGGAACAGTTAGGTAATTCCCCGCAGTATTCATATCTCACAGACTGGATGTGGCTTTTCTGAATGTGTTTTATTAGTGGGACCGTTACAGTTAATTATTGTAATTTAGCCTCATGGCTTCATCATACTGTGGGAACTTAATGCAAGCAACATTGTTTTTGAGACAATGCTTATTCTCACTAATGTTAATATCTTAACTTAACAACATAATTACTACTAGTTTTGTATTGGTCTTTATGGTTTGCAGTGATAGGATCTGAATAACAGATTTTTTATTTGGTTTAAGGTGGAATAATTGCAAGCAAAACAAACAGGGAGCCAACAACTGTACAGCCAATCCTAACCAGACGCCATCGCCCGAGGGAGAGAAGCTGCACAGCGACAGTGGCATTTCAGTGGACAGCCAAAGTCTACAGGAGCAGCAGGGCCAGACACAGACACACACAGGTAAAAAACAAGTACATTTTTATTTACTCTATGTATTATTATTTGATATTTCCCTCCCAAATTCTACATACTTCTGCAACCACCACACAAACTTATAAAGACAAAGTTTAATAAGGTAAAAATGTTACAGCCCTACTTCAACTTTCTTGGGTTTGTTAACAGGGCTTTGTGTGTGGAATATGCATGTTCTCTCCATGTCTGTGTTGAGTTTCCCTTCCTCCAAAAAAATTAGGTTAGTTTTGCCCAGTTTGCAGTTGTTGTGCAGCTCAAGTAATGACATGAACTACTATTAAATAAAAACAAAATAATTAAATTCAATGCTGTATTTTCATTATTCTTTAAGATTGGGTTTGTACACGAACAAACCATTAACCTGAGTGAGAAAAATGTAGCAGCCTTTGTATTCTCTCAAGGGATATTTGCACAGTGAAGCCCTCTTTAGTTCACTCATTTAGTTGCCGTTTGTGAATAAATTACCCATTCAGTCACAGTGAATTGTTAATCTGGTGATAAATGTCCTAAACAAGTTTGTCTAGGAAACATTTGAACCATCCAACTTGTAGGTTATGGTCAATCTAAATGGAATTTACCTTAAAACGACCCACTTAATTAGTCAGTGGTAAAGAATTTCCCCTCAGGAATTATCTGTCTAGCGTTATCAACAACTTTTCAAAGTAACTGTAGCAAATCTGCAAACAGCGATTGCAACAGCCTTTAGTGTTACAACATGCATTTTTTGGCAGCACATTCTCCTGACAAACCAGTTTGAGACTGACTTAGAGGACTTAAAGGACCTTAAAATCACATGCGTGTTTAACTAATGGAAGCTCAATAACCCAGAGAAAGTGAAAGAAAACTTTAGAAGACAATATAATAGTTATTTCATTTGATAATCATCATAATGTAACTGTAAACTCTTGGACAACTTTAGAATAAGTGTCCAATAATAATAATAACAATAATAAATGTTCTAAATATATTTATATATCTGTGAAATTAAACCTGATGCCCTATTGAATTCTTTAAAAATTACTGAATGAATAGTGGTTACTATGTCTTACCTTATACTTTACTGATGTATTATTATTATTACCAAACCCTGTGTCATGAATGAAATTAAATGTTGTGACATTTAATGCATCACAGACAAGAACGTCAAAGGTATTATTCTATTGTAAAGGTCACAAGCCCAAGACAATCATTTACTGTTTATTGAAGGAGATAAATGTATAAAAAGTATTTCCATCTTAGTTCTTACGATGGACGAAGAGCCCTGTCTGCTGCTGCCGCTTCACACCAGAGAGAAGGTGGAGCAGCTACTGTTTAGAGGAAGTGACGGCGACAGCTGTAACATGGACGACAGCGACTGGTCTAACCTGGCTGGTCTCCTTGGATACGAGGAGGAACGCATTGCCATCTTCAGGCAGGAGGACCATCCCGTCAGAGCGCTGCTTTCTGATTGGGCCAGCAAGGACAGCGCCAGCATCGACGCTCTGTGCACCGCGCTACGCAAAATTAACAGAGAAGATATCGCTCAGAGTTTAATCCTAGGTTGGAATGTGACAAAGCCCACTGCCACTTCTGTAGTCTGAACAGTTTATTCCTATACTATATACTAAAGCCTTACTCATAGCTCCTATAAGCTCAACTTTTATCTAAAGCCTCGAAAAGCCAGCACCCATAAATCATCAAATCTACAAACCACAATCCACATCAAAAATATTAGGAAAAAATTAAATGATAAAGCCATGAAATTCCTCTTGGTAATTCAATATTTTTGTATTTATATCTATATATATTTACTCTTATAATTGTTTCATGTATTTGCCCTGGATATACAAAAATTCCAGAGGATTTTAAAGTAATTCAACTGTGACTTTACCAAACATGGGGCAGCAGTGGATGTGAGCTTTCAACTTCTTATCTCTTTCTTTCAACGTTTCTGTCAGTGTTCACTTTATATATAGTTTTTTTTTTCTAACAAATGCTTGTAATGTCAAAAATGTACCAAAGAGAAGCAGCATGTAACATTCTGTCAAACATCTGACAAATGACCTGCTAATGCCCCCAGACGGGGCATGCACACCATCCTTATCTACAAATAACCAAAGAAGACATATTCCAACTTATTTTCAATTTCAACCATTTCAGAAGACAATGATCAGCTTGACAAATCACCTGAGAGAATATAAGGACGCAGTTCCACTTTTCTATGAAAACTTTATGTAAATACCAAAACCATGCAGTATGTAACTCTCCATGCATGCACTATGCAAACATACCACAAACATTTTGGTTCATTTAACTAACGTGCTGTTATAGGGACCAGATAATGTTATGTCAACATTAGAGCTCGCTGTAAAAATGTCTGTAAACTATGAATTGCAATGTGTTAGCAAATTCTTGAGAGAGGAGCAAAATGTAAAGCTTTGAAGTTTTGTTTTTCTCAGGGTCTCTTGTAGATTTACAATCAAATGTAAGCACATTATAGTTATAACCAATATTTTTTTCACACCCTCCTCAGACTCAAGACATTTTACATAGTAAAGGGATTTGCTCTATCTCTAAATTATGAGTAAAACATAATAAGAGACACTGTGATCAAGATATTTGTGAAAATAATTGAACTGATTTCTTTCTGCTTTACACCTCTCCCCTGGTACATTTCCCACCCTCACATTTATGTTAAGGTCCCTGGGGGGAAATATGTCCTCTGCATTTGGCCCATCTCCCTGTTGGGGAAATCTGTCAGGAGCAGTGCTTGGGGACCCATCATCAGATCTTGATCTAGGCTTGGTCAGGAGTACCGTAGCTGGAAGATTATTGCTTATAGTGCATGTTTTGGGTCGGTGGGGAGAAACTAAAGTACCCCGAAAGAAACCCACCCAGACACTGAGAGAAACATGCCACTTCTTTTTTAAGCTTTTGAATAATTTTGGTCTTTACCAGCTCGTACATTCACCTCACAACTGGTTACAATTATTACCTGCAAAGACAGTGTGGTACTTCTTGCGTTTGACAATCCTTGGAACTGATGAAACACAGTGAAGTGGGCCAACCCAAAGGGGGGTGTAGTGTTTCCTTATTGTTTGCAACAATGACCTCTGGATGAAAGGCGAGTCAATGGAGACACAAGTCAAAGGATGTGGGATGGATTCAGAGCAAATAGACAGGGGAAAGTGGAGTAGTAGTGAAGCGTGTTGGATTACATTCAGGTAAAAATAGGAAATTGAATAAATCGGATTGTTTAAGTGTTAACATAGAAGCTGTGGCACTGTGGCTTGTTACGTTCTTGAGTTTTGCTGCATGTTGTTTCCCTCATTTTTCCTACATATAATCGCTGGCCACTTTATTACAAACAAATAGTTTGTTTTGGAATGTTACAGAGAATATTCAAAAAGGGATGGTGAGGGGGTGGCATGTAGTTTTGGGAGCAAAAATGCAAATATTTGATGCTATTGAGAAAATTTGTCACAATTATATAACTGAATGTTTAAGACACGTGCTATAAAATTAAGTCACAAGGAGGTCATGTAAAGCAAGGTTTGCCACTGTGCCTAAAAAGTAGCCAGAGATTGTAAGTTTACAATACTTTCTTTAACTTTTTTTTTTTCTTTTTTTTTTTCTTTTTTTACAATTGAAGGAACCCATTTTGTTTATTACTAACCAATACTGAGCTGACATACATGATGAAATGAAGGTATTCCATAAAACTGTACATGGTGTTAAATGTGTATTTTATTGGCATATATTGCAGCACTTATATGTGTCATGTTTTTCTGTGTTGCATCATACGTGCCTGGGGACTTTTCAGGTTTCTGCTGATGTTGCACTTTTATGTTTTTAATAATAATAACTGTAATGAATTGTATGCTTTTGTATTTTTTACTTTTAATAGGAGTTAAAGCAGAGAAGTTGGATTAGAAAAGGGATTAGTTACAGTCTTGATTTGGAACAAAGCAACTACAAGTCTCATAGTCTTAGTAACCCAACGTATTATCGTACTTAGAAGACACCCATACAGTACATGTTTACAATGTATTAGATTTACACAGTTAGTTTGTGATCAGTCAGACCAAACACATCACTAAGTATTTGTAAATTATCTTTAAATCACCCTTATATTCAGTATATAATCAAAACTGTCAAATACATCTCCACAAACAAATTATGAATCAAGAAAATGTGTTTTGTTAATTTTGCCAAATGTAATCCTAATAGAGTCGCTTGTACAGCATCTAACTGAAGTGTCATTGTTATTGCACTTGAGTGACTTGTAATTATGCAAATGAGGGTTATGTCCCAGGTAATGAAGCTCGTACTGACATTGACTGTCCACTTGTATAGATCTATGAATATAATGAATGTTCCTTATGTACTAATAATGTAAACTGTATAGTTCATGTGAATTTACAGAGTTCCTACGTCAGACAAGCAGTAAATCAATAATAAAGCTCTTAATCCTAATTCTTTATTTGAGTGGTGCTCAGTGCTCATCTTGTACTTATTCACAATGGTGACAATGTATGGTGACTAAAATTTGGGAAAGCTCTACAATCTAGTAGACGTGGAGCAGGGTCTTCTGGACTTCTCTCACCCGGACACTTCCTGCACTTCCTCCAGGGGAACTCTCAAAGGCGTTTGCAGGCCATCTGAGAGTTTGTCCAGCATGTCTTGGGGTCTAGTTCTCTGATGAGACCTAACAGAATAACATTTTCTTGCTTTGGAAATCATTCCTGGGTGACTGAGGGACTAAACGCTACTCGTAATATGCATGATCAGTGACTCTACTTCTTCCATGTTGCTGAGCTCCTCATACCTCCACCAAACTTAATGCCAATAGTTACTTTGATAATTTATCATTTTCCTCATCTTCTCATTGTGTATAAGCATGTCCCAACACACATTCTGGCCTTCACATGTTATGCCTTCTGGTCGCTAAATATCAGTTAATTATCTTTTAAGAACCACACAAATCCTTCTGACATGTAATCCTGGGCCAAACAAGACAGACTTATTACTAGCGGGTTCAAAAGCCTTTCAGGAGCAAGTGAAGAGACTTTCTGTGCATGAATTATGGCTTTATGTGTGGTCATTATACCAAAGGGCAATGGGCTCCTGCCACAGCAGATATAAACAGTCTGTCAACACAATTTGACTTAGTGCATTGAGTGATAGGCTAAGGTAATTACGCATGAAATGACAGGGGTTCCCACTGGTATCATATGTGAATGAATGGGTGTTCACGTATGCAGTGATTCTAGAAGCAAAATAATATTGTGGTAGTCATTAGAGCCATAGCCGAGTTGAACAAAAAACTGATTGACTTACCCTTGGGCAGGTCATACTTGTAGATAAACATTTTAATTGTAGCATTATTAAGATTTTATCTCTGCAAACTGATCAAGTAAGTCATCTTCACAGTGTCCAATTCTGAAATAGCTTAATTAACATTAAAACTATATGACCCTGAAATCTTGATGATTGATTGGAAAAGTATGAAAAAAGTGACTAAAATGCATTAAATCAAAAGCACTGAGTGATATACCTTTGCTACATTTGCAAAAAGCCTAATTTCATACTATTTCATAACGGCCCCGATAAAAAAAAAAGCTGATTGATTGTCTTTGACTTCCTGTTACTGTAATACATTTAAACCTGGATGTCTGTTACCCTTTCCCAAATTAGAAATGGCACTAACAGGTCCTGACCCATAACCCGGGCTGCGTTTGTTTTCTAGCTGAACCGTAGTTTCGAATGGGAAACACATTGGGAGCTAAGGCAGCTAACCTCCAGTGAGTTATTAGTGAGGAATGCCTTATGTGTGAAAAGAACCATGTGTGCGTCATGACATGTGCTGCTGACAGAGGTTTGTGTGAGTGTTAAAGAGCAGATGAGATTAGAGGACTAGTCAAAATGATGAAGCGTATGATTAATATTGAACACAATAAATGGTGGTTCAAGAAGTAGGATACAGTGGCCTATTAGTGACGATTGATAACAATATATTCCACTGGAAAGAATAGATAATGAGATAATGGCTATATACAAACATGACCAGAAAAATCAAATATTCAAAAGCTGGAATAATCTGGTAGCCCAACTATTAGATATGATAATTGGTGTGTTTACATGCACATTATAAATAGGACAATCCCTAAACACCATTTCAGTTATGGTCAAAGTAATGATGAGAAAGTAAGTATATTTTACATTTTATACTTAATCTTTATTCTTGCCACATTTTGCCTACACTGATGTGATTACTGACAGATTCTACGGTTTACTTAAAGAAATCAAATACTGATTTGAAATTGATTTTGTTCTGATTTTTCACGTTAGCAAGAGGAATAGACACATCAGTAGACACAACAAGTGGATCAGTTTCTTTTTGTAGTCGACTAAATGACATGGTGTCCCTGGAGAAAACCTTCCTGAAAAAATATTTCATGTAGTGTAATACAGTATAAGCATATAGAATATGTCATTTGTACAGCCAGCTTTGTCTATTATTTTTAATGCACCATGATTTACATATTGTGGATTATGCACTTAAAAAGTAATGATTCCAAAATATTTAGCTAACTTGTTTTTCACCATATTAAAGTCTATGTGACAGGTTCTCAGGATATTCTAATGACTTATGACTTTGTTAGGTGGAATAGCACCTGTGGTTGATATTTATCAAAGTTTTACATTTGTGAAGTTACAGTTTGAGAAGAAATGTTGATGAATACAAGTTTTAAATTACAGCAAGTAGAGCATAATTGAGAGCAAAAGTTGTAAATACAAAGACAATTTCCACACAGCTGTCACATTTTTCTGACAGTTTAAAGTGTATTATTATTTGTCAAATCATAACTATTCTGTGATTTATATGGATTTCGGGCCTTGTTTTTAAAACGGCTGCTGGGTAACAGTTGTCGAATCGACAATTATAAACTTTACGAAAACTGTCAAACGGGAGAAAAAGGAAAATTATTTAATAAAATCTTGAATATAATCACGTTCACTACATTTTGGTGAAATCTGTGTCTAACCTGTCGTATAGACTTTAAGTTATTCACTTCAGGAAAACACAGTGCAGAATTACTTATGGGTAAAGTCATAAAGCAGAGGTCAGATTCCCATTGGACTATCTCTGATGAGGAGACTGGGAACCCTCTGACCTGAAAAGACCTTTCACCAAAGTGATCACAGAAGTATGAAGTTATATCTTCAGCTTCATTGCCCAAGTCTCAGAGAGGAAACTAATCTCTCCCAAAATGTGTATTTAAGACAAGTTCTGGGAAAACTGTAGAGGTTACTATAGGGTCATTTTAAATACATAACTTATCAACTATCAAATTGTGTAAAGTAGAGAACATCAGAAATCTTTCCTTTTTTAATGAAGAAATAAGCAGTGTGAGTGTGTGTTTTTTTTCTTTCTGAAATTAAATTTACATTCCAAGACCAAGTTACAGGTCATATCTGAGGAGAGACTTTTTTTCCACTAACAAAAGCGTCTAAAATTGAGAAAAGGAAAGATATACGTTTAATGCATGCTGTGAAACATTACAGGCAAAGCAATAACAAGCAGACAAGCAGACAGCGAACCCCATTGGAAAAATTACAGAGAGCACCTTTCCAATATGGATTTCTCATATGAAATGAAAATAAAACGTTGATTTTGTTTTTCTTTCCCGAATGTCATAATACAATAATACATGAAAAAAGGCAAATATGATAATAATTTAAAACACTGGAATGCACACAGATAACGTCAGCCCAACAAACAAATCAAAACCTTTCGGCCACTTGACCCTGATACTTGCACATTCACATTTCACACCCCTCTGCACCAGTGCTACACCATCCAGGAGCGTTCTGTAACTGGCAATGTTTAAGAAAAGGTCAGAGGTCACAAACATCTTCCCTTTTTACGACCGGTAGAGAAACATATCCCAACAGAGCTTCACAGTGATGAACGACTGACTGACAAGTTTCTACATCTTTCCATGTGGGGGTACACGTGAAGCCTTTAGTCACGCTAGACAGCAACAGCACTTCAAACGACGCCCTGGCTTTGAACGCTACACTGTACAGTATGTTTTTGGTGGGACACAGAGGAGAGTGATGGGAGCGAGGTCAGAGGTTGGGTTAGATTTGACAGAGTAACATACTGTAAGCTGTTGTTTTCATGGTGATTTTCTGGTGCATTTATTTTCAGTGCGGAGGTAAGTGTGGTGCAAGGACTGGAATCTGTAGTAAGTTTCAACTTTTAGATAATGACAATTGCCTCGTATTTTTTATACTGTCAACTGGGTGAACCTCTGGCATTCGTTTTATTGACAGAGAGCAAAGTTAAATGGAGATGAAGGTGAGTGGCACATGTGCTACAGCTTCAGCACTACGCTTCATGCAGTATTTGAAAATCTGTCAGAATCCCTTACTTACATTACTATTAGACTTTGCTGTGTCATTTATCCCTATAATACTCAAAGGGGACCACATTAGCCCTGTTTTTTACAAGTCTGTGGTTTCCCTTGTATCCACCTGCCAGTGTTTACTGCCACAGAGAGGAGACGCCGCCTGCAGCTCACGCAATTAAGTGAAGAGTGATGAAATTATGGCTCTGGTCTGGCCAAATGGAAGTACAAGTCCACTCTCTTTTCTCTCGGGAACGGAAATCCCATTTGGAATCTTAGGGCTATTTCACCTCCATTCACAGTAATGTACTATTCCTCCAGCTCCCATCTGGGTTTTACAAAACTATACAAAGGGCTACTTTACTTGATCATATTGTGATTTTCCGTTTGGATTTTTTTGTGTTGTAATTAGCCAATGACCGTTTCTGCTTTGGGGAGGGCAATCTCTGGTCAGCGGCAGAGGCATCTTAATGTATCAGTAAGCCCCGGAGCTGAGAGAGATTGGTGTTTGTTTGATAAAAGTTTAGCTGCGTCTACAGAAAATATTGAACATCACTGAGAGAGTTACTGAGGAGTGAAAAGATAATGAACCAAATAATGAACCAATGCTTTGAGAAATTTATTCACACACTTATGACTTGTGACTTAAATAAAGCATTATTGATAGATTTAGTAAATAGGTATTCCTTCATCTTGTGAGGAAAAACAATTTTAAATTTTAGATTTTAATAAACAAAACAATTACAGACTAGTATCTAACTTACCAGTTTTAATCAACATGTTAGAACTCAGCTGAGTTATTTTTAAACTCACATGGCAGTCTTGAGGTATCAGTCTGGTTTTAGGATAAACCACAGTACAGAGACAGTCTTATCGCAGATTTTAAATGATTTTAGATGGATCTAAAGGCTGACTTGACACAGTAGACCACACTATTCTCTTCTTTTAAACAGACTGAAGCACTTGGTTGCCCTCTAGTACTGTGCACAAATGGTTTATCTTCCTCACAGACAAAACATTAATGGTAAGTCTAGATACCTGCTCCTTCAAGGTCCATAAAACTACATGTGGTGTGCCCCAGGGTTTGATTTTAGGCCCTGTTCTTTTTAACAGGATCCTCTTGGTGGTATCGTCAGGAGACATGGAGTCTACTTCCACAGTTATGCTCATGATACACAGCTTTACATGTCCATATCTCTAGCTTAATATTATATTATTATTACAGAAATAGGTTTTTACCACCTAAAGAACATAGCCAGAGTCCCCATCTTTTTAGCTTAGCTTTTGGTTAATATTTTGTGTGTAATTTGTATTTATTTATGTATTTATTGATTTATGGCTTATGGCTATGGTTTAGATTCTGTGGTCAGCTGTGGCTGCTAGGGCCTGGATTGTGGGCCTCTGGTGGAGGTTTGGTGTCTGTCTCATCTCAACCCCGGTGAGTGAGTCGGTGTCGTTGTCCAGTAACTGCATGCGACTCTCTGCTCCTGGTGCAGACAGCTCCTCTGGCAGTGCTTTCTCAACTGGTTCATCTGTTCTCAGCCTCATTATTTTGATATGCATGTGTATGCATTCAGGTGTGTGTATGTTGAGGGTTGATGTGGGTATGGTGGGGACAGGGTGGTTGGTCGATCCAATGTACCCCCAAGGCCACAACTCATTCCAAAAGGTCTGTGGCTTTGAGTAGGTGATTAAAGTGTAATGACACAAATGTGCTGGAGAGAAGTGTTTTTTCATTGCGTTTCATATTAAGAGCTTTGATTTGGTCAGGAGAAAGTGAAGGAACTGCCTTGCAACTCATAAGTGGGAGACATTCAGAGGTTTTGTGGCAAGAGGCAACAGGAAAAGAATTTATTTGTTTGTCACAGAAGTCATTAAGATGCTTGTGGTTTCGTTGCATTTGTCAAAGAGCCATGTATTTTTCCCGTAAACTCAACTGTAGGCTACTCATTACACATTACATACATACATACATATATATATATATATATATATATATATATATATATATATATATATATATATATATATATATAAATTTTTCTTGTGGTTTGCTCACCAGGTGCAAGGAGAGTAATTTTCTAGTTTTTGTTACAGACAGGAGGGGCACCAACCAGGTGAGTATTTCAGTTTCTTTGATTCTTTTCATTGTGACAAGTATGTCTCTGAGCCAACAAAGCCCAAATGTCACAACAGAAAAAGATCTTCGGCACAGATAAGACAACCACAAAACCTCCTAAATCGAACCTGTAAATCTATGCAACAAACTGACAAGGAAAAGGCCTTTTAAGTTTAATAAAGGCCTAATGTACAGTGGACATAACTTACTTTGTAGAGTGAACACCGTGTGTTTTAATCCAACATTGATGTGACCACACCGCGAGGTGACAGTAATCTGTAAACAGAACAGCCAAATAGTCCACAAAATAGGGACATTACGTATTGTTCAAACATATATATTTTTTAAATAATCAAGAAAGTTTGCGAAAAACTTTAAAGTGGCTTACTTTGAGCCCCTGTGGCGGGTGTAAGTATTTTCAATCTTTCAAACTTAAAGCCAGCATACAAAATAATGAAACTAAATTCACCTCTCTAAGTTAGCTTCCAGAATGTCACGAAAATACTAAGGGCAATAGTATAAAAGATAAGATAATAGTCTTTTTCTATTGTCAGACATGGGTGAGTATCAGTCGACTCAAGGCAAAATTTCACAGCCTGTTGGTTTGTGATGTATGCAAACTGTTTCAAGACTTTGGTCAATGGTAGCTTCTTAGCACCTCTTTCCCAAGAAGATCAGCTGAATTGACTGACACATGTATTGTGTAATTGGTCAAACCAAAATACAGAAAATGAGACTTTAAACTACTGAACAATGCGTTTTAGAGATGTTTGTGTTTTGACAGGACTGGCCTATAGGCAGTGGTTGCATGATAAGGTCGCCAAAGTAGTAAGCCTGTATGTAACACAGAAACAGGACAGTCTAAATAGTTCTGAATCAAGATTCAAATAGAGAAGAACAAGAATGAATTCATAATTTAAACTGAGAGAGAAGTAGAAAATATAGTTCAAAGTGTATTGAAAAAAAGCATTTGGTGTAGTTGTTAATAAAGAGTTGTTTATCATGTTTTGTAGGAACACAGAAGGAAAGGGCAGCTGGAACTGCAACATAGCAGCATTTCTTCATTATTTAGCGGCAAAATTACAGAAAAAAGTTGTCAGTCTTTGTATTAATGTGAGCAGCAATGCCTTCTGGGTACTCCTCTCCTTTAGTGTGGGCCATGACCTTTCTGAGAGGTCACCGTGTCTGCCCACCACATAAAACAGATATTCTCCTTTTCTCTTCTTCTTATTGCCCATTTCTTCAGAGTCGGCGGGCGCATCAAGTATCACCCTCGGCAACAATATCCTCAGTCGGGAATTGGAGACACATCAAAGTGGGACAGAGAAAGGAGTACGATCCACACCCGCCTCATGGACATACAATGAAGTGAAGTGAGCAGACCTGGGTCTCCTGGGACCTGTAACCAAAGTAGATCATTGTAGATCTACTCTACCAACCAGAGGTCCATTTCTTCAAACCGTTTAGACAATTTTGCATTATGGTTACAAACATTGTTGTGACGTTTGTCCTCATCTCACAGTTGGAAACATGCACTTCATTGAGCCACATCCTTTATCATGCTTGTACATGATGAATAATAACTATTTAGTCCAACAACGTTCATTATGTCTTCTTTAGTTATAACTATTTAGACCTATTTGACTTCTTTCCACCTTGCCTTGCAGAATATTTTCTTGCAAACTATGCAAATACATGAATATTCTGTTTTTCAGTTAGTTTTCAAGTTTTTGCTTCATATATTTTTTCTCACTATATAGTACAAAACACATATACGCAATTTAAATATATGAATAGTCACAATTGTGAACCTAGAAATATTTGTTTCCTATAACCCAAATACTGCCCCTCCTTGTCTGTCTGTCTGTCTGTCTGTCTGTCTGTCTGTCTGTCTCTCTGTCTGTCTGTCTGTCTGTCTGTCTTTCTGTCTGTCTGTCTGTCTGTCTGTCTGTCTCTCTGTCTGTCTGTCTGTCTGTCTGTCTGTCTGTCTGTCTGCTGCATCACTGAGAACCTTTCCAACTCGCCCCTCTCCCAAAGAAACAGTCAAATCGAGTTAGGACCGATCTGCTGCCCAATTTATCTCAAATCCTCGCTGATGCAGATCTAATTCCAGCCTCTTATTACCACAAACAGGAAGGAGAAGCCAGTCGATAAACAACCCATTGGTCCTTGGAGTAGGGACGGAGGTGGTGATGGCCCGGGATGAGGCAGTGATGACATGGTGGAAAAAAGGCATGAATCGCTAACAATAGATATACATGGAAACAAATTAAATGGTTGCAAGAACTACTTCTGCGGATTTATGAGGACTAATATGCCTTAAATTAAGGATTCTTAAATGAACTGGGTATTTTTAAACAAGGTACAAAGAAGACAATGACACAAATTTCAAACATGTTGTCAAAGGCTCCAACAACATTTTCAAGTCTTTCATGCAATAACGGTATGACATTAAACAATATGATAATAGAAACTAAACATTATGACTTTTAAACTCAAAACTATAACTTTTAAATCTGAATTTTATACTTCCTGTGAGTTTTATTTTTTGTATTTACTTGCGGATTTTCATACATGGTGAGATCTAAACGAACACAAATCTAGGCGTCTTAGTGTGTCGTAACTGCGCTTAAAGCGCCACAAATTAACCGAAGCTTCTAATGCAGGACATTGACTGAACCCTGGAAAATAGCCTACTCCTAGCTATATAATATTTGAATTTAAGATGAAAAATGAAAAGGTAAGTTAATATGGCACTAAAAACAAACTATCTAAATTGTAATTCACAGTCCCGCCACTTAGTGGCAGTATACGGAAACGCACGAGAGCTCTCCCCCGGCGCGTGTCACCAGCTGCAGGGGTGAAGATACAAGCGGTAAGGCTGAAATAAATGAAAGGAACCAAATAGATACAAAACATAATTGCGCGGACTTGTGAATGTTAAAAATAACGTTGAAGTTGGAAATAACATGGGGCTGTATGACAGGTTCTCATGTTTTTCTAATTATGACTTAGCTTGATGGGATAGCACCTGTGGTAAATATTTATCATAGTTTTACATTAGATACAGTTTGTGAAGATTTTCTGAAAAAACTATAAATACACAGGAAGTAGTGCTGAGTTCTAAGAATCCCTCCACCTACTGTATGTCAGTGGTTCCCAATGTTTTTGTGTCAAGTATCCCCTAAGGTACCCTTAACTTGAGTTTCGGGCAGATAAATGGGTTTACTAGTGGAATATAGTACATTATTACAATAATATTTTTTGTTTTAAATGTATTTATGGTCCAAGATAAAGATGCTAAATTTACAACCAAAAGTGTAAAACCTTAAACCATTCCAAGCACCCCCTGGTAATTATTCACATACCACTTGGGTCCTGTACCCCTGGTTCTGAAACACTGTCATCAAAAACCAATATGCCACTGAAAACACAGAGACATATTTACAGATAACTGTCACATATTTTTGACAGTTTAAATGATCATTCAACCAAATAAAGATGTTATCTGGTATTATTATTTGTCAAATCATAACTATTGTGTAATGTACATGGATTTTGGCCCTTATGAAAACTGTCAAACTGGGGACAAATAGGCAACATGTTCAGTAAAATCTTAAATATAATTGTGTTTACTACGTTTTAGTGTATTATTTCTTCTAACCTGTCATATAGACTTTAAATGGCCGAACCTCCTTTCTTATTGTTTTTGAGAATTTTGTTTAGTGTATCAAAGCCGATTTGTGTTCATTGTTTTTATAGATGTTTCTTCCAGCTCTGGATTCTGATTCAGCTCACGCTAAATGCTCCTTCATTCATACCAGTGCCTGTTTTTTTGGCTGATCTCATCTACCCACAACACTGGTTCCATTTGGTCTTTGAGCATTTTAGGAATGTTAAGACTTTTTTAATTGTTGAGTACACTCATGGGTTAATTGTTTTTATTTATTAATGATTATTTATCACTGTTATTAGTATTAGTATTCATATTCATATTACAGTAGTACTAGTACTAGTACTAGTATTAGTATTAGTATTAGTATTAGTATTAGTATTAGTATTAGTATTAGTATTAGTGTTACTTTTCCTGAGAAAAGTAATTTCTGGCCAGTAGTTGGCCAACAATTACAAATAGTTGGACCTGATATTTAGATGTTGTTTTTGTTTTATTTTATTAGAATCCCCATTTGCTGCTGATTTAATGGCCGCTATTACATTGCCATTACATAATTCAAATAAGCAATACATTTCAAAAGTAGAAAAATCATATTGTAATAATAGAAGTAATGGTTACATACACTTCAATAATAGAAGAAAAAAAGATTAAATGAAAATATAGTTAAATTACAATTAAATTTGTCTTACTTAGTTCATGTGATCATCTGCAGTGATTGTAACATTAATGTCTTGTTGTTTTTATGTTTAATTTCAATTTCTCATGCCCAGCTAGGGAGCTGATTCAGATTAGAATTTGTATTCGGGCCTAGGAGTCTGAGAGCACCACATAGTGGCCATCTATGACTGTTTTCAACAAAAACTAACTTTTCTGCAAAAATTGTTGGCTGTTTTAAGAATGATGCAGTCCAATTAAATACAATGAGCTGTAGATGAATTCTGTTGCTGACTGTCAGCCATGAGAGGTGAGAATGCATCAGAGCCACACTGGTCACATACGAGCATTGAAGAACGGCCCTGGCAGCTCTGTTCTGAGTCACCTGTCGTTTGTGAAACTCTCTCTGTGATGCAGACAGTGGTGGAAAGTAACCAAGTACAAAAGTAAAAGTATTTTTACTGTTTTTAAAGTTTTTGAGTGAGGTATCTTTTACTTGTGTTTTATTTTTAATTTTTATTGCAGCATCTGTAATTTTACTTGAGTAACAAAATTGGTTACTTCATCCACCACTGGATGCAGAAGACCATATGACTGGACAATACTAAATACTAATAATAGTACGTATGGAACACATTACCTTGTCATAGCAATGCCTTTACCTATTTTGGTCACTATGTTGTCAAAATGTGCTGAGGACAGGTGAGAGTCCAAGTGACACCTATAATAATAATAGTTTAGATTTGTTACCACTCATGATGGATGTTGTTTTTGTTATATTTAGGGTCAGTTTAATGTCCTTTATCCATTCATTCACTTTTTTTCAAATCCAAATTAATGTTGATATTATTTTATTAAGTGTAATATCAAAGTACTTCTTCTTCATAGGAGCCATTTTGAGGATAATTCAAAATATTTTGTTTCGAATTGCTACGTCGACAATGCAAATTTTTCATCACTCTGAAACACCATAAAATTACCAACCTCGTTAAATCTATTTAACAAGGTTAAATTGTTGGTGTAATTTGGGGGTCAAGGATAGAATGTAATATAAGTAATAGTCGTCATTCCCATCAATTGCTATTTACTTTTCAATCGTATTTCTTGACACATCACTAGCCTAAAATATAATTGATTAAAATTGTAAGGTGTCTTTAAAGTGCACAGTTTGTATAGCTACATTTTGTTGTGTGTATGCGTGATTTCAATCAGCTTTTTCTATACAGTTTGAGTATGTGTTCTCACATGTCCAATCATCAAATCTCAAAAGCGCTCTAGGAACTGAAAGCAAGCCAACCTGCTTTGGAAGCTAGACCTCTCACATCCCCGTTTGGGGGTATGGTTCACTTACGACAGTGAGACTTTCGGACCGTCCCAATCCGGTCGAAAGTGAACAAGTGGAAATTGGCCATAGATGAACATATGACTCTATCACGAAACTCAAACCAGAACCTTATTTGTTAATGATAATTTGTTCTAAACTAGTGGATGAATAAGGCATTTGTGCAGTTAATCAAAACGAGATCTATTTGTTTCAAATTGTCAGTGATAACAGGTCTAACAACAAAGCATGTTGTTAGGAGCAGAGTTGTAACTTTGGAGTAAAAGACTGGAATTTTACAGCACTTTTTTTTTTCATGCAGCAATTTATTTAAAAAGTCCACCTTATTTATGTTCATAAATATTTTGTTTAAAATCAAACTGAAAGCTGATATTATGAATTTCCATACTACCCTGCCGTATAAAATGTGTTTGATTTAGTTTGAAATCAATTTTTAGGCCTAGTTTTGGTATTTGGTATTTGGTATTATTTACCCTATTTTTCTACTACATGAAATTGGTCTGCTTACTCTAAGCTAGTCGCCCAATCAAACAACAAATATTGCCTCATTAGTCCAGAATGATCTGGTGCCAAAAAGCTGACAGACATGTAATAAACTTAATTTATTTAAATCATTGTATCTGAAAAAGAGATTAAGAATGTTGTTGGCATAGGCTTTATGCTCTCATGCCGACTGTGGCCTTCATCCAGCTGAGAGATAACAAAGATTAATTTCAACATCAGCTCAGAGACACAAGGGAAACTGAGAGACCTGTCACTAAGTCCAACAAAAGAGACGGAAACCTGAACTCCTAAACCTCACACAGGGGCTTCGATTAAAAAGACACATGCTACTTTAACATGAAAAACAGTTATATTGCTTATTTATTATAATTGTTCCAACTATATCATGTCATGAAAAACTTACATTAAAAGCAATCAATTCAAGCAACTCATTGCAAATCTTGTCATCTTGTACATAGCATTAATACATAGTACAGTTATCATTATTATGATTACAGTTAGGCATTCTAATATGAGGAAAGAATGTATCCCTTGCAATATGCCGCCTTCTGGTGTTAAAAAACTAAAATTACAATTACAAAATGAATCAAAGAAGGACATTTTTGCACAGTACTTTGTACTTTGTGTCATCACTCATTACTCATCTATATTTCAGGTTAGGTATTAGCCTACAAAGAATATTAGTCAGTCTGCAAAAGAGTAAAACTTGATTATCATATGTAATTTACAAATACAGCAATTAAAGATTTAAAAAACACATAACCTGCCTTTATGGGACTAGAGGTCCAAGGGACAGCATTACACTGTCATGAACAGATACATCTCTTCTGCCTCGGGTTCGAACATTGCAATGCTGTAGGAAAAATGGGTATGGTTTTCAATAATACAAAGTACTTAACAACTTGAGTCATCAAGTTAACAATTCAACTGATATGAAAGAGACAACCTACAACAGGGCTATTCAATTGGCGGCCCGGGGGCCAAATCTGGCCCATCAAGCACTATGGCCTGGTCCATCATGATAAAATGGGCCAATGGTTCAGATTTTGTGGTCTAGTCCTGTTCAAGATGTAGTTTACTTTACACCAACGTAATCCGATTATAGAACTATAGGGTTTTACCAGAGTAATATTGTTATAATATTTTTTATGTGTGAAAAAAATAGATTTCTGTTGAATAGCATCACTGCAATACTATCACTATTGGATTTAAACTTAAAATTGTGGTGCAGTTTTGTAGACTATAGCCCTCCGAAATCTGGCCCCCTGGAAAGTTTTATTGAATAGTCCTGACCTACAAGCACAAGACAATACAAAATATATACTTTAGACACAGAATATTTTATACGTACTACAACACAGTCGTTGACGCCCATAAGACACAGATGGATGTGGCAGTGCAGATAGATAGACGCATAGTTGTTGAAAGTAAAAGTCTCAAAGGAGAATCGTGCCACTGTGGAGTTTCCATTCTGAATGATCTTCACTGAGCCATCTGCGGGACACCTGAAATATACAAGGAATGTCAACAAAATCATTCATTATCTTTTGTCTTTACACACAAGCCATTATTGTACCCTTGTAAAATTAGATCTTGACGCAGTGGGTAATGTGCTTCATTGATAGGTGTAGCCCAACAAGTTTCCATAACCGTTGATTGTTGGCGCTCATCGATATCCTCCGTTTGCACTTCAATGAATAATCGCTCATTCTGGCGCATCTCTATGTCTGAGCTGCTGCTCAGTGGATACTGAAAGCCTGCATCCTTATACGGAATTAGTCTCACTCGATAGTGGCCCTTACCTGAGGGGAGGATTTTCTTTATGGCACTATAAAAACACAAGAGAAAATTTGCTGTTAACATTGTTCAAAAGCTACACACAGAGCTGTCCACTACAACATTTGTAGTTGTATAAACACAACTGAAACAGTATGTAAAAAAATAAATAAAAATATGGGAAAGGTTAATAATAATAGTAAGAGTAAGAGTATAATTTGAATTATCACAATTTACAACTTTAAGTTTATTTGTGAGCTGACTGTCACCTTTCTACTGGATTGATTCCTACATCCATTGACAGAGCAGTAGTCAGAGGGAAAACACAGGAGAAAAACAATTGGATATTTAAGCTGTCATCCCCTAGGATGACGTTGTCATAGATAAAATGGCTGCCATTGCTCTGAAAAAACAAATAGAAATAGACTATTTAAAAAAAATGGGTTGTATATTAATGTAAAAGTAAAAGTACAAATAGTTCACCTTCAGAATGGTGCCACATAACTGGTCATCGTTATTAAAGTGGAACACTAGGCGTCCGCTTTGGAGAGAACCTTTGCAGGAGTCGTCTCTGAGATGTAGGGCACTGGGATGAAACCCAGCCTCAAAGAGCAGACAGCGGGAGAGGGAGACAGTGCCTGAACTGCTGATACAAGTGATGGATGCATCTAAAGAAGAAATATCAACCATCTATAGAATTTAATATATCATTAACAAAACAAAAACATAGTAATTCTTACCAAAATTGTCACTGTTCGGGAAGGCATTCTTATTACAGAAGCATCCATAAATACCTTCCTTTTTTCCACACCATTCATTACCAGTGCATTCCAACTCCCCGCAAGGATCTGGTTCATCTACCAAAATAAACAGTAAAAAAAAACAAAACAATATATATTAAAGCCGCAAAGCGGCAATGGTGGCCCTCGCCCCGCACGCGACCGCCTTCCCACGCGGCCTCGGTCGGTCCCAAACCGCCCCGGGGCGCTGTCCTCCACCTCTGAGCGTCACCCGGGCCCCCGTGACACCCCCCTTACCCCCGCTCACACCAGGCGGCGTCCCCATAGAACTGCATGGGCAGGCACTGCTCTCTAAAAGTGGCGAAACCGTCCAAAACACGGCTTCGATGTAATTGACTTTTTCGATCGAAATCCTCTAAATAATGCGTCTGCGGAGTTTCACTGACTTTGCTCGAAATAATTTTGGACTCTCCATAGACTTGTGACATGTCTCATAGGAAATGCATGGGGAATATGCGTGGCCCCCCAGGCCAAACGATCCAAAATAGGACATCGGTGTAATTGACTTTTTTGCAGTTTTTGACACTCAAAATGAGATTCCAAGATTTCGTGGCAATCCAAAAATTTAGGTACTTTCATATGATCAGCAAGGGGCGCTATAGTGAAAAGTGCTCATGTGCTCCTGAGTCTGTTCTGTTTAATATTTGATTCGGCATCTGTGGTTACAGTTTGTGCTCTGTACGGCAATGCCTGTGGCTTGGAGAATAATTTTAAGAAACAGGAAATGAAGGCGATTTGCGATGGCGAACCATGGCTGTACCGTAAACGCTATCATCAAAAATTGGAAAACTATCGAATTTCAATGCGTCCAGATCAGGAGCGTGTATGTTAGACTGATGTGGGCCCAAAAACCTAGGACCCTTTTGCAATGGAAAAAAAAACAAAACTTAAAGTGGCGTCTAAAATAGAAATCAATATAGCCGCCTTGCCGTTTGTCTGATCACTGCGCACCAATTATGTTTTAGGGTCGTCTTTATGTGTACTATCACCGTGCCAAATTTCATAGGCCTCCTCCAAAATAAATGCATCTCCCTTTCCATAGGCCTCACCCAACAGGTGGCGCTGTAGAGGCTGTATTTGAGTTGCATGAAAAATTGTGTTATGGGACATTGATTTTCCTTAAAAGGAGTCACTGTAATAAGTTTGGTGGCTGTTACTCATTGCTTAGTGGGTTTTTGCTCCATCTTTCTGTGAAGAGAGTCAGACTCCCATAGATAATGAATAGGAGATCTGGAGGGTCCTAGAGGCAAAAGTGTGAACAATAGGCCATGGGTCCCATTGACTTTTTTACATCTTATAAAGCAAAGAATCATTTCCCAAGATTTGGTGTCAATCGGACAATCTGGACACTTTTAACTGAACTGTAGGGGGCGCTATAGTGATTAGTGGTCCTGTGCTCCCTAGTCTGTTTTGTGTAATATTTAATTCTCCATCATTGGTGGCAATTTGGGCTCTGTAGGCACAGTCCACGTGCCTCTGAGGGATAAGCAAAAAAACAGGAAATGATGGCGATATTTGACAGGAAGTCACGCGTAAACCCTAAGAGATATCTCCAAAAATTGGTTTTTAATCGAATTTCAATGCGTCCCGATCAGGCACATGTATGTTAGACTGATGTGGGCCCAAAAACCAAGGACCCTTTTGCAATGGGGAAAAAAAAACCTAAATGTGGCATTCAAAATTCAAATCAATATGGCCGCCTTGTAGTTTGTCTAATGAGTTTGCATCAATTATGTTTTAGGGTCGTCTTTATGTGTACTATCACTGTGGCAAATTTCATAGGCCTCCTCCAAAATAAATGTGTCTCCCTTTCCATAGGCCTGACCCAACAGGTGGCGCTGTAGAGGCTGTATTTGAGTTGCATGTAAAATGGTGTTATGGGGCATTTATTTTCCTTAAAAGGAGTCACTGTATTAAGTTTGGTGGCTATTCCTCACTGCTTAGTGGCTTTTTGATGCATCTTTGGGTAAAGAGAGCCAGACTCCCATAGAGAATGAATAGGAGCTCTGGAGGGCCCTAGAGGCAAAAGTGTGAAGAATAGGGCATGGGTCCCATTGACTTTTTTGCTTCTTATAAAGCACATAATCATCTCCCAAGATTTGGTGTCAATCGGACAATCTGGACACTTTTAACTGAACTGTAGGGGGCGCTATAGTGATTCGTGGTCCTTTGCTCCCTAGTCTGTTTTGTGTAATATTTAATTCTCCATCATTGGTGGCAATTTGGGCTCTGTAGGCACAGTCCATGTGTCTTTGAGGAGCGCGCAAAGAAACAGGAAATGAAGGCGATTTGAGACAGGAAGTCACAACTAAACCGTGCGAGATAGGCCAAAAATGTTGGATCAGTATCAAAGTTCAATGCGTCCCGATCAGGTACATGTATGTTAGACTGATGTGGGCCCAAAAACCAAGGACCCTTTTGCAATGAAAAAAAAAAAACCTAAACGTGGCGTCCAAATTTGAAATCAATATGGACGCCATGCCGTTTGTCTGATGAGTTTGCACCAATTATGTTTTAGGGTCGTCTTTATGTGTACTATCCCTGTGGCAAATTTCATAGGCCTCCTCCAAAATAAATGTGTCTCCCTTTCCATAGGCCTGACCCAACAGGTGGCGCTGTAGAGGCTGTATTTGAGTTGCATGTAAAATGGTGTCATGGGGCATTTATTTTCCTTAAAAGGAGTCACTGTATTAAGTTTGGTGGCTATTCCTCACTGCTTAGTGGCTTTTTGCTGCATCTTTGTGTGATGAGAGCCAGACTCCCATAGAGAATGAATAGGAGCTCTGGAGGGCCCTAGAGGCAAAAGTGTGAAAAATAGGCCATAGGTCTCATTGGCTTTTCTGATCAGGAGGCTGTCTAGGAATTGTGTGCAAATTTTCACAAGTAAAATTCAAAGTAATTGTTTTTCTCCACATTGTAATTTAGTGCGCTCCTACAGGTGGCGCCGTAGGGTTGATTGTTATTGTGCACACATAAATGGATTCAGCTGCTTGACGTTTACGTGTGTTTCAAATTTCATGTCGATCGGAGTATGCGTGTGCGTGCAGGAGCTATTTAAATGATTTCGTGAGTACTCTTTGCGCCCCTGGTGGCCAACGGTGGTAAATGCACCATATCACTAATTCAGTTTTTTTCATGGCGCCCTACACTGGACATATTCCCCAGGTTTGGTCAAAATCGGACAATGTTCACTTTTCACTTAATAGGTAGGGGGTGCTAGCGAGTTTTTAATTAATTTTTTTAATGCATTATATTCAGATCATAATTACGCACTCGTGACTGAAATTACAGCTCTCTCAGTCCAAGCGTGTAGCCGTGACATGCGATCGGAAAAACAGGAAACGAAGGCGTTCTTCGATGGCGAGCCGCGGCAAAACCATTTGAGATATCCGAAAAAAAAGCGAATAACTATTGAATTTCAATCCGTGTAGATCGACTACGTGTATGCCAGACCCATGTCGGGCCAAAACTCTAGGACTCTTGGGAGCTCAAAAAAAAAAAAGTCAAACTGGCGTGGCGACTTCCATCCAATATGGTCGCCGTGCGATTGGTCCGAGGGCCGTGCTCCAATGTCATGTTTTACTCGGTTCACTGTTCTCTATCACTGTTCCGAGTTCCGTGCGCGTCGGGCAAAATTTGCTCGTCCCATTTCCCATAGGGGTCTGATTCAGGCCGGTGCTGTTCGTTCGGGCCGGGTCGGACGCTCTCGAGACGCGTGAAATACAAAAAAATTTTCCGGGCCGATTGCGACTATATCCCCATTGAAGACTTTTTGTGCATGTTCACTGGGTCAAAAAGGGCCGCGAAAGAAAGAAAGAAATCGATGAAGAACAATGTCCCTCGCCAGTTTACTGGCTCGGGCCAATAACTTTAGATACATACTACCTGTAATAAACAATGAATGTGTTGGTTTAATGCACTGACTGAAACTGTACCTATTATTTCTTCATAACAGCCTAGATGTCCATCTCTGAGGCTGCACTCTTCTTCAGGAGAGCAATTTGTGACTATGCAGCTTAAGTTGTTGTTAGCAGTACATTCACAGTGCTGAGAGCACCCCTCTGTCCAGAAGGATTCACCAGCCTAGAAGATGCAGTGAATAATAAGCAGAGTGTTATTTCAAAGTAAAAATACCGGCAAAACCAAATTTTATTCATCTGTCTAAGCCTTTCAAGTTAATGCTTGTAAGACGTGTAACTCTAGTTAATGTAGACTGGGTTTTGATAACATTACAGATATTTATGAACTGTACTTACATAATAGTAGAAACCGTTATGTTCACATCCGCACTTTTCCTCTGGGACACACTTGGTCCCACTTCTCACAAAGCCCTCGTCACAGAAACAACCCTCCGAACAAACACGCTCACATGTCACATCAATGCTCCTGGCACAAGTGCGACCACAGTCATTGCCGCAAACCTCATAGTGACTGTGGGTTGGGCATAACATATCTGCAAACATAAATTATTCTGACTTTTTGAATCGATTGTTTATCAAGTTCAAGAAGCAATGACACTTAACTTACGGCAAGAGGTGTTCTGTCTCCAAGGATAAATGAGAACATCAGCTGACTGGCAGGAACTGACATAAGCTTGAATGGAGGGACACAGCAGTTCTGTTCCTCCAATGCATACATCAAACACACAATCATTGAAATATGCCTTTGGATCCATGTGCTGATGGCAAAATCTGAAAGGACCCTCAGCAGCACGGATAATGTCACACTGAGCTCTTGCAGCACGATCATCAGTACATTGTGGGCAGGAGGAGCCACAGCCATCACTACAGCTGTTGTTGCCTGGTACCTTCCAAGATGTCCCAAAATCAGATGGGGATGTGACATTCAGTCCTGATAGCGTTTGAAAGTCATCATTTGGGTTTCCATTGAAGTTTCCACACAGTCCACACGTTTTTTCACTGTCCAAATATTTACCACAGTTTATAATATGATAAATCAAGAATGAAAACAGCATATAAACATATATAAAAAGAAAACATCATAAATGTCAAAAAGAGTATACCTGTAGTTATAAGGAACTTTGACGGACACTTTACTTCCATCATAGGAGACATATAACCCAAACTCAGTGTCTACAATTGTGTCTTGTCCACTAACAAAAACTGACAGAGCTCTTCCATACAGTAGAAGGGGCAGGTTTTTCCAAATACCATTTACCTTGGAAAATAAACCATATATGTTTTTTTGTCTTTATAAAACGGAAAAAACTTAATGAGCACAAAAATCTTTACAGCTAAGTTTGGATAGAAGGTTTACTCACCTTGACCTCACCGTTGTGTTGTCTTGAGAGAAGTATGCTGAAGCCCGATACATTTACATAGACTTCAGCTGTGATGGAAACTGACAACCTACTCAACGCCTCGTTCTTGACTTCAACACTAAAGTTATTTAATCCGGCACCATAATTACAAAGTGTGGCCAAAACATAACGACAAGTCCCCTGAAAGTCGTACTGTCTTCCATCAAAGGTTAAATAATGAGGATCACCTGAACCAGAACAGGTGCCATAGTTCTGTTTAAGTCTGCAACCCCTAACTCCATCCAACACCTTGCACTGTTCGTGTGCCCCACAACCATGTGAATGGCAAGTCATGTTACCAGAAATGCAATCACAAACTCTGCTACAATCTTGGTCCAGTATTACGCTTTGTCCAGAATGATAGTAGCGCCCCTCAAAGTTGCAGCCGCACTCTTGGAGAGGCACGCAGTGTGCACCGCTCAGAACAAAGCCTTCATTACAAATGCAGCTCTCAACGGGAGGAAGTTCACACTCATGAGGAGACTGTGGGTTTACACAGGTAGCTGGACATGCTGTGCTCTGAGACTCAAAGTGGCTGTTGGCTGGACAAGGGATATCTACAAAAACATGAAATCAGCTGGTAATTGTCGCTCATTATTTATTACCATTGAAATAGGTAGACGTTCACATACCACAGAAGCCGGGTCTTCTCCATCTTGGAAGTTGTACACCATTTGCTTGACACTCACTGGCGTATACATTTAGAGCTTGACAAAGAATGTGTTTCTGTCCGCCCTCCAAACACAGATCATACAGACAATTGTCCACATAAGCCTCTGGGGAAAGCACCCGGTGACAAGCTGCAAAAGGTCCGGATGTGTCTTGAAGGATACCGCAGTGATCACTATTTCTGAATAAAGCTCTCTTATCTTCAGGGCATTGACCACAGTCTAGACCTTCGCATCCATCCTCACATTCAGGCTCATCAGCACTTAGCACTTGCCAGCTGTTACCAAAGTCAACAGCGCTCACAATTTCACCTTCTGGTGTTTGAAAGTCATCATTTGGATCATTGTTAAAGTTCCCACAAAGGCCGCATGTTGCTCCCTGGTAACTTTGTGGCACTTTGATTTTCACATAATGATTAGCGTCGTAAGAAACCTCCAAGCCAAAAACAGTACTGACAACAACTGAAAAACCCGATGTGTAAACATGAACATCGCCACTGACGAGGAAGAACGGGGTCGTTGTAAATACACCATTGACCTGTAAAACATTACCGTTAACCTACAAGAACCGGATTCTGCTGCTGACTGTTAAACGTGTAACTACAAACCTTGGCTTCACCGGGATGTCCTTTGACAAGCTCAATGGTTTCATTGTACACAAATACTTTGACTAGTCTTGTCCAAGTGGTAGTAGGTCTGTCCCGATGCTCATTGGAGCCTTCTACTCTGTAGTAGGACAAATCCGAACCACACTGCTGGGACAGGACATAAGTGCAGGGGCCCTGGAAGTGGTGCCACTCCCCATCAAACATCTTGTAATGTGGATCACCACTGATGGTGCAGACACCCTTGTGTATAGACTGGCAGGTAAAGTGAAAATCATTCAGAGAATCACAGACTTGGTCGGTGGCACAGATTTGATTTTCACACGACAGGCCAGATGTGGTGCAGGTGCATTTCTTTGTACAGGTACTGTCAGTCCAAAAAGACATACCCAGCTGGATGGATACACCTGTAAAATATATATATTAGTTCTTCCTTTATTCATTTTTTGCATTTTGGACTTGATGATACAGGTCTTGTTTTGATTCTAAACACATCCAAATAAATAGCTGATACATATTCATTCAAAAAATTAAAATAGGGGGAATCACCTGAGATGGAGCATGAGTGACCGTAGCAACCCCTAACTCCATCCAACACCTTGCACTGTTCGTGTGCCCCACAACCATGTGAATGGCAAGTCATGTTACCAGAAATGCAATCACAAACTCTGCTACAATCTTGGTCCAGTATTACGCTTTGTCCAGAATGATAGTAGCGCCCCTCAAAGTTGCAGCCGCACTCTTGGAGAGGCACGCAGTGTGCACCGCTCAGAACAAAGCCTTCATTACAAATGCAGCTCTCAACGGGAGGAAGTTCACACTCATGAGGAGACTGTGGGTTTACACAGGTAGCTGGACATGCTGTGCTCTGAGACTCAAAGTGGCTGTTGGCTGGACAAGGGATATCTACAAAAACATGAAATCAGCTGGTAATTGTCGCTCATTATTTATTACCATTGAAATAGGTAGACGTTCACATACCACAGAAGCCGGGTCTTCTCCATCTTGGAAGTTGTACACCATTTGCTTGACACTCACTGGCGTATACATTTAGAGCTTGACAAAGAATGTGTTTCTGTCCGCCCTCCAAACACAGATCATACAGACAATTGTCCACATAAGCCTCTGGGGAAAGCACCGGTGACAAGCTGCAAAAGGTCGGATGTGTCTTGAAGGATACCGCAGTGATCACTATTTCTGAATAAAGCTCTCTTATCTTCAGGGCATTGACCACAGTCTAGACCTTCGCATCCATCCTCACATTCAGGCTCATCAGCACTTAGCACTTGCCAGCTGTTACCAAAGTCAACAGCGCTCACAATTTCACCTTCTGGTGTTTGAAAGTCATCATTTGGATCATTGTTAAAGTTCCCACAAAGGCCGCATGTTGCTCCCTGGTAACTTTGTGGCACTTTGATTTTCACATAATGATTAGCGTCGTAAGAAACCTCCAAGCCAAAAACAGTACTGACAACAACTGAAAAACCCGATGTGTAAACATGAACATCGCCACTGACGAGGAAGAACGGGGTCGTTGTAAATACACCATTGACCTGTAAAACATTACCGTTAACCTACAAGAACCGGATTCTGCTGCTGACTGTTAAACGTGTAACTACAAACCTTGGCTTCACCGGGATGTCCTTTGACAAGCTCAATGGTTTCATTGTACACAAATACTTTGACTAGTCTTGTCCAAGTGGTAGTAGGTCTGTCCCGATGCTCATTGGAGCCTTCTACTCTGTAGTAGGACAAATCCGAACCACACTGCTGGGACAGGACATAAGTGCAGGGAGCCCTGGAAGTGGTGCCACTCCCCATCAAACATCTTGTAATGTGGATCACCACTGATGGTGCAGACACCCTTGTGTATAGACTGGCAGGTAAAGTGAAAATCATTCAGAGAATCACAGACTTGGTCGGTGGCACAGATTTGATTTTCACACGACAGGCCAGATGTGGTGCAGGTGCATTTCTTTGTACAGGTACTGTCAGTCCAAAAAGACATACCCAGCTGGATGGATACACCTGTAAAATATATATATTAGTTCTTCCTTTATTCATTTTTTGCATTTTGGACTTGATGATACAGGTCTTGTTTTGATTCTAAACACATCCAAATAAATAGCTGATACATATTCATTCAAAAAATTAAAATAGGGGGAATCACCTGAGATGGAGCATGAGTGACCGTAGCAACCCCTAACTCCATCCAACACCTTGCACTGTTCGTGTGCCCCACAACCATGTGAATGGCAAGTCATGTTACCAGAAATGCAATCACAAACTCTGCTACAATCTTGGTCCAGTATTACGCTTTGTCCAGAATGATAGTAGCGCCCCTCAAAGTTGCAGCCGCACTCTTGGAGAGGCACGCAGTGTGCACCGCTCAGAACAAAGCCTTCATTACAAATGCAGCTCTCAACGGGAGGAAGTTCACACTCATGAGGAGACTGTGGGTTTACACAGGTAGCTGGACATGCTGTGCTCTGAGACTCAAAGTGGCTGTTGGCTGGACAAGGGATATCTACAAAAACATGAAATCAGCTGGTAATTGTCGCTCATTATTTATTACCATTGAAATAGGTAGACGTTCACATACCACAGAAGCCGGGTCTTCTCCATCTTGGAAGTTGTACACCATTTGCTTGACACTCACTGGCGTATACATTTAGAGCTTGACAAAGAATGTGTTTCTGTCCGCCTCCAAACACAGATCATACAGACAATTGTCCACATAAGCCTCTGGGGAAAGCACCCGGTGACAAGCTGCAAAGGTCGGATGTGTCTTGAAGGATACCGCAGTGATCACTATTTCTGAATAAAGCTCTCTTATCTTCAGGGCATTGACCACAGTCTAGACCTTCGCATCCATCCTCACATTCAGGCTCATCAGCACTTAGCACTTGCCAGCTGTTACCAAAGTCAACAGCGCTCACAATTTCACCTTCTGGTGTTTGAAAGTCATCATTTGGATCATTGTTAAAGTTCCCACAAAGGCCGCATGTTGCTCCCTGGTAACTTTGTGGCACTTTGATTTTCACATAATGATTAGCGCCAGAAGAAACCTCCAAGCCAAAAACAGTACTGACAACAACTGAAAAACCCGATGTGTAAACATGAACATCGCCACTGACGAGGAAGAACGGGGTCGTTGTAAATACACCATTGACCTGTAAAACATTACCGTTAACCTACAAGAACCGGATTCTGCTGCTGACTGTTAAACGTGTAACTACAAACCTTGGCTTCACGGGATGTCCTTTGACAAGCTCAATGGTTTCATTGTACACAAATACTTTGACTAGTCTTGTCCAAGTGGTAGTAGGTCTGTCCCGATGCTCATTGGAGCCTTCTACTCTGTAGTAGGACAAATCCGAACCACACTGCTGGGACAGGACATAAGTGCAGGGGCCCTGGAAGTGGTGCCACTCCCCATCAAACATCTTGTAATGTGGATCACCACTGATGGTGCAGACACCCTTGTGTATAGACTGGCAGGTAAAGTGAAAATCATTCAGAGAATCACAGACTTGGTCGGTGGCACAGATTTGATTTTCACCACGACAGGCCAGATGTGGTGCAGGTGCATTTCTTTGTACAGGTACTGTCAGTCCAAAAAGACATACCCAGCTGGATGGATACACCTGTAAAATATATATATTAGTTCTTCCTTTATTCATTTTTTGCATTTTGGACTTGATGATACAGGTCTTGTTTTGATTCTAAACACATCCAAATAAATAGCTGATACATATTCATTCAAAAAATTAAAATAGGGGGAATCACCTGAGATGGAGCATGAGTGACCGTAGCAACCCCTAACTCCATCCAACACCTTGCACTGTTCGTGTGCCCCACAACCATGTGAATGGCAAGTCATGTTACCAGAAATGCAATCACAAACTCTGCTACAATCTTGGTCCAGTATTACGCTTTGTCCAGAATGATAGTAGCGCCCTCAAAGTTGCAGCCGCACTCTTGGAGAGGCACGCAGTGTGCACCGCTCAGAACAAAGCCTTCATTACAAATGCAGCTCTCAACGGGAGGAAGTTCACACTCATGAGGAGACTGTGGGTTTACACAGGTAGCTGGACATGCTGTGCTCTGAGACTCAAAGTGGCTGTTGGCTGGACAAGGGATATCTACAAAAACATGAAATCAGCTGGTAATTGTCGCTCATTATTTATTACCATTGAAATAGGTAGACGCGTTCACATACCACAGAAGCCGGGTCTTCTCCATCTTGGAAGTTGTACACCATTTGCTTGACACTCACTGGCGTATACATTTAGAGCTTGACAAAGAATGTGTTTCTGTCCGCCCTCCAAACACAGATCATACAGACAATTGTCCACATAAGCCTCTGGGGAAAGCACCCGGTGACAAGCTGCAAAAGGTCCGGATGTGTCTTGAAGGATACCGCAGTGATCACTATTTCTGAATAAAGCTCTCTTATCTTCAGGGCATTGACCACAGTCTAGACCTTCGCATCCATCCTCACATTCAGGCTCATCAGCACTTAGCACTTGCCAGCTGTTACCAAAGTCAACAGCGCTCACAATTTCACCTTCTGGTGTTTGAAAGTCATCATTTGGATCATTGTTAAAGTTCCCACAAAGGCCGCATGTTGCTCCTGGTAACTTTGTGGCACTTTGATTTTCACATAATGATTAGCGTCAGAAGAAACCTCCAAGCCAAAAACAGTACTGACAACAACTGAAAAACCCGATGTGTAAACATGAACATCGCCACTGACGAGGAAGAACGGGGTCGTTGTAAATACACCATTGACCTGTAAAACATTACCGTTAACCTACAAGAACCGGATTCTGCTGCTGACTGTTAAACGTGTAACTACAAACCTTGGCTTCACCGGGATGTCCTTTGACAAGCTCAATGGTTTCATTGTACACAAATACTTTGACTAGTCTTGTCCAAGTGGTAGTAGGTCTGTCCCGATGCTCATTGGAGCCTTCTACTCTGTAGTAGGACAAATCCGAACCACACTGCTGGGACAGGACATAAGTGCAGGGGCCCTGGAAGTGGTGCCACTCCCCATCAAACATCTTGTAATGTGGATCACCACTGATGGTGCAGACACCCTTGTGTATAGACTGGCAGGTAAAGTGAAAATCATTCAGAGAATCACAGACTTGGTCGGTGGCACAGATTTGATTTTCACACGACAGGCCAGATGTGGTGCAGGTGCATTTCTTTGTACAGGTACTGTCAGTCCAAAAGACATACCCAGCTGGATGGATACACCTGTAAAATATATATATTAGTTCTTCCTTTATTCATTTTTGCATTTTGGACTTGATGATACAGGTCTTGTTTTGATTCTAAACACATCCAAATAAATAGCTGATACATATTCATTCAAAAAATTAAAATAGGGGGAATCACCTGAGATGGAGCATGAGTGACCGTAGCAACCCCTAACTCCATCCAACACCTTGCACTGTTCCTGTGCCCCACAACCATGTGAATGGCAAGTCATGTTACCAGAAATGCAATCACAAACTCTGCTACAATCTTGGTCCAGTATTACGCTTTGTCCAGAATGATAGTAGCGCCCCTCAAAGTTGCAGCCGCACTCTTGGAGAGGCACGCAGTGTGCACCGCTCAGAACAAAGCCTTCATTACAAATGCAGCTCTCAACGGGAGGAAGTTCACACTCATGAGGAGACTGTGGGTTTACACAGGTAGCTGGACATGCTGTGCTCTGAGACTCAAAGTGGCTGTTGGCTGGACAAGGGATATCTACAAAAACATGAAATCAGCTGGTAATTGTCGCTCATTATTTATTACCATTGAAATAGGTAGACGTTCACATACCACAGAAGCCGGGTCTTCTCCATCTTGGAAGTTGTACACCATTTGCTTGACACTCACTGGCGTATACATTTAGAGCTTGACAAAGAATGTGTTTCTGTCCGCCTCTCCAAACACAGATCATACAGACAATTGTCCACATAAGCCTCTGGGGAAAGCACCCGGTGACAAGCTGCAAAGGTCGGATGTGTCTTGAAGGATACCGCAGTGATCACTATTTCTGAATAAAGCTCTCTTATCTTCAGGGCATTGACCACAGTCTAGACCTTCGCATCCATCCTCACATTCAGGCTCATCAGCACTTAGCACTTGCCAGCTGTTACCAAAGTCAACAGCGCTCACAATTTCACCTTCTGGTGTTTGAAAGTCATCATTTGGATCATTGTTAAAGTTCCCACAAAGGCCGCATGTTGCTCCCTGGTAACTTTGTGGCACTTTGATTTTCACATAATGATTAGCGTCGTAAGAAACCTCCAAGCCAAAAACAGTACTGACAACAACTGAAAAACCCGATGTGTAAACATGAACATCGCCACTGACGAGGAAGAACGGGTCGTTGTAAATACACCATTGACCTGTAAAACATTACCGTTAACCTACAAGAACCGGATTCTGCTGCTGACTGTTAAACGTGTAACTACAAACCTTGGCTTCACCGGGATGTCCTTTGACAAGCTCAATGGTTTCATTGTACACAAATACTTTGACTAGTCTTGTCCAAGTGGTAGTAGGTCTGTCGATGCTCATTGGAGCCTTCTACTCTGTAGTAGGACAAATCCGAACCACACTGCTGGGACAGGACATAAGTGCAGGGGCCCTGGAAGTGGTGCCACTCCCCATCAAACATCTTGTAATGTGGATCACCACTGATGGTGCAGACACCCTTGTGTATAGACTGGCAGGTAAAGTGAAAATCATTCAGAGAATCACAGACTTGGTCGGTGGCACAGATTTGATTTTCACACGACAGGCCAGATGTGGTGCAGGTGCATTTCTTTGTACAGGTACTGTCAGTCCAAAAAGACATACCCAGCTGGATGGATACACCTGTAAAATATATATATTAGTTCTTCCTTTATTCATTTTTGCATTTTGGACTTGATGATACAGGTCTTGTTTTGATTCTAAACACATCCAAATAAATAGCTGATACATATTCATTCAAAAATTAAAATAGGGGGAATCACCTGAGATGGAGCATGAGTGACCGTAGCAACCCCTAACTCCATCCAACACCTTGCACTGTTCGTGTGCCCCACAACCATGTGAATGGCAAGTCATGTTACCAGAAATGCAATCACAAACTCTGCTACAATCTTGGTCCAGTATTACGCTTTGTCCAGAATGATAGTAGCGCCCCTCAAAGTTGCAGCCGCACTCTTGGAGAGGCACGCAGTGTGCACCGCTCAGAACAAAGCCTTCATTACAAATGCAGCTCTCAACGGGAGGAAGTTCACACTCATGAGGAGACTGTGGGTTTACACAGGTAGCTGGACATGCTGTGCTCTGAGACTCAAAGTGGCTGTTGGCTGGACAAGGGATATCTACAAAAACATGAAATCAGCTGGTAATTGTCGCTCATTATTTATTACCATTGAAATAGGTAGACGTTCACATACCACAGAAGCCGGGTCTTCTCCATCTTGGAAGTTGTACACCATTTGCTTGACACTCACTGGCGTATACATTTAGAGCTTGACAAAGAATGTGTTTCTGTCCGCCCTCAAACACAGATCATACAGACAATTGTCCACATAAGCCTCTGGGAAAGCACCGGTGACAAGCTGCAAAAGGTCGGATGTGTCTTGAAGGATACCGCAGTGATCACTATTTCTGAATAAAGCTCTCTTATCTTCAGGGCATTGACCACAGTCTAGACCTTCGCATCCATCCTCACATTCAGGCTCATCAGCACTTAGCACTTGCCAGCTGTTACCAAAGTCAACAGCGCTCACAATTTCACCTTCTGGTGTTTGAAAGTCATCATTTGGATCATTGTTAAAGTTCCCACAAAGGCCGCATGTTGCTCCCTGGTAACTTTGTGGCACTTTGATTTTCACATAATGATTAGCGTCGTAAGAAACCTCCAAGCCAAAAACAGTACTGACAACAACTGAAAAACCCGATGTGTAAACATGAACATCGCCACTGACGAGGAAGAACGGGTCGTTGTAAATACACCATTGACCTGTAAAACATTACCGTTAACCTACAAGAACCGGATTCTGCTGCTGACTGTGATGCGTGTAACTACAAACGTTGGCTTCTCCGGGATGTCGTTTGACAAGCTCAATGGTTTCATTGTACACAAATACTTTGACTAGTCTTGTCCAAGTGGTAGTAGGTCTGTCGATGCTCATTGGAGCCTTCTACTCTGTAGTAGGACAAATCCGAACCACACTGCTGGGACAGGACATAAGTGCAGGGAGCCCTGGAAGTGGTGCCACTCCCCATCAAACATCTTGTAATGTGGATCACCACTGATGGTGCAGACACCCTTGTGTATAGACTGGCAGGTAAAGTGAAAATCATTCAGAGAATCACAGACTTGGTCGGTGGCACAGATTTGATTTTCACACGACAGGCCAGATGTGGTGCAGGTGCATTTCTTTGTACAGGTACTGTCAGTCCAAAAAGACATACCCAGCTGGATGGATACACCTGTAAAATATATATATTAGTTCTTCCTTTATTCATTTTTTGCATTTTGGACTTGATGATACAGGTCTTGTTTTGATTCTAAACACATCCAAATAAATAGCTGATACATATTCATTCAAAAAATTAAAATAGGGGGAATCACCTGAGATGGAGCATGAGTGACCGTAGCAACCCCTAACTCCATCCAACACCTTGCACTGTTCCTGTGCCCCACAACCATGTGAATGGCAAGTCATGTTACCAGAAATGCAATCACAAACTCTGCTACAATCTTGGTCCAGTATTACGCTTTGTCCAGAATGATAGTAGCGCCCCTCAAAGTTGCAGCCGCACTCTTGGAGAGGCACGCAGTGTGCACCGCTCAGAACAAAGCCTTCATTACAAATGCAGCTCTCAACGGGAGGAAGTTCACACTCATGAGGAGACTGTGGGTTTACACAGGTAGCTGGACATGCTGTGCTCTGAGACTCAAAGTGGCTGTTGGCTGGACAAGGGATATCTACAAAAACATGAAATCAGCTGGTAATTGTCGCTCATTATTTATTACCATTGAAATAGGTAGACGTTCACATACCACAGAAGCCGGGTCTTCTCCATCTTGGAAGTTGTACACCATTTGCTTGACACTCACTGGCGTATACATTTAGAGCTTGACAAAGAATGTGTTTCTGTCCGCCCTCCAAACACAGATCATACAGACAATTGTCCACATAAGCCTCTGGGGAAAGCACCCGGTGACAAGCTGCAAAGGTCGGATGTGTCTTGAAGGATACCGCAGTGATCACTATTTCTGAATAAAGCTCTCTTATCTTCAGGGCATTGACCACAGTCTAGACCTTCGCATCCATCCTCACATTCAGGCTCATCAGCACTTAGCACTTGCCAGCTGTTACCAAAGTCAACAGCGCTCACAATTTCACCTTCTGGTGTTTGAAAGTCATCATTTGGATCATTGTTAAAGTTCCCACAAAGGCCGCATGTTGCTCCCTGGTAACTTTGTGGCACTTTGATTTTCACATAATGATTAGCGTCGTAAGAAACCTCCAAGCCAAAAACAGTACTGACAACAACTGAAAAACCCGATGTGTAAACATGAACATCGCCACTGACGAGGCGGAACGGGTCGTTGTAAATACACCATTGACCTGTAAAACATTACCGTTAACCTACAAGAACCGGATTCTGCTGCTGACTGTTAAGCGTGTAACTACAAACCTTGGCTTCACCGGGATGTCCTTTGACAAGCTCAATGGTTTCATTGTACACAAATACTTTGACTAGTCTTGTCCAAGTGGTAGTAGGTCTGTCCCGATGCTCATTGGAGCCTTCTACTCTGTAGTAGGACAAATCCGAACCACACTGCTGGGACAGGACATAAGTGCAGGGGCCCTGGAAGTGGTGCCACTCCCCATCAAACATCTTGTAATGTGGATCACCACTGATGGTGCAGACACCCTTGTGTATAGACTGGCAGGTAAAGTGAAAATCATTCAGAGAATCACAGACTTGGTCGGTGGCACAGATTTGATTTTCACACGACAGGCCAGATGTGGTGCAGGTGCATTTCTTTGTACAGGTACTGTCAGTCCAAAAGACATACCCAGCTGGATGGATACACCTGTAAAATATATATATTAGTTCTTCCTTTATTCATTTTTGCATTTTGGACTTGATGATACAGGTCTTGTTTTGATTCTAAACACATCCAAATAAATAGCTGATACATATTCATTCAAAAAATTAAAATAGGGGGAATCACCTGAGATGGAGCATGAGTGACCGTAGCAACCCCTAACTCCATCCAACACCTTGCACTGTTCGTGTGCCCCACAACCATGTGAATGGCAAGTCATGTTACCAGAAATGCAATCACAAACTCTGCTACAATCTTGGTCCAGTATTACGCTTTGTCCAGAATGATAGTAGCGCCCCTCAAAGTTGCAGCCGCACTCTTGGAGAGGCACGCAGTGTGCACCGCTCAGAACAAAGCCTTCATTACAAATGCAGCTCTCAACGGGAGGAAGTTCACACTCATGAGGAGACTGTGGGTTTACACAGGTAGCTGGACATGCTGTGCTCTGAGACTCAAAGTGGCTGTTGGCTGGACAAGGGATATCTACAAAAACATGAAATCAGCTGGTAATTGTCGCTCATTATTTATTACCATTGAAATAGGTAGACGTTCACATACCACAGAAGCCGGGTCTTCTCCATCTTGGAAGTTGTACACCATTTGCTTGACACTCACTGGCGTATACATTTAGAGCTTGACAAAGAATGTGTTTCTGTCCGCCCTCCAAACACAGATCATACAGACAATTGTCCACATAAGCCTCTGGGGAAAGCACCCGGTGACAAGCTGCAAAAGGTCCGGATGTGTCTTGAAGGATACCGCAGTGATCACTATTTCTGAATAAAGCTCTCTTATCTTCAGGGCATTGACCACAGTCTAGACCTTCGCATCCATCCTCACATTCAGGCTCATCAGCACTTAGCACTTGCCAGCTGTTACCAAAGTCAACAGCGCTCACAATTTCACCTTCTGGTGTTTGAAAGTCATCATTTGGATCATTGTTAAAGTTCCCACAAAGGCCGCATGTTGCTCCCTGGTAACTTTGTGGCACTTTGATTTTCACATAATGATTAGCGTCGTAAGAAACCTCCAAGCCAAAAACAGTACTGACAACAACTGAAAAACCCGATGTGTAAACATGAACATCGCCACTGACGAGGAAGAACGGGGTCGTTGTAAATACACCATTGACCTGTAAAACATTACCGTTAACCTACAAGAACCGGATTCTGCTGCTGACTGTTAAACGTGTAACTACAAACCTTGGCTTCACCGGGATGTCCTTTGACAAGCTCAATGGTTTCATTGTACACAAATACTTTGACTAGTCTTGTCCAAGTGGTAGTAGGTCTGTCCCGATGCTCATTGGAGCCTTCTACTCTGTAGTAGGACAAATCCGAACCACACTGCTGGGACAGGACATAAGTGCAGGGGCCCTGGAAGTGGTGCCACTCCCCATCAAACATCTTGTAATGTGGATCACCACTGATGGTGCAGACACCCTTGTGTATAGACTGGCAGGTAAAGTGAAAATCATTCAGAGAATCACAGACTTGGTCGGTGGCACAGATTTGATTTTCACACGACAGGCCAGATGTGGTGCAGGTGCATTTCTTTGTACAGGTACTGTCAGTCCAAAAGACATACCCAGCTGGATGGATACACCTGTAAAATATATATATTAGTTCTTCCTTTATTCATTTTTGCATTTTGGACTTGATGATACAGGTCTTGGTTTGATTCTAAACACATCCAAATAAATAGCTGATACATATTCATTCAAAAATTAAAATAGGGAATCACCTGAGATGGAGCATGAGTGACCGTAGCAACCCCTAACTCCATCCAACACCTTGCACTGTTCGTGTGCCCCACAACCATGTGAATGGCAAGTCATGTTACCAGAAATGCAATCACAAACTCTGCTACAATCTTGGTCCAGTATTACGCTTTGTCCAGAATGATAGTAGCGCCCCTCAAAGTTGCAGCCGCACTCTTGGAGAGGCACGCAGTGTGCACCGCTCAGAACAAAGCCTTCATTACAAATGCAGCTCTCAACGGGAGGAAGTTCACACTCATGAGGAGACTGTGGGTTTACACAGGTAGCTGGACATGCTGTGCTCTGAGACTCAAAGTGGCTGTTGGCTGGACAAGGGATATCTACAAAAACATGAAATCAGCTGGTAATTGTCGCTCATTATTTATTACCATTGAAATAGGTAGACGTTCACATACCACAGAAGCCGGGTCTTCTCCATCTTGGAAGTTGTACACCATTTGCTTGACACTCACTGGCGTATACATTTAGAGCTTGACAAAGAATGTGTTTCTGTCCGCCCTCCAAACACAGATCATACAGACAATTGTCCACATAAGCCTCTGGGGAAAGCACCTGGTGACAAGCTGCAAAGGTCGGATGTGTCTTGAAGGATACCGCAGTGATCACTATTTCTGAATAAAGCTCTCTTATCTTCAGGGCATTGACCACAGTCTAGACCTTCGCATCCATCCTCACATTCAGGCTCATCAGCACTTAGCACTTGCCAGCTGTTACCAAAGTCAACAGCGCTCACAATTTCACCTTCTGGTGTTTGAAAGTCATCATTTGGATCATTGTTAAAGTTCCCACAAAGGCCGCATGTTGCTCCCTGGTAACTTTGTGGCACTTTGATTTTCACATAATGATTAGCGTCAGAAGAAACCTCCAAGCCAAAAACAGTACTGACAACAACTGAAAAACCCGATGTGTAAACATGAACATCGCCACTGACGAGGAAGAACGGGGTCGTTGTAAATACACCATTGACCTGTAAAACATTACCGTTAACCTACAAGAACCGGATTCTGCTGCTGACTGTTAAACGTGTAACTACAAACCTTGGCTTCACCGGGATGTCCTTTGACAAGCTCAATGGTTTCATTGTACACAAATACTTTGACTAGTCTTGTCCAAGTGGTAGTAGGTCTGTCCCGATGCTCATTGGAGCCTTCTACTCTGTAGTAGGACAAATCCGAACCACACTGCTGGGACAGGACATAAGTGCAGGGGCCCTGGAAGTGGTGCCACTCCCCATCAAACATCTTGTAATGTGGATCACCACTGATGGTGCAGACACCCTTGTGTATAGACTGGCAGGTAAAGTGAAAATCATTCAGAGAATCACAGACTTGGTCGGTGGCACAGATTTGATTTTCACACGACAGGCCAGATGTGGTGCAGGTGCATTTCTTTGTACAGGTACTGTCAGTCCAAAAAGACATACCCAGCTGGATGGATACACCTGTAAAATATATATATTAGTTCTTCCTTTATTCATTTTTTGCATTTTGGACTTGATGATACAGGTCTTGTTTTGATTCTAAACACATCCAAATAAATAGCTGATACATATTCATTCAAAAAATTAAAATAGGGGGAATCACCTGAGATGGAGCATGAGTGACCGTAGCAACCCCTAACTCCATCCAACACCTTGCACTGTTCCTGTGCCCCACAACCATGTGAATGGCAAGTCATGTTACCAGAAATGCAATCACAAACTCTGCTACAATCTTGGTCCAGTATTACGCTTTGTCCAGAATGATAGTAGCGCCCCTCAAAGTTGCAGCCGCACTCTTGGAGAGGCACGCAGTGTGCACCGCTCAGAACAAAGCCTTCATTACAAATGCAGCTCTCAACGGGAGGAAGTTCACACTCATGAGGAGACTGTGGGTTTACACAGGTAGCTGGACATGCTGTGCTCTGAGACTCAAAGTGGCTGTTGGCTGGACAAGGGATATCTACAAAAACATGAAATCAGCTGGTAATTGTCGCTCATTATTTATTACCATTGAAATAGGTAGACGTTCACATACCACAGAAGCCGGGTCTTCTCCATCTTGGAAGTTGTACACCATTTGCTTGACACTCACTGGCGTATACATTTAGAGCTTGACAAAGAATGTGTTTCTGTCCGCCCTCCAAACACAGATCATACAGACAATTGTCCACATAAGCCTCTGGGGAAAGCACCCGGTGACAAGCTGCAAAAGGTCCGGATGTGTCTTGAAGGATACCGCAGTGATCACTATTTCTGAATAAAGCTCTCTTATCTTCAGGGCATTGACCACAGTCTAGACCTTCGCATCCATCCTCACATTCAGGCTCATCAGCACTTAGCACTTGCCAGCTGTTACCAAAGTCAACAGCGCTCACAATTTCACCTTCTGGTGTTTGAAAGTCATCATTTGGATCATTGTTAAAGTTCCCACAAAGGCCGCATGTTGCTCCCTGGTAACTTTGTGGCACTTTGATTTTCACATAATGATTAGCGTCGTAAGAAACCTCCAAGCCAAAAACAGTACTGACAACAACTGAAAAACCCGATGTGTAAACATGAACATCGCCACTGACGAGGAAGAACGGGTCGTTGTAAATACACCATTGACCTGTAAAACATTACCGTTAACCTACAAGAACCGGATTCTGCTGCTGACTGTTAAACGTGTAACTACAAACCTTGGCTTCACCGGGATGTCCTTTGACAAGCTCAATGGTTTCATTGTACACAAATACTTTGACTAGTCTTGTCCAAGTGGTAGTAGGTCTGTCCCGATGCTCATTGGAGCCTTCTACTCTGTAGTAGGACAAATCCGAACCACACTGCTGGGACAGGACATAAGTGCAGGGGCCCTGGAAGTGGTGCCACTCCCCATCAAACATCTTGTAATGTGGATCACCACTGATGGTGCAGACACCCTTGTGTATAGACTGGCAGGTAAAGTGAAAATCATTCAGAGAATCACAGACTTGGTCGGTGGCACAGATTTGATTTTCACCACGACAGGCCAGATGTGGTGCAGGTGCATTTCTTTGTACAGGTACTGTCAGTCCAAAAAGACATACCCAGCTGGATGGATACACCTGTAAAATATATATATTAGTTCTTCCTTTATTCATTTTTTGCATTTTGGACTTGATGATACAGGTCTTGTTTTGATTCTAAACACATCCAAATAAATAGCTGATACATATTCATTCAAAAAATTAAAATAGGGGGAATCACCTGAGATGGAGCATGAGTGACCGTAGCAACCCTAACTCCATCCAACACCTTGCACTGTTCCTGTGCCCCACAACCATGTGAATGGCAAGTCATGTTACCAGAAATGCAATCACAAACTCTGCTACAATCTTGGTCCAGTATTACGCTTTGTCCAGAATGATAGTAGCGCCCCTCAAAGTTGCAGCCGCACTCTTGGAGAGGCACGCAGTGTGCACCGCTCAGAACAAAGCCTTCATTACAAATGCAGCTCTCAACGGGAGGAAGTTCACACTCATGAGGAGACTGTGGGTTTACACAGGTAGCTGGACATGCTGTGCTCTGAGACTCAAAGTGGCTGTTGGCTGGACAAGGGATATCTACAAAAACATGAAATCAGCTGGTAATTGTCGCTCATTATTTATTACCATTGAAATAGGTAGACGTTCACATACCACAGAAGCCGGGTCTTCTCCATCTTGGAAGTTGTACACCATTTGCTTGACACTCACTGGCGTATACATTTAGAGCTTGACAAAGAATGTGTTTCTGTCCGCCCTCCAAACACAGATCATACAGACAATTGTCCACATAAGCCTCTGGGGAAAGCACCCGGTGACAAGCTGCAAAAGGTCCGGATGTGTCTTGAAGGATACCGCAGTGATCACTATTTCTGAATAAAGCTCTCTTATCTTCAGGGCATTGACCACAGTCTAGACCTTCGCATCCATCCTCACATTCAGGCTCATCAGCACTTAGCACTTGCCAGCTGTTACCAAAGTCAACAGCGCTCACAATTTCACCTTCTGGTGTTTGAAAGTCATCATTTGGATCATTGTTAAAGTTCCCACAAAGGCCGCATGTTGCTCCCTGGTAACTTTGTGGCACTTTGATTTTCACATAATGATTAGCGTCGAAGAAACCTCCAAGCCAAAAACAGTACTGACAACAACCGAAAAACCCGATGTGTAAACATGAACATCGCCACTGACGAGGAAGAACGGGTCGTTGTAAATACACCATTGACCTGTAAAACATTACCGTTAACCTACAAGAACCGGATTCTGCTGCTGACTGTTAAACGTGTAACTACAAACCTTGGCTTCACCGGGATGTCCTTTGACAAGCTCAATGGTTTCATTGTACACAAATACTTTGACTAGTCTTGTCCAAGTGGTAGTAGGTCTGTCACGATGCTCATTGGAGCCTTCTACTCTGTAGTAGGACAAATCCGAACCACACTGCTGGGACAGGACATAAGTGCAGGGGCCCTGGAAGTGGTGCCACTCCCCATCAAACATCTTGTAATGTGGATCACCACTGATGGTGCAGACACCCTTGTGTATAGACTGGCAGGTAAAGTGAAAATCATTCAGAGAATCACAGACTTGGTCGGTGGCACAGATTTGATTTTCACACGACAGGCCAGATGTGGTGCAGGTGCATTTCTTTGTACAGGTACTGTCAGTCCAAAAAGACATACCCAGCTGGATGGATACACCTGTAAAATATATATATTAGTTCTTCCTTTATTCATTTTTGCATTTTGGACTTGATGATACAGGTCTTGTTTTGATTCTAAACACATCCAAATAAATAGCTGATACATATTCATTCAAAAATTAAAATAGGGGGAATCACCTGAGATGGAGCATGAGTGACCGTAGCAACCCCTAACTCCATCCAACACCTTGCACTGTTCCTGTGCCCCACAACCATGTGAATGGCAAGTCATGTTACCAGAAATGCAATCACAAACTCTGCTACAATCTTGGTCCAGTATTACGCTTTGTCCAGAATGATAGTAGCGCCCTCAAAGTTGCAGCCGCACTCTTGGAGAGGCACGCAGTGTGCACCGCTCAGAACAAAGCCTTCATTACAAATGCAGCTCTCAACGGGAGGAAGTTCACACTCATGAGGAGACTGTGGGTTTACACAGGTAGCTGGACATGCTGTGCTCTGAGACTCAAAGTGGCTGTTGGCTGGACAAGGGATATCTACAAAAACATGAAATCAGCTGGTAATTGTCGCTCATTATTTATTACCATTGAAATAGGTAGACGTTCACATACCACAGAAGCCGGGTCTTCTCCATCTTGGAAGTTGTACACCATTTGCTTGACACTCACTGGCGTATACATTTAGAGCTTGACAAAGAATGTGTTTCTGTCCGCCCTCCAAACACAGATCATACAGACAATTGTCCACATAAGCCTCTGGGGAAAGCACCCGGTGACAAGCTGAAAATGTGCCGGATGTGTCTTGAAGGATACCGCAGTGATCACTATTTCTGAATAAAGCTCTCTTATCTTCAGGGCATTGACCACAGTCTAGACCTTCGCATCCATCCTCACATTCAGGCTCATCAGCACTTAGCACTTGCCAGCTGTTACCAAAGTCAACAGCGCTCACAATTTCACCTTCTGGTGTTTGAAAGTCATCATTTGGATCATTGTTAAAGTTCCCACAAAGGCCGCATGTTGCTCCCTGGTAACTTTGTGGCACTTTGATTTTCACATAATGATTAGCGTCGTAAGAAACCTCCAAGCCAAAAACAGTACTGACAACAACTGAAAAACCCGATGTGTAAACATGAACATCGCCACTGACGAGGAAGAACGGGGTCGTTGTAAATACACCATTGACCTGTAAAACATTACCGTTAACCTACAAGAACCGGATTCTGCTGCTGACTGTTAAACGTGTAACTACAAACCTTGGCTTCACCGGGATGTCCTTTGACAAGCTCAATGGTTTCATTGTACACAAATACTTTGACTAGTCTTGTCCAAGTGGTAGTAGGTCTGTCCCGATGCTCATTGGAGCCTTCTACTCTGTAGTAGGACAAATCCGAACCACACTGCTGGGACAGGACATAAGTGCAGGGGCCCTGGAAGTGGTGCCACTCCCCATCAAACATCTTGTAATGTGGATCACCACTGATGGTGCAGACACCCTTGTGTATAGACTGGCAGGTAAAGTGAAAATCATTCAGAGAATCACAGACTTGGTCGGTGGCACAGATTTGATTTTCACACGACAGGCCAGATGTGGTGCAGGTGCATTTCTTTGTACAGGTACTGTCAGTCCAAAAGACATACCCAGCTGGATGGATACACCTGTAAAATATATATATTAGTTCTTCCTTTATTCATTTTTGCATTTTGGACTTGATGATACAGGTCTTGTTTTGATTCTAAACACATCCAAATAAATAGCTGATACATATTCATTCAAAAATTAAAATAGGGAATCACCTGAGATGGAGCATGAGTGACCGTAGCAACCCCTAACTCCATCCAACACCTTGCACTGTTCCTGTGCCCCACAACCATGTGAATGGCAAGTCATGTTACCAGAAATGCAATCACAAACTCTGCTACAATCTTGGTCCAGTATTACGCTTTGTCCAGAATGATAGTAGCGCCCCTCAAAGTTGCAGCCGCACTCTTGGAGAGGCACGCAGTGTGCACCGCTCAGAACAAAGCCTTCATTACAAATGCAGCTCTCAACGGGAGGAAGTTCACACTCATGAGGAGACTGTGGGTTTACACAGGTAGCTGGACATGCTGTGCTCTGAGACTCAAAGTGGCTGTTGGCTGGACAAGGGATATCTACAAAAACATGAAATCAGCTGGTAATTGTCGCTCATTATTTATTACCATTGAAATAGGTAGACGTTCACATACCACAGAAGCCGGGTCTTCTCCATCTTGGAAGTTGTACACCATTTGCTTGACACTCACTGGCGTATACATTTAGAGCTTGACAAAGAATGTGTTTCTGTCCGCCCTCCAAACACAGATCATACAGACAATTGTCCACATAAGCCTCTGGGGAAAGCACCCGGTGACAAGCTGCAAAAGGTCCGGATGTGTCTTGAAGGATACCGCAGTGATCACTATTTCTGAATAAAGCTCTCTTATCTTCAGGGCATTGACCACAGTCTAGACCTTCGCATCCATCCTCACATTCAGGCTCATCAGCACTTAGCACTTGCCAGCTGTTACCAAAGTCAACAGCGCTCACAATTTCACCTTCTGGTGTTTGAAAGTCATCATTTGGATCATTGTTAAAGTTCCCACAAAGGCCGCATGTTGCTCCCTGGTAACTTTGTGGCACTTTGATTTTCACATAATGATTAGCGTCGTAAGAAACCTCCAAGCCAAAAACAGTACTGACAACAACTGAAAAACCCGATGTGTAAACATGAACATCGCCACTGACGAGGAAGAACGGGGTCGTTGTAGATACACCATTGACCTGTAAAACATTACCGTTAACCTACAAGAACCGGATTCTGCTGCTGACTGTTAAACGTGTAACTACAAACCTTGGCTTCACCGGGATGTCCTTTGACAAGCTCAATGGTTTCATTGTACACAAATACTTTGACTAGTCTTGTCCAAGTGGTAGTAGGTCTGTCCCGATGCTCATTGGAGCCTTCTACTCTGTAGTAGGACAAATCCGAACCACACTGCTGGGACAGGACATAAGTGCAGGGGCCCTGGAAGTGGTGCCACTCCCCATCAAACATCTTGTAATGTGGATCACCACTGATGGTGCAGACACCCTTGTGTATAGACTGGCAGGTAAAGTGAAAATCATTCAGAGAATCACAGACTTGGGAAGTGGCACAGGATTCATTGTGACATGACAAGCCAGATTCAGTATAGGTGCACTTCGTTGTACAGGTACTGTCATTCCAAAAAGACATACCCAGTGTCAGAGGTAAAACTGCAGAAGAGAAGGAAACAATAAGCCCTTCAATCTACTTGCTTTATCAGTAGTGGTTAACTTTATGTTTCTTCATTAAACTTTACAGTTTAATCCTGCACTGTTTAGTTGAAATATTAATAGATATCCACTTTTCAGACATTCTTGTTTACATCTATTATGCTATTGTGGGAAATGCTTTTCAGATTCCTTCACAAGGTTATGCAGTATCTCAACCTGTGAAATCTAGTTGCTTTGTTCTGCTTTACAAGAATTTAGGCTTAAAGAAATAGGCTGAGTTAAGTAGATCATCCAGATCCAGATCATCTGGATGAAAGTCATCTGCAAGTTGAAAGTATACATCTGCTAGGCTCTGTTTTATTTTTCCATTTACAGAAATTACCGTTAGGGGTATTTGATTCTTTATCTATTCGAAAAGCCCACCGTCCGGGTACATTGACATTGCTGCTCAGGCATAAGATGGAGTCCGACCCAGTTGCGTTAGGTGTAAATGATCCAGGGATTGAGAAATAGTGAGTGGAGCCCACTGTGTCATAACCTGCCTGGTAACACACAGCAAACAGATTATTGTAAGATTTTGTATCACTCCAGTAACATCTAATTTTTGAAAATTAAGTTTACCTGCACGTTATGATTTATAGGGTAAATTGTTTCATAGTTCATCAGTACAAAAGACAATTGACCGTCACTGATTAATACAGCTTGTATAGTTGAGCCCTAAAACATTTATATCGTGAGATTCATGTCAGTCACATACTATAGACAAAAAATACAAAGTACCTACATCTCCAAAATTCGGATAGTAGGGCACCTTATCCCATGTTGCAACAAATACCCAGCTTGCTACAAACTTGTATATTGGGAAGTATTTGTTAATGTCACTAGTAGCTCTTTGAAGGACAGGGCCTCTGGTATATTGGTTGTACATGACGTTCCCATTTTTTCTGTTGTCCAAGTCTGTCCAGAAAGGTGCTATAATGTCCTTCGGTCCATGCATTGGAAACTTGAGTGGAATATACCTTCCCCAAGGTCTTTCAAAAGTCAGATGTCCATTTTGGTTGACCTGCAATAAATTAGCATTTCAATTGAACTATTACAAATGCAGATTTAATATGCTCATTGGTTTATGATTTTTTTTTGTAATAAATGTGTCTCATACATAGAGTTGACAATACTCCCTTCCAAAATAGATAAAACATTGTTGTAGGGCTATTAAAGGAGAACTTCCATCATCAGAGGCAGGCGATACAATGCCATTAATTGGATAGAGAGGAACTGGAGAAAAAAAAAATATATATATATATTAAATTATATTTAAGTATTCATTCAACACTATTCTGACTCAACCAGTATTTTTTATCTTATATTTTGGGTTAAAAAAAACATTAAAATAATATGACAATATGACAAATATGACAAAATTATCTCACTAAAAACAAATTTAAAATGGCAATTAATATTAATTCCCAGAACATAAACAAGACAGACTTTTAATAATTGCCAAGTTGTAACATTTAAATCCTAAACTCAAAACAGCTTGCTTTTACTGTGACAGAGGGTTGGTTGTAGACCTGTCAATTTAAAAAAAAAACAAAAAAAAACACACACACACAAAAAAAAAAAAACACCCAAGCATATAATTTACTATTGGACATGACAGAATCTTGATCACAATTAAAATGTTATTAATGGATGGATATACAGTATTTACTTACCTTTACCCTGAGCAGAAGCTATACCTGTAAATTCAAAATTAAAAGATAATTCCCATGTTACATCAAATATTGTTTAACACATTTGAAGTACTGTTGCATTGGTACTCACTTGACAATCCCAGTAAGAAGACAGACCATACAGTGCACAGTCGCATTTTTGCAAGCCCTGTGCAGTAAAGGCATAAATAACATCCACGCTTTATGAAACAACTTCTTAAGCAGATATGTAAAATATACGAACACTGTCAATGCTCTACCCAGTGATTCGTTTTGACTGATTCCTGTTAAATGGCACATGTTCCCACACTTGGACATATATCTTCTCGAAACATGAAACTTGTTTCCTTTGTGGTGAATAAGCAGTTATCGACCACCTCATCTATGGAAGGCAAGTTGGCTATTGTTGCCTTTTCTCATGACAATAAAAGACCTAGTATCAAATATAGTGTGGAAAAAATGAATACAAAAGGGGAATTTTCATGTGTTATTTTCACCATAGCAAACCGGAATAATGCAACTCTTTAATTGGAAGAGAAAGGATATATCTTGGGGAAATGTGTACAGAGTTTGAAAATACAGTTTACATGTGTTTATGTCTGGGTAGATTGTGTAGGCCTGCACTATTTAGTTCAAATTAATTATAATCATCCACTTTTCCACTTTTCAAACATTCTTGTTTACATCTCTTTTATGCCATTGTTGGAAATGCTTTTCAAATTTATTCACAAGTGTATGCAGTATCTCAATCTGTGACATCTAGTTTCTTTGTTCTGTTTAAAAGAAAAAATAGGTCAAAGAACAATAGGCTGAGGTAACTAGTCTTATATCCATCAGATCATCTGGATGAAAGTAGTCTGCAAGTTGAAAATTTACATCTGCTAGGCTCTGTTGTCTTTTTCCATTTACAGAAATTACTGGTACGATTATTTTATTCATGGTCTATTCAAAAAGCTCACCGTCCGGGTACATTGACATTGCTGCTCAGGCACAAGATGGAGTCTGACCCAGTTGAGTTAGGAGAAAATGATCCAGGGATTGAGAGATAGTGAGTGGAGCCCACTGTGTCATAACCTGCCTGGTAACACACAGCAAACAGATTATTGTAAGATTTTGTATCACTCCAGTAACATCAAATTTTTGAAAGTGAAGGTTACCTGCACGTTATGATTTGAAGGGTAAATTGTTTCATAGTTGATAAGTACAAAAGACAATTGTCTGTCACTGATAATACAACTTTTATAGTTATGCACTAAAAAAATTATATTGCGAGATTCATGTTGTCATATACTATGGACAAAAACAAAAAAGTACCTACGTCTCCAAAATTCAGATAGTAGGGCACCTTATCCCATGTTACAACAAATACCCAGCTTGCTACAAACTTGTATATTGGGAAGTATTTGTTAATGTCACTAGTAGCTCTTTGAGGTACAGGGCCTCTGGTATATTGGTTGTACATGACGTTCCCAATTTTTCTGTTGTCCAAGTCTGTCCAGAAAGGTGCTATAATGTCTTTCGGTCGATGCATTGGAAACTTGAGTGGAATATACCTTCCCCGAGGTCTTTCAAAAGTCAGATGTCCAGAATTCCATTTCAGATAAAAGCATCTGTTTGTATCATAGACTGCCATCTTTCACAAACTTAAATATTAGTGGTGTAGTTTCCTCCCTTTGAGACTACATCTCCAATAACACCTGATTTTTTTTAGGTCTGATTTTTGTTTAAATTAGCAAACAAAGTTTTAAAATATATATATATTTACAGCATTTATTTTAGTCCGCTAATATGTGAGCATTATGAAAATGTGTGTTTACCCCCTGCCCCAATATAAAGGGCAGTATTACTCGATAAAAAAAGTCAATGGCTTTTAAATACAAAATAGCTGTGGTTTATTCTTTTGGGAACAAAAGTGTCTTTTCATAAAGAGCAATATCTACAGGAAAGAAACATCAACAATTCTTTCTATCGATCACCATTTTCCACCAAACAATAACTTTGAAATGGATTTCATGTTGTTTGCCTGCATAACCTTTTTCCCATTCTGTTTACTATGAACATTAAAACGTGTTCATTCTTGACCAGAGCTCCCCTCAGGTTTCATGTCTGTAAAGAAAACATTTGAACGGTTGAAAATACTTTTGTTTACACAACGTCAAAATCACTTGCGTCCTTACAAATTTATATGGGAAAAATGACACATCTGAAAGGAAACTGAATCGAAGATTTAAGATGAGTGTCAATTTGAATCAAGTTTTTACATGTTATCAATTGACATCTTGGACAGTACTTTCTCTCGGGGATCAAGAAGACAAATCCAGACATAAAATACACATCTTTAACAGTGACGCCAACTTGTGCGTTGCCCTTTCCTAATTCCCCTTGTTTACTGTAATTATCTGAGCGGTTTAAAAAGTGATAGTTTAATGCAGAGAATATACGGATTACACACATAGGCTTGTTGATAGTTGTTGTTGAAATCTTAAAGGGAACTTGTTATTGGTCATTTAACTGGTCTTCAGTCCATAACGCTGTGCTTGAGTAATTGTACTTGACTGCTGGTAGGGGTTGATAATGAGTGACCTGTAACTTTAGTGCAATGTTTCCCAAATTCTTTGGGAAAATTAATTTAATGATATTGTCCCACTTCTGGTCAACTATAGCCCTTGGTTGTCTTCAGCGGAGGCTTCAAGTTCTGTGAACAAACAGGCTTGCTTCATTTTTTCTGCAATTCAACAAATGCCAAAATGAACTTAAAAGTTTTTTTCCCCCAACATCACACAGAAATGGCAGAAAAAAAAGCCTCGTCAGGAAATAAGACTTGATTACTCCACGCTCGACGTTGGAGGGCAGTTGAATATCCCAACAGTTGGCCCCCATTTAAATTGATGTGTGTCCAGTTCATCCTCCTATATAGATTCCAAATCCCAACAGGAAATAGCATTGGATGTCACAGGATTTTAAGTTGAGCCTTTAAACATGTAAAAGAGCACAATGTCAGACCTCACAAAGCAAGAGCTGAGGAGTGAAGGGGAGGGGAGTTGTGTCCTTTGGTAAACCACAGACATCCACAAGCCCAAGTGTTCCTTTCCTCTATCTCCTCCTCATCCGTTTCCCCGTGTCCTCAGAGGAGACTAGATACAGCAGATTCAGATGGGACAGAAAGGGAGTTCAATGACAGCCTGTGGGTAGTGTGGTAAGTAACGGCTAGGGCAGAGGTTATCCCTGTGTGTCAGAGGGGGTCTGTGTATTTCTGTATATGTGTATGGATGTCACAGTCTGGGTGCGGGGCTGTTACGACTGTTTGAGTCGCTTTCGAGGGGGGCCCAGAAAAGGGCACTGCGCAGAGGCTAGCGAGCGGTAAGCTTCAGCAACAAGGTGAGGATGGGACGCCACCATGGACTTCCATCCTGCAGTCTCCATCACCTCGGCAGCATGGCTGAAAAGAAAAATAAAGATTTCAAATGAGATTGCAAAATGGATTGAAGTACCTTTATCTAATTTTGAACTATGAGTCAGGAACATGTTTTAGTTTGAAGTGTTAACTCCACCCACCTCGTCCTTTTTGCCATTCTGATATGGTGCCATGACCCAGAAAAAAATGTCTGGGACCTTTTGAAAAGACACGGCAAATGTATCTAATGTCTATGACGCAGTTGTTTTCAGTCCAAAACGCATATGTAGACATTTTGTGAACTTTTTTAATGACTTGACGGCTTATAAAGTAAACAAATATTAAATAAAATCATAGGCGTTTATTTATCACACTGCAGATTAGCCCCAAGCAAGTTTTTGAACTTAATACATTTTTTATTTCTGTTAGAAAATATATTGAGAAAATAAATAGGACATTTACTTCTGGGAAGGGGGGTGGGCAGCCACTGTTGAGCTATATTCTCACTCTTTATAATGCACCATAACTGAAATTCAAATGTCTGGCATAGTGTCAGGCTGCAGTTGTTTTCTCATGATTCTTAGCGATTAATGTGCCTGATTGGACAAAACGCTTTTTTCAATTATCTGCATTTACACTTAATAATATAAAAAGGCATTTATCGTAACCAGAGTACATTTAAATCAAGTGGCCCTTTCAGTATGACTGCCAAATGACAATTTTGCCATTAAGCATTCTTTGACAAATATAGCTTATTTTATTTTTCACAAGTTCCAACAAAGCTTTTGATTATTATTACAACAGAGTTTGTGCATCTGATGCCCTTACTAGTTGATGAAGTCAACAGCTTGAGTTTTGAGCTGGTCGGCGCTGTGCAGGTCGGCCAGGATCAGGATTTCTGCAGCATTATCCACTGAGAGACTAGTGCACAGAGCATCCTCACACATCACCTTCAGTCTCTCCAGAGCGTACTGAACATGACACAAAATACTTGTCAACACTTTTTAAAAGCCATTTTATAAAATTATTTATGTCAGCAATGAGAAATGTTTCATGTGTTGGTTAGAAGTGAATGACAAGTCTGTCACTGAGCAATAACAAAAAGAGTAGTGTAAATGTGCCCAAAACACAAAACACTATGCCCAAACAAAATGCATGTTGCAGTGTACGGGTATATCACAGACCGTACATATCGACGGACTATGGGAATGTGACGTCACCCATAGCGTTTGGCTCGAGCCAAATGAAGCCCATCGTGGCTAGCAGTTATAGCGGCTAAAGTGGAGCTAGACTCCATATTTGGACATCCGAGTGTGTATCGTGGTAACCACACGGACTAATCAGGAGCGAGGCTGTTAACGGTCGCCGCCCCTCGGTGGGAGGAGACGGCGGCAACGTGTGGCACTAGCTGTCAATCAAACCTGTTGCTAAGACGAGCGAAAACGGCCTCTGGAAAAGGAAGCACCTGATTGGTCAGTTATTATTGCTAATAACTTGATTTATGAACGATCTATTGAGAAAAAAAAAATACTAGAGTCATGTAGAGTATGTCAAAACAGACATTTTAGTTCCAAGATGGTGAGTTTGACCGAAACATAGAAACAGAAAATAGAAAGTGAATGGTAGCTCGCCTTGATGGAGCCGGTACAGCCACCATGGATACTTCCTATATGGAACGTGGCGGCAGCAGGCTAGGACAGTCCAGTGATATGTATGGTCTATGGGGTATATGCAAGATTGTACTGAGATGTAACCTTATCAGCAGCTGCAAGTAAATCATCCGCCATCTTGTCCAAGTTTGGTGCCTTGTCTGTGTAAATGAAGCACATCATCTCTTTGAAGACCTCTGGCTCCACATCATTGATCTCAACACGGTTCTAAAAAAAAAAAAAAAAAAGACAGTACTCAATCCCACCCTTGTCTGTCTCATTTTATACATCTACCAAGTTTAAGTTTAAAATGAGTGTTTCTGCATGCACACACACAAAACCTTTCTAATGGCAAGATACAAGAAAGAAATGTGGTCAACACACAAGTACCTTCTTGCTCTCTTCCATCTCGTGTTCAAACATTGCACTGAATACCGGTGAGCGTGCTGAAAAACACATAAGGGCATTATATCATTGTAGCTCAACATGTCACAAGTGTATTTGTCTTCATTAACATGGACTGCCCATAATAAATACACAAAATATATATATGTAAGTGACTTATTTAGACAATAGAACATTTTCAACAAATAAATATACTGTCTTTTAACTGTATTTTAGACCTCTACTGTTTAAAGTGTGAACTTAATCCTGATTTGTACACATACTACTCAACAGTAAATTTCATAATCTATCATTTTTAGACTGGTGGTACAAAATCATTAGGTATAGTGCATGTTTTATCTTGCTTCTGCTCATGTCCGTACCTGCCAAAATGGCTTTGTGGGCCTGAAACTCCTGTCCAGCCACACACAGGGAGCAGTCTGTGAAGCGCGAGTTCTCCCACAAGCCTCCCAGCTCGTCTGCTAACCGGCAGTCAGGCACCTTCACCATGTTCATTGTGTTCTGGCCAGATATGTTGACAGAGTCCTGCACCACACTCACCTGGAAATAGGAATTTGTTCAGGGAATGGGTCAGATTTTCTTTAAAGAAGACAGTATGCCTTATTAGTCAGGTCAACTTTTGGGGGTGAACATTTAAGGGTGCGTCTGATTGTCTGTCAAAAATAAAAACCAGCTTGGGCACACAGGAAACGCAAGATTAATGCATATAACCATTAAAAATTATACGCATATCGCAGTTGTTATTATCACAATAACGAAATGTTTTCGATATATTGTGCAGCCCTAGTTCCAATATCTCCCAATTTTGAAATGTCTGCAGATATTTGATGGTAATATTTTGGGGGCTGTGCCCCCGTCTGTATGTGTCATTCCGAGCTTCCAAGTGTGTCCTCAGTGTATCAGATAGGTCTAGATAGCTAGTTAGCTCTAACTAATGAGTAAATAGAAGCAGTTAGTCTAAAAATATGGCAGTATATTTACACAATACTGCGACAAATTATTTTACAACTCAGATGAATACATTTTGTTTGTTGTGATCTTTACTTCAACTTTAGATTTGTGGCTATTTATTTGTGGCTATATATTTTAAAATCTAAATATTGATAACGGTTGTCGGCCAAAAAAGCAAGCCAGATATCAAATATTGGTATTGGTTCCAAAAAAAAAACAAAAAAAAACCCACACATTTTCAAATGATAAACTATCACATATTTCATTGTGATTAACTTAAGACTTGTGTTTATTGCCATTTCTGAAATAGCATCATTAAAAATTGTACCTCACAGAAAAGAGTCAGTTTGTCATCTGGTAAAAGGCCATTGGCCTCATCGAGCAGAAAGTCTCTTCGGATGAATTTCTTAAAACCCCAGTCTTTCCCTTGGACAAAGCGATACGCCCTCTGGCTTTCTGCAGGAGACAAACACAACATGCGTAAATAAAATACTTCATAACACTATTGGGTCTTCTTTCATTGCAGTGGTATGCAACTTGCCCATAGCTTTGGTCTCCTCTCCTTTAGCGTTTAAAATGGAAAACTTGAACTTGGCGCGGACCTCAGCCTTGGGACAGCTGACCAGCAGCAGATAGAGAGAAAGGTAGTCTTTGCTCTCCTCATCCAGGCCTTTTGGATTCACTCGCAAACACCTGATGGGAGAATGGATAAAAATTCAATTTGTGTCAATTATTTCACTAATACAGTCTATGGCAAAATGTACCATATACCGGAGTCTCAAAATGTTTTAACAAAATTACCAGAGGTACAACGTACAAACGTCAAAAAATGAATAACTAACTAAAATCTGCAACATACCATTTCAGCTTGTCATTGGCCCCAGAGGAAAAGGTAGAGCTCTTGATGACCTCCCCCATCTCCTCGCGACAAAAGCTGAAGTTGTTAATGGTCCACATGTATGAGAACTTCACAACTTTGATCTGAACAGGGAGAATCACTCAATTTGAATAGTGTTGTCATGTGTCATGTAACAATCAAACAAAGGGAGTTTTGTTTTATTCAAAAAGGAAAGTCCATAATCAGTATATCTGTTGAGTCTTATCCTTTATCCTTGAGGTCACTATATTACAACTAAAGTAGGGTATTCAAAATTTTAGGGCAGTCAAAATTTTAGGTTTACCGAAACTGATTAAACATTTGAATGCGTTGTTTTCGCCAAAAATACCATTTTCAAACCAATAAAAGGTAACATTGTGACCTGTATATACTATGTATTAACAATTAATACCCCATTGAAGTGTAATACCCCCTCTTTAAATACCGTTTTGTATACTGTTGGGATGTAATCTGAAAAGCAACTGAGTTTACCTGTGTGTAACACCAGCTTTCAGCCACAGGCCCGCTGGACATTTCCGCAGGGGGAGGGGGACTCGGGACTCTTGACATTGCCAGCGTGACAGGTGTCCAGAGCAACAAGGATAGATAGAAAAACTGCCTCTCTACTCAATGCGCCACCTCAATATTCATCAATACATATCAAAATGGAAGCAGCTTTCCCCCTAGAAAAAAGTGACAATGCACAAGTATATTCATAAACAGATAGCAGACAATTACAAATAAATATGTTTTTCTTTTTTACCAGCAGCAGAGGATATTTTTGCTTGACGGAGATGTGGGAATTATTTTAGGGCTACAACTAATTATTATTTTGATAATCTATTAGTCTAGCGATTAATTGATTAGTTTAGCAAATTTTTGCTCAATTTGACACAGATAAAGCTGAAATGAAGCTGTTCGATGACGTTCTGCCGGAGAATAATCACAAACAAAACATATCTTCATCAAAAACACAAAATTTACACAATTCCCTTGTCATTTTTGAGTGATCTCTGCTCTGTCTGAGTAACAAACTCATTCTTCTCAGCTCATGGCATGTTTTGGAGTCTGTGTATAGATCAGTTAACGATTATTCGATTACTTATTTAGTTGACAACTATTTATATAATCGATTAGTTGCGATTAATCAATTAGCTTGTTGTAGCCCTAGATTACATTGATGGTTGATGGTCCTTAAGGAGATGATATGTTTATAATAGCTGTACTCGTGGGCTTAAGTGTATAGGTTATTGGAATTTTATATAAAATAAGGAATTAATAATAGAGAAAAAAATTGCTCTGAGATTCTGAATCTCTTTTTTAGGAATGGTACGCCACAGTGCAGCCCTTTTATATTATAATATAATATAATAGTTTATGGCATAAGAAAAGTGTACAACAGTACTATCCAAAAAATGTATATAGAATTACCAATTATGGAAATCCAAAATGTTTGTATTGTGCAACAACTGCCAATGCCTCAAATACAAAGGTCACATTAGATTAACATTTATTTTACTGTGACCAGGAAATTCCCACGGAGATTTGGAATCTCCAAAGAGGGACTGACCCTGTTCAGCTTGTACACTTGTGGTTCAGTCTCATAACAATGAAAACAAATTTCAACAAATCTTTTCTGCAGGATAAACACTTCAACGGAGTGAGGCAAGGGAAATCTTAATTGGTGGTTAGAGAAAAACTGAATGACACTGATACATGCAAATGATGAGACAAAAGAAAAATGGCTTACACTGACAACACAAGGTGCAAAAGTAGGCTGATAAAATCATCTGTTCATCACATGAACTTTCCTCTTGATCTATTGTAACACTCAGACATTACTCTCTGTATTTTATTTTAAGATCAAGTTGGTATGGGTGAAACTGATCAGAAGCAAAAATTTAAAAAGGAAAAAGGTTTATCGCTACATGAAATGAATAAACCGCAACCATTTAAGATATGTCACAGTAACTAAAACGACCAACCAAACAAAGAAATATGAGCCAAAACTCTTTATCAAGGGAAACTACAAAAGACAAGTGACATTCAAAATAAAGCCATTCAGTATGAACCTCCTCCCATCTAAAGAATAGGAATTTAACTATCAATCAACAGGCCTTTTGGTAATAAACTAAAGCTTGTGAAACTTTAGTGTGACATAAACTATAAAAGATAATGTATGTGAGAGGTTATATCTTATATGAAGATATATATTGTATGGACAATGAGCTCGACAATGTGACTATAATAGCCTTCTTTCAGTGGGATCAACCGGATAATAAGCCATGTGGAAAACAAAACAATGTACAAATTTATGAAAAACATATTAGTATGCACCATGTTCAGGTGATTTGATCAACAGCCAATTACAACAACAGGTGTAAATGAAAGATACAGACAACGTAAATATGACTTAATATTGGCACATTTCAAGCCAAATTGATTTAAAATGTACACTGTAATATTGAGTTAAATTTCTGTATTATTTAAAATGTTATGTAATTTCATCTTTAAATCGGTAGCTCAGCACCAGCTTGTCAACTAGCACTAATACCTAGCGTCAAAACCTACCAAAAAGGGTGAAAAAACACGAAGAAAACACAGAATTCTACTGGACATATGAGTGATTATACGGCTGTTTAAAGGCTTTTATGCGGTTTATAAGGTTGTTAAATTCGGATTAGCAAATGTCTCACCTTATTGTTCTGAAAATACTAATCCGGGATCTTGTGTTGTTGTTAGCTGTGTGCTAGCGTTAGCAGTGAGCATAAAGAGCTGATTCAGAGACCTGTGAGGCGCCACCTGCTGCTCCGGAGGAAGACCTTTCTCGGGGTCGTGAAAGTTGTTAAAATATTGTCATCTACGATGCTAGTTCAAGAAAACAATCATCATCTGGTATGTGTTATGCGGAATGATTTGGGTCAATAAACTAATTTTACTCTTTCGGCCTCCTGAAGTTTACAGGTATGGAGTTGAGCTGTAAAATAAACGTACAAAAAAATAAACAGGCTCAATTGATGTCAGAGCTTTTATAGTAACATCTATAGAGAAAGTAGATATTTGCTGGAAAAAAATAAAAAGAGACAAATATTTAAATTTACACCTTTTTGCATTCAAAGCTGTCTCAATACTAAACAATGCTGCCACAAGGATTTTAATTGTCCTTGTATGCAGTCATTTGGCAAATGTACCAAAAAAAAATGTACCAAAGAACTTGTATTCATTTAAAAATTTATTATCTGTACAAGTAGATACATATCTAATGAAAAGGCAATTAAAACACACACACACACACAAGTACAATATGAAGTATATAGGTTTGTATGAAAACCTTCATCTTTTTTGGGGGAAAACTACATTCCCACTTGTTGCAATTGGAATCAAAAGCTTGCGCTGATCCATGCGAAGATATTTTTCTATGAGAACTTCAACTGGCACCTTATCGTTAACATGGCCCTGTCTAAAAACAATATTAGTGTGATTATAAAGCATGATTAACTAGTCTTAAAGGAATCAAATAACATTACACCTACCTTCTTAGTAAAAGTTCACAATCTGCAAAACCTATTGTTGATCTTCTTGCATGTAGAGCATAGGCCTCCAAGTCTTTTGCTAGACGGCCAAAAAATGTGTCCATTCTATCAAAACAATTTACAGAACCTTGTGTTACTGAGATGTTCATACATTTGAAGTGAATTATTCAAATGGTAAATACTAAAACTGGACTTACACATCTTTTAGAACAGGATAGACATCAGCAGAGATTTTTGATTTGGCAAAATGCTTTAACACTTTCATAAGGTAGCTTTTGGGGAGGCCAGGATCACCCTTTGGTGATCTAGGTTTACTTTGGGCTTTTTGTTTAGATTTTGGACCTGGGACTGCATCACTGTAAACACATTTTAAAAGGGAGGCAATATTTAAATTTAAGTTGACATCTTTTTGTTTTGTCTTTTGTCTTATTAAAAACCCATGGTACCTAGGCTGAATATTCTTAGGAGTGAAAGGAGAGGCTTGTGCATTAGAATTAGAGAAATTCCTCTTTTGTTTGACAAATGCAGGGGTCTGACCAGGGAAGTCTGTAAGGAAAAGAAAATGTTACATGTTCTCATATTTCTAAATATTGCTTAAATTAAACATATTATCCTTATTTACCGCCCTCCTCTTCTTCCTCCACAGATTGTTCCACCTGTTCAACATCTTTTAATGGACCGCTTTCCTGAAATGTGTTTTCCTTATTTTCATTGGGGCCAGCTTCAACTTCAGCACCATCTTTGTGGATTGAGGGTTCAGCCACTTCATCATAATATTCTATATAAAATACAGAAAATAGAGAACCATTTCTTCAAATGGTTCTTCAGTAAAAAGCATTTTTTCTGAGGAAAAGGTTTGTGCCCCTACCAGGTTTAGTGTTGTCTGGTAAATCAGCATCAATATTTTGTATGGGCATAATCAGTTCATCCTCTGCACACACAGCTCTTCGAGTTATGCGTTCTGAATTTCCACCTTCATCCTCCTGTGAGTCTGCCTCCACCACTTTGTCACCCCCTGAAACCTCTTCAGCATCCTCTGCCTGCTCAGCACCCTTTATGTCAGCTTCTGTCTGCTTCAACCACTCTTCATCTTCCTCCCCTTCTTTTTCATTCTCTAACTCTTCATCTCCCTCCTCCATCTCTTCCTTTTCATTCTCTACCTCTTCCTCCTCTTCCTCCAGCATCTCTTCTTCATACACACTTTCACCCTCATCATTCATTTGAGAATCAGTTCCTTCTTCCTCAACTGTTACACTTAAAGGGACTTCCTGGTGACTTTGCGGTTCAGTTACAGGGTCCTTCTTTTTAGCCTCTTCAACATCATCTTCTCCCTGATTTTGAGTTTGAATGTCTGCTTTGTCCCCGCTTTCGGAAGAACTCACTGGTTCAGAATTATCTTCTGTCTGAGAATAGGCTTTCTCAGCGTTGTGGTCTACATTTTCTGAATTTGTTGACCCTTCCGGCTCAGCCACATCAAACGTGCGGTTTGCTACACTTTTCTCCTGTTCAGATTGGCATGGTGCAGCAGCATCTTTAACAGCATTGTCAATGTGAGTGGATAAAGATTGGCTTCGGTCTTGGGCCTCTGTCATAGTATTTTCTTCCATTGGACATGAATACTGCTGCTCATTAACATCCAACTTCTCTCTCAAGTCTCTCTGAATCTGGGATGCCATGACTGTGGGCTTATCTTGTGTTGCAAGTGTTGAATAATTTGCCATAATGCCATCAGTTTGGGAGTAGAGCGCAGTGTTAAAGTTCACTATATCTGTAGTAATATCAGGTTCACTGATTTTGCTTAGGCCCAAAGTAAAGCCTTCAGAGTAGGTGGTTTCATTAACTTGGCCAGGGGCTGAAATACTCAAGCCTGGAAAGAAAGATTACAAATAAAAATAAGGCATAGAGTCCGATGAAAAAAATAAAACAGATGTGAGGGCATGTCAACCATTAACCCTTCCCCTATTAAATAATAACCAAAAAGTACCAACCATGGTTCTTTCCCATTTCTCTTATATCTACAGCGGCTCCAAAGTCTTCCTCCGAGACTTTTCTGCGGTTAAATCCTTTTCTCTGTAGAGCTTTCCTCTCCGTTCGAACATCAATAAAAGGTGTCGTAAGACTGAGTGATGTGGAGCTTCAATTAAAAAGGCAACAGATTTTTACATGCAATACATTTGTCTAAAATTACAATAACAGTTTGCTCTATGGTAAGGTGCCAATTACCTTGACAAAGATAATGAAGAGTGATCTACAAATGGTTGCTCATTTTCTTCTTCTGCTAAATCTGTATAATAACATGATGTATTTGAAATGTTGTAATTAAATGTGTTTGATTACAATACTGCATGTATGTTGTCAGGCTAGTTATTCTTACCATTTGCTTCTTTGAGGCGCTTTTCAAAAGCAGTAACGTTTAGACTACGATGCGGGCGTTTTCGATTGAGTCTTTTTACTGTAGTTTCCACATTGCCAATAGTTAAATCAGAAAGCTCCAGTCCTGAGAGCTCAATACTAAGGATAAAGAGCATGTCTTTCATTTCCAATGAGTGTGCCAGAGTTGTGCTACCAAATTAACCAGACAGTTTAACAAAATTACAATTACATTACAAACATGCCACACACCTAGGACGTCTGCTTTGTAGACTGGAGTCTGGAGATGGTTGCTGCTCCTGTGACTCTACATGCTCATTAACCACAGGGGATTTAACAGGCTCTGAAAACAAATCATATTTTAGATGTGTTAGTAATTTTCCCTGTGTTTGACAGTCATGACATGTTCATACCTGTAAGCAGGATGTTCTTGAATATGTGCCTTGGTGTATCCCCATCATCGAAGAGCATGGAGGCTTGACGTGGAGTCTGTTTTAACACAGTGGTTGCAGTACTTCTTCTAGGAATTGTCTTGCTAGAAATACTCTAAAAACATAATCAAATGAATATCCTTGTCTGCCAAGACCCGTAGTTTAGACTTTTGTACCAACCTCACGCATTTTATGTTTCAGACTTCGCCTGAGCATCGCCTGAGGAGTGAGAGTGCCAGAGTCATGTTTGTTTAGTCTTCCGCTGCGCCTGAGAGCATTGCTTTTGGCTGCAACACTGCACACACAATATACACTATTACCTCACAGGCAATTTAGAAGACAGTACTGAAAAATACTACAAATACAGAACAGAAAGAAATAAATATAAATTAGCTGGCGTTGTATCTAAATAGTTTTGGTTTCCAGCAACAGTACACCGCAATAGTCAAGGCAACTCCGTTCAGGCCTGTTGTTGTAGCGATAAATCAGTTGCTTTGAATCTGATATGATACCTGCGGGTCAGAGGAGTCCTGGGCGTCTCCACGTTCAAGATGTGTTTTAATAAGATCCGAGCTGACAAATCTTCGGTTGAATCCATTTCGACGTAAACCTCTGCCAGCTAATCTCCCACAAGAGCAAACACAACCGACGATAAGCAATGTAAGACAGCCTTTCACCTTAAATTATGTTGTTAAATTAGCGACTATATCATTCAACGTTTTTATCCCAATTTTTCCCCCCTGTTCTGTTATTTTTCTTCCCCTTTTCTTTTTCAGGATTTTCTGCGAAGACGACGATCCTTGTCCCGCGTTATTTTGAAGTGGTGTCTAGAAATCTCGCGATGATTCATCTTGTTCGTTGAAACCGCCGTGAAACCCTTCATCTTGAGAACATCGCCATCTGTGGGCTGCTGGGCTGTAGTGCAACACTGAACCACTTCTGCTGCGGTATGATCTGTCTCTATCCAGTGGTTCTCAGCCTTTAAAAACTCCTAAAAATAAACTTGTCTTTGCAAAAGCCTGTAGTCTGAAACAGAACTGACTGTTCCAGGTCTGAATCAAGCTAAACTGGGTGTAAAACAGAACAACACAATGCAGTGAGAATTTATTTACCACAACCACTGGTTTATATGCTATATATAAATATGGACAAATATATGATTTTTTATTTCTATTTTTAATAATAAGAATGTAGGTTATAGGTTGCATTCATGTGCACATGCATTTCTAGAATCCCTACTGTTTAAAACAGAGCTGGAGATCAGATTTCCATGGTGGATGCCCTTTAACTGTCAGAATGCAGATTCGTTGACCTGGTTTAAGGTTAATATCTCTGTAATTGTTGGGCCTATCAAAGTGCAAGAAAGTCCAATATCTTCTCTTAAAACATAAATAAACAAAGGGTAATTTATTTTTTGTACTATAACTTCAGCTTATGTTCACACTTGCACTCAAAACTGGGATTAAACTGGGACCTAATTCTAAACAATTTCTGGACTAGAACAGGATCATAACAAATCTACATCTGAACCAAACTGGGCCCAAACCAAGGTACAAAAAAGTGTGAACTCAGTCAATGTAAGTAGTGCCTTTATTTAACCCTAAAGACATGATTGTACTCAGTTGAAAGGACTGAGGACATATTAATATTGCAATCTCTAACAAATAGCCTAATGGTAAGGGGCAACATTTTTGGAATCATACATTAATATTTTTTCTCAAACACAGCAAATCTCCCAAAACGATGCATAAGCTCCTCCATCTGTAAGTATTGAAATTTCTAGAACGTGAACACCCATTGTTTACTATCCGTTTGTCTTACAGGCAATAAACCCTTTTTGCATCAGCCATTACAACCTCAGAAATAAATCAGCAAATAAATTTGTTTAGTAACACTTTTAATTCAAAGATATCTATGGAAAATATAGCCTTCTGAAGGTGAAAACATTAGCCTATTTGTTTAATTTTCAACACCACACATTTGTATAAGCCCCAACAACAAAATATAAACTAACAGGTTGTAGTTGTTGCCTACTTGAATACATATTTGTTATGCCACAAATGTCAAGCTGCTTAACCTTTCAGTAGTGAAAGAAAATGCTTAAAACAGTTTCCACTCAACATGTTAATTTATTTGGATCTGGTCATAAAGTGCAAATGAATTCTTCTCATAATCAGGGAAGATGAGAAATTTAAAAGTCTGGTCTGTCCTTCTCAAGCTTGGAGTAGTCCATGTTGATTGTAAAAAGCTATACGGAAGACACAACAGAAAGAACACACACTATAAGTATACTGTGTCAGTTCAATAAAATCAATGTCAGTATTTTAAATAGAGTCTCCCATTATTTTTGCTAGGGGCCCTTGCACATTTGCTCATAAAGGGTTAAAACATCGACATTGTCCCTTCAAAAAAAATTGAGATAAATAGAACATACAACATTTCATAAAACATATATTAATGTTAATTATAAAAAAGTGATTTTATTTTTTTTCGGGACCCAAGAATCTCAAGCACTATGACAAATAAGTGCTCATACAATTTACCTTGTACTGATGACTTGGTGGCAGCTTGTTCCAGGGTTCGGGGTTATTCTTACGGTCCCATCTAGGCAAAAAAGAAAGGAGTCAGTATTGGAAAACACAGGAGGAGTGATCATGTGACTGCATGCCATAACTTACGAGACATCAGGGTTTTTCAGTGCTAACCGAGCCAGATATAACATACTCATAGCTGCCCCTCCACCGATGAAGATGAAGAGAGGTATGAGCTGTGCAAAATATAGGATTATAATATGAATTATTAGTGCGGGAAGAGTGTAATATAGTCTGGTATGCCCAATGTAACTGGATCAAATAGTAATTTTTGGGGACCCATATTGAGGTCCACAAACTTACGCTATTGGCCTATAAGAAGGGGACTAAAACAGAGCCCATATAAAAAAGTCAGTATATTAGTATTCCAATAAAAATTAATAATATTTATGCAAATATATTTAAAATGCTGGACTACATAGTGGGGCTCACTGGGCAACAGAGAGCACAAAATCTGTTGACCCAGTCGCCCTTGGATCAAAGGTTTACTCGGTTATTGTGGTCTACCCCATAAGACGCGCACTACGTGCCACAACTGTCAGCTTATATGGCGCATATGGGACAGGCACATGCGTGCTGGGCATGCCGTTAAATGTTACAGTACAATTTCTTTTAGTGTTGTATCATATGTTATCTATACTACATTTATGGGCTTGCCAACGTCATAGGCCTGCAATACAGCCTACTAATATCGGCCTAATATTTGAGCAAGAGACACTACATGCCAATGCGTTGCTTTCACAAGTCTGAGCTGTGCCTCACTGTGACTACAAAAATGAAAATTATCTTAAACCTAAGCTAATGTGAACATTTATAATTTGCTGTCTATGGTTGCATTTCTTCACTGGGGGCGCGTGTTCTGCGCCCTCTCACTGAAAAGACATTTCAATGTCACGGCTCTTTTGGTGAATAACGTAAAGAAGAATTGGAAAAATACTCACGGCAGGGTGACTCTTGAGCTGTTTGCGCACAAGCGAGAACATTGACATGGCTCACAATATAGTCGTTCTTTATAGCGATTAGAATCCCTATGTGGGTATCTCCGGTTTTCTACAGCAATTCTGAATAGACTGTGAGCGCAGGACCACCTCTAACACGCTCAGCCAATCCTGCACGATCACGACGAACAGCTGTACGCGCTGTGCCAACGGTACTCAGGCCTGAGCAATAGGGCAGAAGAGCACTGTTACTGATCATAACAAACCTCACTTCTTTAGCTTCTACTGAATGACAGATTATGCCCCGAGATTTAGAAGTTAACTACATGATAAAATTACCTCAAGGAGGAAGTATCATTACTCCATTTATGTTCGTGTCAGAAGTAACATCTGGAATTGGACAAACGCAGAATCCAAACTTTACTTTTATGATAAATTTATTCAGCAACACGTTTGACCACAATAATGTGGGCAAAACACAGAACCTGAGATAACACAATGTCCAACATCCACAAGAATTCAGACAACATTTAAACTGACATTTAGGTGAAAAGGATTTCACCATGTAAATAAAACTATGAGAGGTTGGTCAGAAAATCCCATTTATACACACACACACACACACACACACACTCTCAGACATTGTCAGACTGTAAACCCAGGACTAACATATGGAAGTAATACCATCTCCATAAAAACTCCTGGAAGTGCATAAAAAAAATCCACCCAATACAAAAACTTTCACACCTGCCTAAAGTATACTGGCACAACAAATCTAGCGAAGTAACAAGTTTAGCTTATGTTGCAGGTTGGAAAAGATGTAGAAAAATACACACTACTCCCCTTACATTTACAAAGTACAAATGTGATTATAAAAATATGAATTGAGACTCAAATTGTGCAAACATATCTACTAGAAATAAAACTATTTGAACATTAACTTGTCAGCAAAGAACATCTTCAAAAAATACTAAGGCTTATAACTATATACCACTAAAACTGGTTAGGTAGTCAAATATGCTTGAAAAACGATCTATACACCATGAAGCATACATTTTGCTCATAAGATCGAGATGATCCTTCAATAATAGCATTACATTTTACAAACAGGCAGACATTTTAAAGCATAAACACAAAAGCTGATTTGAAACGAAGATTTAGGTATGAATTTTACCCAAAACTACTTTCAGCCTTCGAAAGTCTCTTTGTGATTTTAATATTGTAATTATTTATAATTAGGCGACGGAAAAGTACCCCATAGATTTGTCATGCTTTGTGCACCACCAATGGTGCAAAGTCAAGTCGATTCAGGCAAAACATGAAATAAAGAAAATTGAATTTTGGGTGCTGGGCAGTTCTATTTTGAAAACATTGTCATACGTTCTTTGGACCTTGTCAACTTTTTATAGTTTGTAAACCCCGAATAATAAGTCAAAGGTCAAAATACATTTTTAGAAAATTGAAAGACCAGAAATCCTGGATAACGAGCAACTTATAAATTTAGACATTTTTGCTCATTTTCTGCTATGTATAGGAAAATATGTGTATTATATATTTAAAAAAAAAAAAAAAAAAGAGCAAAAAAAAAAAAAGCACCAGCACATGTGCTCTTCATCAGAATTTTTCCTAGTTAGCACAATTAACTCAATCCCACAACTGATGTAATCAGAAAGCCAGGCCCTCCCCGAAGGCCTCCAGCACAGAGCCAACAGGAACGTTGCCACTGGTGGGTTGGTCCGTCAAATTACTCGCTGGAGACACAGAGAGGCTGCGAAACAACAGGTCCATGGAGGGAAGAAGGGGCTTAAGCAGGCTTACGGGGCAGAACGCTGAGCCGCCGTGGGGTGTAAAGTTTACCTTGTTCGGGTCTGGACAGGAGGCAATGACAGTGGGTTTGGGCTGACCCACAGTGCTACAGAAAAAAAGAAGTCAGAATTCAGAGCAAGAACAGACTCTTAAAGTAGAGTACAGATGCAATAAAAATACAATGTTTTCAATAATGTAAGGTTTTATTAATGTTTGGTATTGTGGAGGCATACAAAATGAAGGTTTGACCTGAGAGAAGATTCAACATGGATCTAAACTTTGCACTGTGCATTATCCATCATTAATGTTTAAAAATGAATTTGCTGTCAACTGAAGCTTGCTTTACGTCTGTAGCAAATTGTCCAGCATTAAGAAATGTAAATGCCCTATATTTTAGCTTGTACTAAAATTGGGCACCAATCAAAACTAATAGAACTGCTAAATGTCAATCAACTGATCCTCATGTATTAAGCCCTATTCCGTTTATAAACATTATAAGGGGTCCATATAGAGGTTCATTAATAAGGCTCTTAACTTTATACCAAGTTATTACTGTATAGTCATTACCTTGTCTCCTCCCAAACTCTGACTTTCTCACAACCTTCGGGAGGTTCTCTCTGAAAGCAGAAGCTCTTGTTGGGCCCAGGAGAAGATGACATCAGCAGGGGCAGCTCAGTCTCATTCTGGATGTTTGATGAAGACATGGGACACATCTCTGTACTTTCCATTTGTCCTGTAAATAAGAAAACATTCTACATTCTCTACTCACTTTTAAATACAATTAATAAATACTTTGGTGAGCCAAAATCATCCCACAGCTGTTATTTTGTCTAAAAACTAAACATGCATGAGTGTTTGCTTTATTTGTGGTGAAGTGACCTTGGTGCATGTCCTCAGAAGTGGGTGGTGAGGTGGATATGCCCGTGGGAGAGCAGCAAGGCGAAGAAGAGGCGGAGGATGAGGAGAAGGGTGTAGAGGCATGGTCACTTTGAGATCCACTGCTACAGCTATGAGAAGGGACAGGGGCGCGGTGTCCATCTGGTACCTCCAGAAACTGAAATAATCAGCCTTATTATTGTAGAAAATGAGCCTCTAGGACATGAGAACAGCCTCAAGAGTTTACTGTAGTTAATAGGTACCCTTTGGAGCGCAGGTGATGGCTGGCAGATGAACATGCCTTCCAGCTCTTGATTGAGACCCTCCACACTGCACCGAAGTCTTGGGACCAGAGTCGACAAAGGGGCAAGTGGAATGGGAATTGGCTTTGTCTAAAAAGAAATGTAGGACCACCACGTCTCATTTTATCTTTACATACTTTTGTGCTATAGAAATCAGATGTTTTGTATAATACAAAATCCTGATGAGGCAACAATTGTATTAAATCATCCAAGACACTGAATTGAGATTCAAATCATACATTTTAAAATGGTTGCAAAATCTTATTAACAATGATTAACAGCTGTAGTGACACACTGTATTTTGTTCTCAAAAGCAGAACATACATGATGTATTGGCTTTCCTGTTGCTTCGCTGTTGCATGACATTCATTTCCTTTCCACTACTGCCTCGTTCAGACATATTAAACCACTTAAGTCTATGGTTATCATAAGTCATAATCTGTGCATTAAAGTACAGATATTTGTTGTATGTGCAAGTGTTGTGAGAGGTGAGGTAATGTGTTTGGGACAAGGTTAGGCACCTGTGCAGCTCCTTGGTGATTGTTCCCGTGTGGATATCCATGGAGGTCTTTGTCATGGCCTCCAGAGATTCCAGATTTGCTGCGCTGCTGTAGTTGCTGTTTTAGTTTAGCAATCTACAATAATAATAGTTTTTAGCCAATTGATGAGCATAAAATAATGATTTAAGGTGATAAAGACACACGCTGACCTCTTTGAGATGCTCAGCACTGCCCCACGATGCTGAACGTTTGTGGCTGCTGATACTGTGTCTGCTTTGGGATTTGTCAGACCATGAATCTGGAGTCTAAAAAAATAAAACTACATTTAAAATGTAACAAGAACAAAAATAAACAAACATTTGAAAATGGTTGTAGTTATGGCACAAAACTTTAAAATCACAATTTGGACTACATTTTGACAATATTTCGGGTACATAGCATGCAAAAACTTTTCATGCTTTATGCTTGATCTGACAGCACATCACACCAGGCACACCCACAGACTCACTGCTGTTTGCACTTGAAGAGCAACAGGCCCATAGAAACTGAAAAACAGAGAAGGCGGAGGATGTGGGCTAGTGTAAAGCAGTGGCGAGTGTCTGCACCCCGAGCAGAGGATGGGTGCAGTCTAAACGGCTTTGTCAGCTGACACCAGGGACTGTTCTCATGGTTGTGGTTCTCTTACTGTGTAATAACTGTGCGAACTGTGGACACTCCCTTCCCCTATCTTCTCTGTACTCTGCAAAATGTGCAAAGTTATCTTCTATATTATGTCATAATACAGTTTCTCCTTCACAATCTCAGCTCCACAAGCACTATTTTGGAAATACATTCAACTTTGACACATTTCTGAAACTTTCAGTTTCATAAACATTTTAAACAGTTTATACTAAAGTTCTTGATATCATAAATAATTTTGTTCAAAATTTAGTTTAATTTATTTGCACATTTGATCTGGAGGACAATGTTAACCAAGTTCTCTCACCTGAGTAGATTTGTCTTTCTGACACAAGCTGCTGTCCACCTCCTTGGGCCAGTGTCCCAGCAAGTAAGGCCCAACGATGGCATCAAGAGACACTGTCCGCCTCATGCCACTCTGCTGATGGGCTTTGGCCTTTCCAGCTGTAAAGAGGACACAACAGGAAAAAGTAAGCATTTAGTCATTATTAACACCATAGCCTACAGCCTGCTGATATAGCCTCATTTGCAAAAACAATATACTTTTAATGGAAATGCTTTGGATAGTGCATTTGTCAATTAATTTATCATGTGCGTGATAGCAATGCATTTTTGTATTTTCGACATCAACATCATCTTAAAATATTAAATATATCTAGATTTCAGAAACGGTTTATTGCCATTGTCAGTGATCAAAATTCACAAACATAGGAACTTGCTTTGGTGTAAGGTGCAACATAAAACAATGAATAAAATATATAAATAAGGCATGCATAAGATTAAGATAAAATAAAATAGACTAAGATAGACTAAGACTATATACAGAAATGTACAGTTGGCAGACAGTGCAAATGTAGCAGTGCAAATTTGTGCATAATTCATATTTTGTTACCTAAAGTACATCTAGGCCAGTGCCATTAAAAATGGTTGGTGTAAAAATAACCAGCTCACCTTCTCTTCGGTTAAGTCTTGGTTTGCAGGCCAACTGAAAGGGGACCGTCGCCTTGAGAGGTTGCAGACCTAGGGCAGCCCCCCGGCTCTGTCCCAGTGCCCCTCGGCTGGACATCTTGCAGGAGGAAGAGGCTGTGTGAGTGTGTTATGGGGGTCCTGCCTGGAGCTTGGGGGCGCTCTCTTGCAGTGTGGCTGTTACAGCTGCACGTCTCTCTGATGATGAATACTCAAAAACCCCGTTACAAACTTCGGTCTTGAGTCATCTAAGCAACATTTATACCTAGATTATTTTTCCAATGACACGTTTCTTCATATTGTTGAATTATCAAGCGGTTCCGTCAGTATAACTGGCGTGAATCACACTTTTCCTTGTGTTGGTGCGAGTTAGCAGCTTAGCAGGCAAGTTTCTTTGTGAGGATGTTGCGATATTTCACCCTGGTGTCGAAAAATAAAGCCACTTCAGTCTGCAAAAAAAACCCCAAAAAAACTAAAAGTTGATCTTCCGCGTCTTCTGTGCAACGCCGAAGGTCCCATTCATGATTTAGATCGGATTATATCGTGTTTTGACGGGCCTGAAAGTTGGCAGTTACCACAACTAACCCTCCGAGTGCTTGCTCTACAACACTTACTCCACGCTTGGTGTGGATTTAATTATGTGGGGCCGAGCCCAGCTGCGCTTCTCACTTCTGATTGGTTAATGTGGCAGCGTAGTTCGAGCTGATTGGATAAAGCTCCATCAATCCTCCAGGACAGGGATATATATATATATATATATAAAAAGTCACCACCTACTACAGTCTCAAAACAGTTTAAAACAATCCAAATGAAAGACCATTTGCACAATTTGATTTAATTTCTGCGCTTTACGTATATATATATATATATATATATATATATATATATATATATATATATATATATATATATATATATATATAATAGTGGTTAAATTCAGAGGTGTGTCAGCTGATTTTGGGTGGTTTGTCGGCATGTTTAGCTGTGTGCTTTGTGGGAGATAAATGCACCGGCTAAGAGTCTTAAAGGGAGTGCCAAAACTTTGACTGATGAACTGTTTACAGATAACACAACATGGTTATCCTTGACCACATATAACATTTACATGACTAACTCCTATACAACATTACTTTGTGTGGAGCTGGTAAACTGGGGTAATATTAAATGCCCAAACGTGTCCGACAGAAACATTTGTCTATTTGATTGACGAAGCTTTTTAACAGTGATGCTTTTTGTCTGTCCTTTCTCAGACCTGGGTAGTTACTTGGACTGTGGTCAATTGGAATGTGGCTCTTTCATTATAAATTTCATTCATTTACCAAAGGACCTCCAGCTGCTCTTTACCCTGACCCTTGTATTAGTCACTCCTAAGAAACAAATGGTCCTAACCTATGACCTTGTAAGTTTAAATCCTTTCAGCAGTAGAGTGAAAAATACAAAAAGGAAAAGTAGACAATGCATGACCAGGGCATCATACCTACAGTACCGTTATTCCATCTGACGTTGCCTTTAAGCCAAAGACTCAGCCTATTATTTTCCAGTGTCAATCATTATGGCTACTGTTCATTGAAACTTGCCAATGGAGAAATTACAGGGTGTATATTGAAATCCTAATGTCCTACACAAATGCATTAACACAGAGACAGCATTAACAGCTATTATTCAAAAAGGCAGTTTTATTGCAGTTTCAAATTAACACAACCTCCCAGCATAAACATGAGATTGTTTTAAAACATAGAAAAGTGAAGAACAAACCCCTACAACGGGCACTTTCTTCCCAACCCTTCTTACATATGCCTAAAACAAACAGATTAGGAAAAAGAAAACATTCGTTTTGCATAGTAACAAAGCACTTTGATGCAATACATACTGTATCCTTAATGTCATGTTCAAATAAAAGTGTCTTTTAAAGACCTGTTCTAAAACCCGCATCTAATGTTTTCAGTGTGTATAATAGCAACACATTTCTTTAATTTCATATGAAAACAAATAAGATAAAATAACACAAAAAAAAATCTTTGAAGAAATTGACAGCTCAGCCGAGCTTTGACAGTGTTATGCAACTGGCAGAAGGAGAATGATTGACAACACACACCAATGGGCATGGCTTACTCTCAATGCATATGAATGAGAACAACGACCTTTTGTACCAACTGAAGAATTATGTTGAAGTTTCCATATTTGACCAGGCATTGATATCTAGACATGGACATAACATATTAAAGAGTCTACCATAAACATTCATCCATTAAAGTCCAAAGCAGACACTACAGAAGTTTACAGTGGGTTGTAGTTTAAGGATTTGGCAAAGCTCAAAGTAAAGGGACTTGTGTAAGGGCCATATACAAGTCTCTGCTTACCAAAAGTCTTTTTTTAATCATATCTTCCTGTTGAACAGTCACAAAGGGGTTGGCAATGTCTTCGGCGCCACCTAGCTGGGCGAGGGAGCAGGACTGTTGTCTGTGCTGATATGAACCAGGCACTCACTGGACTTGAGGCTAGCCATTGACTTGCAGCTGGGAAGGGAGGCCAAAGAGCCACACAGGCCCATCATTGAGGGATTGTAGTCCTTTTCTAGAATAAAAAAAAAAAATTAAATAGACACCAATTTCAATTGGAAATGAATGTATAATCTTGCAAGTACCGGTTGTACACCAGGGTCCGTTATGTCTCCCTTCCATCTTTTGAGAGTCTGAATCCAGGCTGATCTCTACAGACAAAAGCTCTGTACTTGGGAAACTCCGCCTGAAATATGAAAAAGTTTGCAACTTTCTTCAAGGGAGTTATACTGTGTAAAATAAGCAATATTGTGATCAAAGCATGTGTGGCAAGTTATTATTAGTTTTGTGCGTTGATAGCTTTTATGTCATGTTTTTCTCTTGTACGATTAATATGCTAATAGGAATAAAATTATACACAATAAATTCATCATCAAACCTGCGAAACATCCGGACATCTTCTTGGCTGTTATATGACTGCAGTGAGGGCCATTGGTTAATCAAAGGAATAGAAATATTCTTTACAAGGTGGCTTGGGTCACATGGTATTAAGCTTGTCCTGTCAAAATATACATTTCAGACTATTAGATCATTGTCTAATGATCTAATAATCTGACTTTTTATTAGGGCTGCAACTATTAATCAGAAGAATCGGATCAATTGTGTCTAATTGACTACAAAAATAATAGCTATTTTAACATTTGTTAATTGTTATCTGGACTACAGCACATGCCGAAAGACTTTTTCCAACAGAAAGCTGAAACATAAAATCAAAATGTGACTAAAAACAATTTGTAATTGAAATCAATAGTACACATAAACTGAAAATATTCTCTATCTAGAAACCCTAAGTTAGTTGTTTGACTAATCAAAAGGGAAAAAAGCTGACAAATGAACTAATGAAATAATTGTTCTTTGCAGCCTTAGGTTTTCTGTAGGTATTCATAAAAAAGTGAATCTGAGTACTTTTCTTGATACTTACATCTGCTCCTGTAGCTCCAAAATTACAGCCTCTAGTTCTTGTTTCTCCTTCAGTGTTTGACTCTGAAGCTCTTCCAACCTGGACCTGAGCTTCCTGTTTTCTATCTCTGTGTTTTTGAGCTGAGATTCACGTAGACGAACTAGCTCCTCCAGATACCCCTAGTACCACAAATACACAATGTCAACAAAACACTAACTATAATTTAGAACTATAATACAATTAAACACACCTTCTGGGCATTGACAATCTTGAACCTTTGCTCCATCTTGCGACACTTGTTGCTCCAGCTCTCATCGTCGGTGACCAGGGGAATATAGGGGTGTTCAGGAATACTGTCATCGCTTGTGCTGCTGTCAACACTCCGCCGATCATCTTCATCACTGAGATACTCGTAACTGTAGTAAGTGGAGTATGTGCATGATTAGATACATTTATGACAATTATAACTACATTATGCCTATGTCCTGTTTGTACCTTTGTGTGAATTTTAAGTAAGGGGTATAGTCAATAACAGCAGCTGATTTTCCATCCAACGCTTGTCCTTTGAGACAAAAACTGTAAAGCCAAGACTCATTACATAAAAGCATTAAAACGCATTTATAGCTTAAAGTGCGTATGACAGGTTTCTATGATTTTCTAAGTTTGACTTTATTTAGTGCATTAATATCTGTTGTAAACATAAATTATAGTTTTACACCGATCAGGTCACTGTTTGCGGAGAAAAGTTGAAAAACCTGTTGAAAAATACAGGAAGTAAACAAACTGATGACATCACACCGGGGAGACAAAGGTTATGCATCATTTACGCAAAATAAACTACTTTTTTGACCCTTTAAACATTTATTCAACAAAATAAAGGTGTTCACATTTATTTTTATTTATGAGTGTTGGCCCAGTTTACAGTGTTGTTGCTATGGTAATTTCCTAGCGTGATGTCATCATTTACAACCAGGAAGTAAAATTAAAAAGCTAAAAATTGCAAAAAAACGGTGTAAAATTTGTAAAGAATTTTAGCTAATTTTGAAATATGCTTGTCTGAACTAATTTTGGTTGAATGAGCAGCCCAACCTGTCATGGGCCCTCTTTTTTCAGGTACTTAGTACTGAAACATAAGTAGATCCTCATTTTACATTTTGTTCATTAGAAACTACAATATTGATCTAAAACAGCTTGATAATAGAAATTGATTAATTTACTTCCTGTTCAAAACTGCAGAACCGATAAACCCTGCCTCTTGTGGCATTTCACCGTAACAAGCAGCAGATTGTCATTTATGTGTTTTTACTTTTGAAAAGTGGCTAGGGCTACGTGTATCACTTGGAGGTTTAATTTGACAATTAATTGCAAGTAAGTATCTAAGTATATGATGTAGGTGGAGATAGGGGGTAGGTGAAAATAAGAATTTTCAATGCACTTGAGCCTCTAATGCAGGACAATACAGGATTACTCAAATATGCATGAAACATCTAACAAAACAAATGATGAGAAAACACTGTGGTAACAAAGTTGTAAACTCATTAAAATTGATTTTGCACAATTATGTTCCCTTTTCACCTAAAACTCTCACCTAAAATCAATGGCTCCGAGTCCTATGAGCATGCCTGTTAGCACACTGGATTCCTCTCTCAACATGATGGCACCTTCTGCATAAAATTTCCTAAAGTGAAAATATAATAGTTATTGTTAATTGAGAGTATTTTAAATGTATTTGGTATTTTGATAATATAAAATTATTAACCTAGTAGTTCTACTGTCCCTTAAGGCAGTGGCTACGTACTCAGACAACCTTTTCTCCATCAGTGCTACTCGTATCCAAGCACGACCCTATAAAGTTCATTAGATCGTTTTACTATTATACATTTAACTATTATACTTTAACACATTGTGGACATGGAATAGAATTTTTAATACTGTGACTTACCTTTGCTCTTGAGGTGTTGATGTTTTCCATATTGTCAATGCTGCTAATGCAACTGTTAGGGACTTTAGAACAAGCCAACCGTATGAAGTCCCAAAAACTCCGCTGGCCATCAAACCAGCTTCCAGAGCCTGCAAAATAATAAAAATCATACTATTGTAATATTTGACTAACAGAAGGATAAAACTTTACCAAACTTAATTTTGTTACCTTTGAATCTGTGACTGAGGATATGTTCGAGTACGGCTGCAAAGTTCATAAATTCTTCGGATAAATCGTCAATAGGCTCTGCGGTGTACTTCTCCAGCAGTGTCTTCACAGAAAACCTGTGAAGGAAAGAGCATAAACTCAATAAGAAACACATTATTTTATTTTATTTTAAAAAGTGACATTGTCCTCAGGAAATCTTGATTTTCACAGTCCTGGTACTGCATATTTATCCAACATTTTGTGACAGATAAAAGTACTAAACAGCTTATGAGTGCTTTGGCCTGAATCTGCATGTTTATGAAAATACAAACATGTATTTTTCAGAAACAAAAAAAGAGATATTGATTGATACAGCCAACAGTGTCAGTCTGTGAAGGTACTAGTCTGCTCTATCTTTTTGCTTACAGATGATGTAATCCATTTACTGAGAGGAATTGAGTCACATGAGCTTTCAGGAAGCTATAACATAGTCAAGAAACACTGGTCGTTAGGAGGACTGTTATATGTAGTGTGTTAAACCAAGGCATGTTAATTATCTTATCAAACATAAGCCATTCTGCAACCACTGCCTTTTAGGAACACATGAAGAAAATTAGGATTTTTTTGTTATTTTTAAAAAGTTAGTAGGCTACTAATACTACTTAAATGGACAGATACTATAGGGTACATGGTCTGTTCATAAATTCAAAGAACATACACAATCAAAGATATACTTGGGCATCTGTGAGGGAATCCTTGACACAGAATATTCAATAGTCATTGTTCTGGGATAACAAAGCCTCCTTCATTGTGATTGTAAGAACTGGCCACTGTCATCATGGGTACTTCCACCGTACAGTGGCCACCAGGCCATGGTATGACCCAGATAAGCTCATCATCAGGTTGTACAGTGATAAAGTAAAAACAAATCTAAAAAAGGAACAGATTATGAATAATATACCACTGCAGTTGATCCATTTGTCCTGACTGAAGACAGGTCATAATAGTAGGCCTACATGTAGCCCAGTTCAGTTAAAATACCTTCTCGTGTTAAACTATCATTGCCTAGAACATGCCCCAGCTGCGCTTTACCCACCCTCAACGGCTAATTGGACTTTGCCTTGATGTACAGGTCTTTGAGCGCGTGCCTGGGTCCCTGGGGTGCCAGCCCGTCCCTGCTCCAAGAAGGTTGTTGTCATAGCAACCACGCCATCAGCGGAAGAAAATACATAGTACTGACCTGATGTTTTTACCATAATGTGCATGTGAAGCACTTTGGGCAGCTGGTATTGCTGTAAATGGGCTATAGAAATAAAGTTGGCATTGACATTGTCATTGACAAAGATGCGACGACTGAAGTGGTCAACTGTGAGGAGTTTCTAGTTCACATAAAGGAGACAGGTCATGGTTTAGCTAACACAGTTAGCTGCGCTGAGCTGTCACTGTCAGATGAACACAGTTGTCCTTTTGGACGAGACTGACCTGCACACAGTAATCAGGTTCCTCCTCTCCACGGCCAGGTTTCGAGCAGCCGCCTTCGCAGACGCGTCTCCCGTGGCCATGGCTGAATGTCCAGAGCATTGACCAGAGCCGGGCTTCATCCAGGACCAGCGGACCCCTCCCTGCGGCCCCCTCCTCCTCCTCACTACTGGACCGAGGACAGAGATGCTTCAGCCGGCATGAGAGCTACTGACTGTCCGTGCTCTCACTGTGCTCCTCTCGCCTTGTTTATGCCTATGTCTGTGGACCACAACAACAATGTTTTGTAGCCTCTGTACTGCGAAAAGCTAAATGCGAGTCGTACTGTAGAGGGTACATCCAAACCAAACCCCACACCTCTCATCCTGCGCTGTTTCTCCGCCTCTTTTTGACTACATTATTACGTCACAGGATCAGCTGGAGGCCGAATATGACGTGATGCACAGACGAAAAATAGGTCCACTAGTAATTTTCTTTTCTTTTTTTTTAAATAACAATCTTTACAAATAATACAAGATTAGGCCTTGTAGTTGGCACTCGTAGGCCAGCAGCACCATATCGTGTAAAGGCTAATCCAGTCTAGATCGAGTCATCCTGATGCATCATCCAGTCGCCCTCTGCTCTTTGAGACCTTTTTTCAGGCTCAGTATCACAGCCTCATCAGTCTGTGCAGTAGCCGACCTACAGCTTCATACTTTCCCAGTCACAATGTTCCAAATCTTTTTCAATGGACAGATGGTTGGGGGTTGTGTGTCCTTTTTGTCTTGGTGGTGTGATGGCACCAATATAGAAAAGCTGCCCTCATGCTGCCATCACAGTGCAGCCAGGCTCGAGTCCAAACTGACTGGTAACGTTTTAAAATAATAGTGCATGAGATAAGCCACTAGTTTATCATGACTCACGAATTAATACATCATCAATTTTAAAGTGGTGCAAAGACAATATGCTACAATACATTTATTGTCAATAATATAGTTTAGATACCTGCTCCTCCAAGGTCCATAAAATCCCATGTGGTGTGCCCCAGGGTTCCATTTTAGGTCCTGTGCTTTTTAACCTATACATGCTCCCTCTTGGTGATGTCATCAGGAGACATGGAGTCAACTTCCACAGTTATGCTGATGATACGCAGCTTTATATCTCCATGTCTCCCGATGACACCAGGCCAATGGATGCTCTTTTTAACTGCATTTTAGACATCATATCCTGTATGGCAGAAAACTTTCTCCAGCTTAACCAGGACAAAACTGAGGTTTTAGTCATCGGTCCTGAGGCCCAGAGAGAGAAACTTTTATCCAAACTCCAAGAACAATCTCTTAATCCATCAGCACAAGTAAAAAACCTGGGTGTTATCTTTGACTCTGAGCTCACTTTTATCCCACACATCAAGAACGTCACAAAAATAGGTTTTTATCATCTAAAGAACATAGCCAGAGTCCGCCCCATTCTCTCTCGGGTCAACACGGAGACGCTGATGCATGCTTTTATCTCCAGTCGTATAGACTACTGTAATGCCCTGCTCTCTGGTCTTCCCAAAAAGAGTATTGCAGGTTTGCAGTTATTACAAAACGTGTCCTGACTAAGACCAGGGGGCGGGACCACATTACACCGGTTTTAAAATCACTGCATTGGCTCCCCGTAAATTCACTGTAATTCATTCCATTCACTGTAAAGCACTTTGTGTTACATTTTATATGTATGAAAAGCGCTTTATAAATAAAATTTGATTTGATTTGATTTGATTTGAATATTATACAAGTCTCAAATGAGGGGCAAACAATATTAATTATTTATTAATTATTGTACAATCACAATATTTTTTTATTATATTCACAATCTTTTAGCTGTCAATAAACACAGGACTACACACATCTTTTGATCTTTATTATGGTAATTACAATTATTAATCCCTTCTAGAATTTGTACAGAGTTTCTCTGGTGAAGACTAGGGGCAGTGTTGTCAGTATGTCCACAGACACCTTTGGACCTGGGAGGACAGTGTGAAATTCTGGATGCGGTTGTGAGGACGCTGAGGGCAGAGGAGGGTTTAAAATGCCACCATGATCTCTGCTACATATGGCTTCTGTCATTTTAAACTGTAAGGTCTTACAGTCTGGACACATTTATCATACTAACGGTTCTAGACGGCCGCTGTTCCATAGCAGGGCTATAGTTGCTAAGATTATAGCTATAGCATGCTACTAATGTTCAGCAAGAGCATCTAAATCAGTGTCAGATTTACAACACTGTCTCAATTTCTTTCAAAGATGAGAAAATGTCTTCTTCTTGTGCCTGTGATAGCCTCGTTACCTTTCCACTTTGGACATTTCTGGCAACATTTGCTGACTCTGATTGGTTGGTTTCTGAGTCGCTTGGGACAAACCCAGGTAGGCTGTTTTGTGGACTGATAGAAGTGGAATATGGTGGTTGTCCATTGGCATTGGTGGCATTAGTTGTAGCACTTTCAGTGCAAATGGCACCCCCAGTGAAGGAGAAAGCCCGAGGGTGGGTGGCAGAGACACTGTGGGTGGTGGTGTGGGACATCATGCCGCCATAATAACAGCTGCCTCCACTGCTGGTTATCCGGGCTTTCTGTTTGAGGTCCAGAGCTAAACTACGGCGCAGCCAGGCCTTCTTCACCTCAGCCTGGACCTATGGGCATGGAGCATTCAATAAGAAATGCTAATTTAATTTAAATGTCAAGGATATTTGTAACACACATACTTCACCATTGCAGAAACAATAGATGAATGCCACAAAGAATCCCTAAAGAAACAAAGTAATTAGTTTGCACAAATACTGGTAATGTCAGTTTTTATTATGATATTGTTATTGGTTATTTGCTCTGCACTTCTAAGCCGTTCCATACTGGCCAGAAAGCAGGTTGGCTCAAAAATATAATGCGCACATGACATGAAAAATATTTCTTTTTATCATAATTAAAAGGATGATTTATTTTCAGGATCAGAGTGTGTAAGTGTTATACCTGTGAAGAGTTGAAGAAAATCTCATAATGCATTTGCACCTGCCACAGGAGCCCAGACACTTCCGTGTAGGGCAGAGCCATGAAGACCATATAGTGCACTCCAAACAGAGGCATCAACACCAGTGTGGACTTCAGCAGTTTCCTGGACACAAATAAGCGCATTCATTTACAAGTTACTTATTTAAGACAAATATAAATAAGAAAGTAAGGATATACCGATACTGTTGTCTAGGATCCAGTTTACCCGTGTTAGTTTCCCACAGTTTAGAGGCTAGAACACGGATTATATTGACAAAAAGAAGGAAATTCACCTGCAAGGCCAAACATGCTATTTTTATGTTATGGTGTAACGATTTATAACATTACATTATCTGTCAACTTACAACAATGGCTGCCAGAATTGGGACCTGATAGATCCACTTCAGGTTTCCAGCACTAATGTCCCAACACCTGACAGTGAAACAAGTTCAAATATTTTGTCAAACCCGCCTCACCAGCCAAGACCACACGCTTTGACAATGCTTTAATACAAAATGTAAAAGGGAAATGGGTCAGGCAAATGTCAAACTGGACTAAAACATAATTTTGGACTAGAATCTTCTCAAGATTATTATTCTTCTCTCTCTTAATTCCCACAATCTCACAATTACAACATTAATTTACATTCAGGGAAAAACTGTATTGTTTTTGTTTGAACCCTCTAGTCTATATTGTATGAAGATTCTCAAATATCTTGAAAAACAATCTAGTTCAATGCAAAAATAGAAAAAACTTATAGTTGTTAAAACAAAATCCATGTTTACTGTGTGTCTGCCAATGATGCACGAGCGCTGACCCAAATGGACACAAACACAGCTGGAACACCTGCAACAAAAGGCATATTGTATTTCAGAAACTGTAAAATAGCACAAATCTAACTGAAATCCATGCAATGCTTACCCCATCCAATAACTGTGAGAGCCCATAGGTAGTTTTTGTCAGAGAGAAAGGCCATAAAGATGAGGCTGTGCAAGTACAATCCTTCTACCAATATCCAATAATGATTAGTGGCCAAAAAGTAGAAAAAAAAGATCACTGCGACTTTACACCAGGTCTACAAAGGAAAACAACAAAAATACATAATGTAAATAAGCGACACATGTCAAATTCTAAATGTTTTGTATCATGTACCATGTGTGGTTTTTGTCCCATGAGCTCAAAGTCCATCCTGCCTTCATCGGCTATGGAGTAAAGCACTGCGTCTTTCACAAAAATACTGACTGCTCGACAAATGAAGGAGGTGAAGAGGTGAATGTGGATGTAATTGCGTGTGCAGTGTAGACGTCTAGAGAAAAACAAGTGTAAATGTTAGGGAAGAATGTTTAATTTAATTTGAAATCAATTTATTTCATCATAATCATTTTGAAATCCAAATTTTAAGATTCTGCATTCTTGTCTCCATGGAGATGTTTTTGTATTGCTTGGAACGTTCCACAGTATGGCAATAAACGTATTTTACTTTAGCTATCTTGCAGCTAATACACTGAAAAACATGCATTCTAACTTTGAGCCTGGCTTGCCTCCCCACAGATAGCAAATTGACCCTTCACCTGCTCGTCTCATGGAGACAGTTACATTTAATGTCATACAAAGGAACATCCAGGTAAAGCAATAACACTGAGAACTGAGAAGTTAGGTCTTTGAAGTCTTACTTGAAGTAGCAGAGGATGGAAACAGCCACCAACAGTGATGCCAGTGAAACTGAGTAACCCACTGTGTACATGAGGTGAAGTCGTTCAAACACCTTCTGGAGAAAAAAACAAAAAGTCACACTGAAAAATGCTAGGAATACAAGGGAAGATTGACAGCGTGTGAGTATTTTCCAGGGCAAAGGCACGCAGGGATCACCTCGTCTTGACTGCGCTGGTTGGAGGTCAGGTATGTGGTGCACTCGCTGTAATTGGCCCAAGTGCGGTTGATGCTGAAAACCTGCTCCCAGTATCCAGAGCCATCACATCTGCGGTAAGCACGACCTAAATCCAGAACAAACAATTAGTATGTGCCATTGGTATGCAAAAAAGATGTTATTTAAATATTTATATTAGATTACACACTTTTGTTGTATAATGAAATGCAAAAGAAGAAATGGATAAAATAAGATGTTCAGAGGCACAAATTTTTGGAATACACTGCCCGATAATATCACATACACTGAGAGCCACTCATTCAAAACAATTCTGCACCCATAGATTTTTGCATGGTTATTTCTTGGGCTCGTTCAACTTCTGATTGTTTTTACTGTGAAGTTTCTGTTTTCTCTTTAATGTCTCAGATGTGTTGATCGACTAGGTGTCTGTTGTCTGTTAGGTTTAATGTTTAATGTCTTGTAATGTCAAATTATGTGTCAGTTTTTGTCCAATTTAATGTTTAATGTTTTTGCCTTCCTTAGGACAGTTAATGAAATTAAGCTTTGGTGCATAATTACATTGAAGCTGCTGGTGACACACGATTAATATACACTGTCCTAATTCAAATTTAAAAAATAAAAATATGAAAAAAAGGTGTTCTATAACCAGTGTTCTATACAGTGGTGCCAATAGTCAACAAAGATTCATTGTGTACCTTAAAAAAAGTTTGTTGTTGCAAAAAAGATCTCAATAATTTATAAAATCACAGGGAACAAGTTCTTTGGCTCTATGTCACACTGATGATTATTACCTTGGTGGTTGAAGTCGTAGATGTATTCTGGACACAGGACGGACACCAGCTGTCCCGCTCTGCTCCGAGGCCAACAGATGATCCCATCCCATTCAGGCGGACACTCACCTTCTGCAAATATGTTGTTTAGATTATTGGATTAATCTTATTGATTACCTTGGATGAATTAACCTGTGTGTGTGCAGCGAAGTAAGTATTAAAAATGGTTGAGAATAGAGCTCTGTTCAAACCTTAGATATAGAAAATGATCGTCACACGCATAATGGATAAAAGTGGACCCACATTCATAGTTGTAATAATAAATGAAGCAATACCACAAACAGGAAATTAAATGGTTTTATCTGATTGAAAATAAATCAGTAGCTGGAAAAATTGCTGACAAATTATATTTTATGAAATGCTTCACAACAATAACAGTAATGGTCATTAAGATGAAAATAGTACCGATAAGTAGAGCCTTCTGAGCCTTGATACTGCGCTCACATCTGGCATGAGCACCAATCAGAACATAGATCTGCTCGTCTCTGCTGATGACATCATCTGAGTCGATCTGTTAAAAGAATTAGTTTGGGATTGAGTTGAGATCAATGCTTTGTGTACTTGGTCAGCTCCCCTTATGACTCCCTAGTTGTGGGTGATTGCAATGCTGCATACTAATCAGTCACCTGGCTAGGAATAAAAAGTGACATATGTTTATATAGATAATTAATTATTAAAGCTGAATTATCCAACTTTTCTCTTCGATATAAATCTGTACATTTTCTTTTTCTCCCCATAAAGTGTATTGCAACAGCAGACCTTAGTGACAAAAATCAGACTAATACATGGTCCCTTCTTTTAATTATAAAACATTTTATAGATTGCAAACTTGTAAGATCATCACTATTACACCTTGGGACGCCCCAACCCCGGGCTGTTATTTGGTTGTCGGTCCTGGTTTCACTTTTCTGTCTGAAAAAGCTGTTCTAAAGCTGTACTAGTGGCAAAAAGATTTTTCATGGTTTCAAAATCAGGCACCCCAGCTTTAGACATAGATATAATGAGATTTGCCTTCTTTCTGAATTGCTTGTTGCAACTGTCATAGGGCGTTTACAAATAAGGGGAAACTTCCATATTGGTCTTGCCATATACCTTGGAGTGGTATGCTTGGAAGCATATCTCTATGACAGCCCCACACATTAGCCCAGATCTGATGTGCTGCCTCCCGGTGTTGTGAAATAGTTGGTGCAAGGTGTGATATGTGGTGATCTTCTGTTAACTGGAGCTGGTCCCACCACATGGGGGTCTAGTCCTAAAGACCAGCAACTAAGACCTTCACCAGCCGCCATGCGTCCGAGTACATTTCACAATCAAACAAAACTATCAGCAGTCAACGAGGCCAAAGAATCTACAGTAGTTTAAAAATATAAACATTGATATAATTATAACAATAAAATTATAATATCTAAGTAATGGAAACAGTTACCTTAAAATTACAATTAAAAAACTAACCTGACAATTAAAAAAAAAAAAGTTGTTTTTGTAGATTCTTGACAATTCTAAAAAGTCTTTTGCCTGATTTTCAAATGGAAATGGTCATATCTTTAGTATTGCAGAGGATTTTTTGTTTTGTTTTGGGATCTGACTTGGTCAAAGTATTAAGCGGTAACAGCAGCGGTATAAATCAGCAAAGACAAATCAATAAGGAAGAATCATTATTATTGTACAAAAGGAAAAAAAAAACAATTACGGTTTTGACATTAGTCTTGCATTAGGTCATAAATTGATTTGTGCAGTGTGTGTGATTTAAGGTCACAGGGCAGTGGGTTGTAAGTCTGTCAGCGCCGATTGACTGAGAAAATTAACAAAAAGAAAGGTAATGGTGTGCTTTACTACTGCAGGGTCATATTTCAGTCGGTGTGGGGTTAAATGGGTCAGTTGTGATGCATTATGTTGGAGGACTGAATGTTTGGTCATTGTAGATTCTGCAATTTCATAGTCCAAGTCCTAGGTGTACACTTGCATCTACAGTCTTACACAGTCAATGACCCAAGCTGACAAATTACTTTGATTCAGTAAAATAAATTAAAGGTAAGTCTGTAACTTAATATTTGTGAAGGGACTATTATAGTAATTATTATGGTTCTGAGCAAACAAAACAAAACAAAACAAAACAAAATACATATTTAGGTAAATAGCCTACAAGCTAGGCTCTTTCATATTTCCTGTAGCTTTGATCGCACATTCCAAACTTTTCCAGAACATAGAAAGGGTGTTTAAAATAATAATTTATTATTACTTTTCCAGGCTTGAGTATTTGTAATAAATTTGGAAACAATTGTATTTTTTCTTTATGTCCTATGAGTTGTCTTACATTCCATGGCCTTGTGATCAGAGAAGCTCACAGATACATGAAATTTTCTATCTTTGGCCCAAGGAGCAGTAGCGCCAGAGTGCTATCTCTGACTCAGATTCGTAACAAAGTGTCATATTTTTTAGTACAATGTGAAAATTAAAATGTACTATATATTCTGGAAACTTACAATGAATTAATGACTTCAAAATGTTATGTTGGCTGAAAGTACTTACCAAAGCAACCACTGTTACTACACAGTGGAAAAAGGTGAGAGCAGGAGTCAGTCCAGTCTGCATCTTCCCTCAAAAGAATTTAATTCACAACTGAACACATTTTGACCTCCTCATCCTCTCCTCCTCAGTAACCTGGATCTTGAAGTTAATGAATTTGTTATTCCATCAGTGAACAGGTAGATAAGTACTACCACACAGCATCTTTCTTCTCGTCCCACACAAGTGTCATGTGTCAGGTTTGGGGACAGCACAGTTCAGGAGCCTGTGGCATTCTGAAGAGACCAAATGTTTCCTTGGACGAGGAAGCATAACTGTGTAAGAAAAGCCCATTTTGCCCCCTGAATGGGCTGGCTTTGATTGGCTGTGTCTTTCACCTCACTTAACCCTTTGTGCCACTCCTTCACTGATTCTCAAAGTCAGACAGTACTCACACATAATGTACTTCACTTTTTATATAGCTAGTATTGGAAGACATGCCACCAGAAGTCTTTTTTATTATCATCTGTCATAATTAATGCCTTAAATTTGAATAGTTTATAAATAACTATTGATTACCATAGTATAATAAATAATCAGATACGTTCTTAATGTGTGAATTATTATTGCAGGCCCCAGTACGGGAGACTACGGGAACCTCTGATCTAGTTTTAAAAAGAACTGAAAAAATAAATAACGCTTTTATTTTGAAAGGCATTTTACGTCATCGTAAACCAGGAAGTGTCCGGTTCACAACAAGGTTAACAGTAGATGCACGTTCTTGGATGCTTCATGGCGTGAGTTACTTTAATGCTTTAAAATCAAAACCCATTCATACAGCAATGCCTCTAGTTTTACTCCATGCAACCCATTATTTTAAAAATCTATAACGATGCAAAGCCGGGCTGTTTTCCTCCTCATTCTCGCTTTTTCCCTGTGTCAGTTTGTTGATACCTGACTGTCTGTGTGAAGGGCATGGCGGTGGTGGCTGTGAGACCCCTGCGTGCTCTGTGTCCCCGGGCACTGTCCGCTGTTTGGAGAAGTTGTCCGCCTCCTGCTATCACTGTGCTCCCCGCCTCATGCGCCTGGTCGCCGGCCTGGAGCAGCTCTGTGAGGACACTGCATCTATGCCCCTCCCACTGTGCAGGACACAACAAGTGGTCCAAAGTCAAGCACATAAAGGGACCCAAAGATGAAGCCCGGGGGAGGATGTTTATGAAATTTGGCATGTTGATAAAGATAGCTGTAAAAGGTAACGAATTATTGAGTATTTGCGTTTCATTGTCAATTTTTTAAACATTTATGTCCTTGCAGAAGGTGGATCCAACCCTGACTTAAATTTAAACTTGGCACATTTACTGGAGCAGTGCCGAAATAAAAACATGCCCAAGGCTTCTGTAGAGGCTGCAATAAAGAATGCTGTAAGTACACAAATTGAACAGTAAATTGTATTTTGCTATAGTCATTGTTACCATGTATAATAAATAATAGTAACATGAGTCTTGTTACAACAGGAAAAGGCCAAGCCAGCATCTCAGCAGATGTTAGAGGTTCGTGGGCCTGGCGGGTGCCTGCTGCTTATTGAAGTCCTGACCGACAACAATTCACGAATGCTGCAAGATATTAAAAAGATACTCAATAAGAATGGGTAAAAAAAAAGTGTAAAATTATTACTTATTACTTAAGACTTAATGTATTGTAATATACTTGTGGTTTTAATATAATTGTTTTTATGTATGTATATTATATACTGTAATTTACTGTGTTTACTCAACGATGAGAGGGTGTTTAATTCTGGTTAGAAACCACTAGATGTCTCTGTATGTACAGTGACTGGTCTCAGAGAACAGTTTGCTTTTATCATACATTTTTTAAAATCACACTATTTACGTAATACTGTGTCTTCACAGAGGTACGTTGTCAGATGGAGCCCGCCATAATTTTGAGAAAAGAGGAGTGGTGGTGGTGCCATCTAAAGATATCACAGCTGAGCAGGCTCTGGAGCTGGCCATTGAGGCAGGAGCAGAGGATGTTCACGAGACTGAGGATGAAGAGGAGCAGTCCATCCTAAAGGTCAGTTGACCTGGTTATACAGTAATAAATTCTACTTTATGATCATTCTTCTGTTGCTACATGCTAAAAATGTGAATTAGTACTTTCAAGTTGCACGGTGGAGTCTGCACGTCCTCCCCGTGTTACCGAGGTTGATTGGCTCTAAATTACCTGAAGTGAATGAATGTGAGAGTGAATGGTTGTCTGTCAATGTCCGTGTCTCTGTGTCACCTCTGCGACAAGTTGGCCACTGTCCAGGGTCTACCCCGCCTAAGGCCCAACGTTACTGGGATAGGCTCCACTCACCAGCGACAAAAATGAATGACTGAATGAAAGTTGCAGAAGTTATTGCTTTGTTTACTATGGCATTAAACCTATACGTGTTAGCTTGGTGTTTTTATAAAAAAAATTAAAATAAACTTTAAAAAAAACATGCATTCTACTGTCAGTGGGCTCATAACTCTACAAAGATGACTTGGCCTGATGGCATCACCTGCTGTTTCCATGGAAAAATATAAGTTTAATACCATACTGTGGAATATTCCTAATCGACAAGCAGTCAAGATAAATATAAAACAACAATTCATCAATGTAAATGTTGACGCGATTAGTAATACACATCACATGTTTAAAATATTTGTTTATTCTATCGTAGTTTATCTGTGACACGGCGGAACTGAAAAAGGTGCGGACATCGCTGGAGCAGCTGGGAATGCACATCATCTCAGCGGGATTGGAGTTTGTTCCTCGTAGAATTTTGCCTTTAGATGAGGATCAGATTAACAGTGCATCAAATCTGATAGAAGCTCTAAATGACTGTCCTGAAGTTATCCGTGTTTGGGACAACATCCAGGCCCATAGCTGAGGATGCCTTAAAAACACTCAAGGAACACTTCATATTTCACATGTGAAATACAATTGTGCATAGACTATTATGGATTCAAAAACATATAAAAAAAGATTTTTAATACATTTTTTCAATTTGCCTATTTATTTGATTTAAACCATTTCTGTTATTTTTACACAAATGGCCACATATGTGTTTTTATTTTATAATACATTGCCTTAAAGAATACATGTGTCTAAAGGTTAACAATGAAGGACAATTTGGCCAAAGTTGTCACAGCTCATTACCCCCTCATATTACTGTAATGTCAACAGTCTAGTCAATAAGATCCCACATTAGCAGCATGCATGCATCATATCAAGCATATTATACTATAAGATATCTAATATTTGATTTCCGTTAGATCATAAAGTCACATATGTGGCTGATGGCTTTACGTATTATTAACCCAAACAGGGCAGTGTAGGGACAGTGAAATGTAATTTGACATTAATGGGGAAGTTCAGAGTAATGGCTTTGGGCCTTTTTGCTCCATTTATCAATGCCCACTATTGATCTCCCTGTCAGTTCCTTTCAGCTATAGGATGGCATTGATTGGTTTCTAGTGTTAGCGAATGGTGCGCAGCAACATGTGAGCCAGCGGTCAGTTGTTTGCCCTGTGCCAGAGTGGAAGGTCCAACATTGACATCTGTATCACACCAGAAACCTATTTATTTTGCCTCAACATGAGCCGCAAATGAGGAGCCAAGACATTTCTCTCAAGCCTAATCAAAATTTAGTGGGATGGAAGTTTGAGCCATGGATGCTTGAAGGTCAAGGGGGGCAACACATTGTACTTTGCTCAGGTATGTGTATTTATTAAATTTTATTTGAAGTTTCAACAGACTTTTTTTTTTCATAATTAGCTTGCTCAATGCTGCTTGTTAACCCTGCAATGATATAACCATGAGCCAGTTGTTGGGATGTGTCCAGTAATTAAAGCCGAGGTGTTTGGGGAGGGGCTAAATTAGATGAGCATTCTGGGAAACCATAATAATTAATCTGCCCCCCCCCAGTGTGTAGACACGCACTACTTGTTAAACAAATCTGCTGTAAATTAATATATTCACAGTTTCTGTGCAAAAAAGAAAAAAAAAACTTTTTAGACGAAACAATACAAAATTTTGTAGGTATACCTGTGACAGTTGTTTAATTGTACAATCATTTTCAGGTGACGCTTGATGTCCGACGTGGACCTAATGAGGACTGGGGGCCCAGTTGAGTGTAGATCTCCTCCGACCCCTCGGATGGAGCTGCTCAGTCCCTCCAAGGTGATGGACCGATCTCAAAACGTCACAGAGAAGGTCACTCAGGTACGGGGCTAGGAACCTTGGGCTCTAGTGTGTAATGATTAGAACAATCACAACATGCAGCTCTGCTGCAAGTTATTAGTGAGTTTGTTTATTATATTTCCCCTAAAGTTGTCATAATGGCAGACAGACGCTAATTAGCCCACTAGTGGAAAAATCGTTAAGTTTGGTGGCTGGATACTTTCCTCCTGGGTGTGAAAAGCAAAGTTAAATTGAACCACTGTTCTATTGAATCCCACTGTTAGTGAAGGAGCCCTGGGGCTCGGCATTCTGCATCACTGCCTCTGTGTGATGCTAAGCTGTGGATATGAAATAAATGAAAGGGAGGCATCTGTAAAAGCCAATGACCTTGCTGTGGTGGATCACTTGTTGATCCTGATGTGTTCAGTCTCATTCATGGGTCTTAGAGCTCATATGGCGGGGTCGGTAAGGATGCTTATAAAACTTAAAATGTTTTTAAATTGGCTGACAGGCCGCGAACTTCGCTATGTGACAGTCAGCTTGATGGGGCATCCCACCAGCTCCCAGCACACCCACTCTAGTTGTGCTGTTGACAACAACTGATCATCGCATTGCTTGGGACATTTTGGGCTATTGGAATAAATATTTTTTATCTGGATATAATTTTGACCCACTACTCAAGAAGACAGCATGATAAAGGATGTAATTGAGTTACAAGGCTGCAAATCAAGGACATGCAGCCTTCACCAAGAACATGGTCAAAACAGCTCTGGCAAAGCATCTTCCCGTAAGGTCTGTTGGTCAGTATTAAAGATAGACAAATGTTGGCGTTTTGAAAACATCTATCAATACAGAAGGATTATATGTATGATATTTGTGTATTCAAGTTGAGACAATTTATTGGTGTTTCCTTTTGTATAGGTGCTTTCTTTGGAGTCGGATGTCCTGCCTGAGTACAAACTCCAAGTCCCAGAGACCACTCGGTGGATCTTACTTCACTACAGCCCCTTCAAAGCTTTTTGGGACTGGATCATCCTCATTTTGGTCCTATACACGGCTGTTTTCACCCCTTATTCTGCTGCTTTCCTCCTGGACGAGCATGGAGATGTGCGCCAGAGGAGATGTGGCTACACTTGCAACCCATTGAATGTGGCAGACCTTTTGGTGGATGTTTTGTTTATTGTGGATATAGTCATCAACTTTCGCACTACCTATGTGGATCAGAATGACGAAGTGGTGACACAGCCTGTACGCATTGCCAAGCACTATATGAAAGGCTGGTTTCCTATCGATCTGTTTGCAGCAATCCCATTTGACCTCCTCATTTTCCGATCCGGCTCTGATGAGGTATTGTATTTTTATTTTTTCAATGCATTTTGCAATTCAACACAAGATATAATCTTCTGGTGCTATTTACAGTGTCCTCCAACTATATTGGCAGATTTTAAGAAAATGTATACAACAACATCATTGTAGTTTTGGAAACTTTCAGAGGAAAGACTCAGCTTACTCCTTCAGGACTGATTTATGGAGAACTATCATTTTATGTGAATCAAAACAATTATAGTCCACATTCTTGGCTGAGATTTGACCAGTGGAGGGCACTGTATATGCATGATTAACAATATCAGTATTATCAGTATCAATGCAATTATCATCTGATCATCATTTTACCTTTTCTCATTCTTTTGTTTAAGATGGCTACATTAACAAGTCTCCTCAAAACGGCTCGACTTCTGCGTTTGGTTCGTGTGGCTAGAAAGCTGGACAGATACTCTGAGTATGGGGCGGCAGTGCTTTTCCTTCTCATGTGTACCTTTGTGCTCATTGCCCATTGGCTGGCTTGTATTTGGTATGCCATTGGTTTTGTGGAGAGGCCGTACACAGAGACGGGATGGTTGGACAATTTGGCTGAACAGCTGGGCAAGGCTTACAATGACAGTGACTCCCGTTCTGGTCCTTCGGTTAAAGACAAGTACGTCACGGCATTGTACTTCACCTTAAGCAGTTTGACGAGTGTGGGCTTCGGAAATGTCTCCCCCAACACCAATTCAGAAAAGATTTTCTCCATCTGTGTCATGGTCATTGGATGTAAGTTATGTAACATTTCTGCTTATCATATTTTATTTAATTATTTCATTCATTTTTTATACCGCTTGTTCCCGTTAGGGGTCGCGGGTAACTGGAGCCTATCCCAGTGACGACTTTGGGCCTTAGACGCGAAAAACTCACTGGGATTGGCTCCAGAGTGGACTATTTAATTATTTGTTCTTTAAATGGTTTTGTATGATCCAAATATTTCTTTACAGCCCTAATGTATGCTAGCATTTTTGGGAATGTGTCTGCCATCATTCAGCGGTTGTACTCCGGAACAACGCGTTACCATACTCAAATGCTGCGCGTCAAAGAGTTTATCCGTTTTCATCAAATTCCGGGAAGCCTGCGGCAAAGGCTGGAGGAGTATTTCCAACATGCCTGGTCCTACACCAATGGCATTGACATGAACGCAGTAAGTAATAAGATTAAGAGCATGTCGAGTGTTTGTGTATCTCTGTTTAATATTTCTTTATTGTATGGTCTTGCTCATGACAGGTGCTTAAAGGCTTTCCAGAGTCTTTGCAGGCCGACATCTGCTTGCACCTGAACCGGTCTCTGCTGCAGAACTGTAAAGCTTTTCGTGGAGGCAGCCAGGCCTGTCTTCGAGCTCTGGCAATGAGATTTAAAACTGTGCACGCCCCGCCAGGAGACACCCTCATTCATTATGGGGACATTCTAGACTCTCTGTTTTTCATCGCACGAGGGTCAATCCAGATCATCAGGGATGATGTGGTTGCTGCCATATTAGGTAAATGTTCTTGTCTCCTCACAAATGTTTTACATAGCAAGCGGATTTACTTGTTTTTTTCACTGTTGTAGAAAGGAATGACGTCTTCGGTGAGCTCATTTACCTGTATGATGAGCCAGGGAAATCCAATGCTGATGTGCTCACAGTCTCCTACTGTGACCTGCACCGCATCCTCAGAGATGACCTGCTGGAAGTTCTGGACATGTATCCGGGATTTGCAGACAACTTCTGGAGGAATCTGGAAATAACCTTTGATTTAAGAGATGTAGGTTGGCTCAATGAGAGATGCTTTAAATGCACTAAAGAATTGGATTGTCAAAAAAATATATACACTCAGATACTAATCTGTACTAAAACTAATAGGACATTGGACCTTTTCTGGATAGTTTTACACTGGTCTTGACTCTTGATTAGAACTACTAGGAGATCACATGGTAATATCAAAGAGACTATTGTTTTCTTCCTTTCAACTGTCTAAAAAATGTTTTGTTGTATTTGTGGTATCAAAAGCTATATGTAATATTGAAACTTTTCCTGAAATGTGTATTGTGACACTAGTTAAACATTAATTTTGATATTTTTAGGCTGATCAAGTTCCAACAATAATAACAACAGATGATTCTGGTGATGACTGTGGATATCATCATAAATCGAGGCACAAAATACACAGTTTAGACTGTCGCATCAGGCCTGGTTAGAACTTATTTTATTTACGTTATTGCGTGTAATTATTTGGATGACAACTTTATTTTCTGTTCTAGATGGTATTGATCACGAAGACTCCTACCCACGGCAGGCTTTCCATCAGAGCCACTGGGACGACCACTGCAGCTGTGGATCAGCGTGTTCGCAGTCCAGTGATGAGCTGCCAAAACCCCCAGCACACGGTACCAAAGTGGAGCTGTACCCCCCAGAAGATGCCCGACTGGACCTCTCCCCATCAGTGGGCAGGGAGGCGGGACTAGATAGAGGACACCAAGGTTTGAAATTGTATTTTCATTTAAACACTTGTGTCAGATTTGTAGGGAAAATGCATGCATGTAGGGGGATGCATACAATGATGCTGACTACTAGTAGAGAACCATGTGCTCAACATTTACTATTCCTATAGAGTGACATCTAGTGGTAAAATCAAATATTGCTTCTGTGGAATTTCATTCATTCATTCATTTTCTACAGCTTGTTCCCATTAGGGATCATGGGTGACTGGGGCCTGTCCCAGTGACTTTGGCAGGGTACACCCTGGACAGTGGCCAACTTGTCGCATAGCTAACACAGAGACATAGCTATGGACGGACAACCATTCACTCTCACATTCATTCACTAGGGCCAATTTAGAGTTGCCAATTGACCTAACACATATGATTTTGGACGCTGGGTGGTGGCTGTGTAATTTGAAATTACACAGATTTCAAAATTTAATAATATTACCATTCTTCTCTGTTTCAGGGATGTATCAGTTCTGGCCGGAGCGTCAGTCGCAGCAGTTTTCCAGTCGTCAGTGGAGGTCCTCCTCTGTGCGTCAGACCTCCCACCCCCCACCTTTCACAGAAGATCGCCCCAGTGAACTGGAGTCTCGGCTTGAGGTGCTGCATTCTCAACTCAATAGGTGCTTCTATTAACCTTTTTGTATTTGCCATTTGTGAATAGTCATCCACAAATGTTTAACCAAATTAATCACTTTTGGTCTCTTGGTTGGTCATAGACTGGAGACCAGGATGACAGCTGACATAAACGTCATTCTGCAGCTGCTGCAGAGGCAGATTGCCCCTGTGCCTCCAGCCTATAGTACTGTGTCATCCAGTAACATACCGACTGACTCCACCGGCCTTTACAACACTGGAACTCCAGTACTGCACTCCATCTTCCCCATCTCCCCCTTACAGATCACTAGGATACCTAATGAGGTATGGTGACATACCTGATGTTATAACTTCTGTCTTGTTATACATCTTATATTGGACAAAAGCTAATGATATTTTTCTTCTTCAGAGTTCAACACAGACTGATCTGAAATTTAAAAAGAAGTCCCAGGAGTCGTTTTCCAGTGGGATCCATGTGAAATCAGATGACACTATGTCCATGATGGTCACCCCTGAAACCGAGAACCAGACAGGACTGGCCTCACAGCTGCCTGAATCCTCGGGCATGTCCTCTCTTTTGAACAATCCCAGGTTGAACAACAATCTGCGCTACCCCTCACTGCCTGGAAACCTGGATCTCGCCACTGGCATGAGCGATATGCAGAAGCACCTCTCAGACCCGGTGCTGCCCGTCACCTGACATCTACTGTCGCTGTCACACTTGCAGAGAGATAAACTGCTTCTAGCTCATCCACAAGACATGACCAAATCACCTGCTGACCAGAGACTTTGTGATTTGAATTTACTTTACTTCTTAATATACGTGCAAGACAGTATTACTCATACTTGCAGTCCAGTATTTGTATCTGTGGCTGTATATGGTAAAATAAAGCAGAACATTAAATTGCTCATTATCACTGTTTGACAAATGTTGACAGATACAGAGACATGATATCCTCCTCAAACCAGAGCTACTGTATAGATCACTCACTACCAGGTAGTAGTTTATTAAATGGAAAAAGAATATCATGAATTATAGACTATAGCTTAATATATTGTAGATTTATAGGTAAAAATATATATATATATATTTAACAACAAAAACTCAAATTAATGCAATTAATATTTTAAATGCAAAAAATAAAAATTGAGAAGGAATTCTGACAAAACTGTTATTTGTTAATGTAATGTAATGTAATGTTTAGTAGCCAGTTAAAAGAACATTTTTGGTATAAATGTTATATACATATATATATATATATATATATATACATACATATATATATATACATACATACATACATACATACATACATACATACATACATACATATACATCTGGTTTGGCATTGTGGAGACCCACTGGACATTGCTGATCTCATGTTCAGCAGTGTTGGCCAGGATAGGGTCCTCAATGGCCCTGGCATCTGCTGGATGTCCCAAATCAGATCATCTGCGAGACTAGGCACAACAAGCTAACGTTATTAATCAAAAATGCTTTCTCTGTTTAATGTGTACCCACCAAAAGCCGGTTGTTTAAGCCACCCAAAACCCAAGCACTAAAGGCAAATTATTCCAAAATTAAAGAATTGTTGTATATGTATTGTCCATTGGTCCTTATGGGAAAGGTCCTTGCTGTTATTCTCTCAAGAATGCCTGCGTTACATTCCTGTGTATGGCTATCTCATCTCTCGTTGCTGGGATATTTTTTTGAGTAAAGTCCCACTCTGGTGTAGGCATGGGACGATATTGATATTTTATGTCACAATTATCATGGCCAAAATAATTGCGATTAACGATAATATCACAATAGTTATTAAAATTGTTTGAAAATGTGATATATAAAGACATTACTTTCTCATAAATAACTTCTGACATATTTGTACTTTATCATATGTGAAAACAAAAACGATCTAGAAGAGACATAATGGGTAATTCGCTTTTTTCTACTCATTCTGGTGACAAAATGGCAATTATCTTTGTTGGCGATTATCACAATTATACAAAATGTAGCACAAACGATTATTGTCTTCCCTTTTTATCACGATAAACAATATTATTGTTTCTCGTTCCATCCCTACTCTGGTGCCAAAACAGCATGTTTAGTTAAAGTGGAATACCTGTAGTGTAGATGTGACAGGGTGAATTCAGTGACCAAGCAATCCCATTCACTCAAGCCCTGTGAATGTTTGGACTGGCCACGGGAGTACAAGGCACTCATACATCTAAGATCATCACCTGGGGCACAGTACAGAAATAAAGACCCTTACATAACAAACAAACATGAAAGTAAAATGTGTGATAATTTGTTCTCACAAGAATAGTTTACATTAACATTTCTTCACAAATTATTTGAAAACCATTTTAACAAAATATGAATAATAGAGAAAATCAAAAGATTGCTTTAAGGTGTTATATGTGCAATACAGTGTCGTCACCTAATTGTTTGAATGGAGATGGATACGTTTAATGCTATACTGTGTAACATTCCATGTAAAATAAGAACATCTCCTTGGTGCAAGCACCAAAAAAACTGCACTTTTAACTGTATTAAGATTACTTAGACACATTATTTAAGAAACTATTACACAGTAAGTGAGGAATGTTGCAGCATGAGTTACTGACAACACTGACCTCTGGACTGTCCACAGCCAGGTGGTTTGAGTCCTGTCTGTTGCAGCAGAGCATGATGGTAGATAATGGTGCTTGACCGAAGCATCACTGCACAGAGGCAACCTATTTAGAAAAAACAAACAAAAGACATTGTTACATAGTTGTTTTGTGTTACTGCTTTTCAGTTGTGTCTTGGCCTGATACAAATCTGACCCTGCCTAAGACCTGTCCCATTTCAAGACCCCATGTTCTGCTCGAGGTATACCTGCATAAAAATTACATTGAATTGAAAGCCAGAGAGTGAATCCACAAATCACAGAAATGTTACCCAGTATGTTTGGGTCCAGTTCATTCCAGTGTAAGAAGAAAACTGAGGTTGTTGTTGACACTCCAGGCATAGTTCGGTCACCAGCCTAACAACACAAATTATAAATGTGAGAGGAAACATTTTTGCTGTTTTTGAACAAATTCACAATTATTGACCCTATCACATAAAAAAAATATCTATTCCTCTTTTTCATGCTGTGTAGATAATTAAATGGAGATGTCACAATGCTAAATATTACTGGACCATGGGTACATAACAAATTAAAAATAATGGTCAACAATATATCAACAATACATTCATTGTTAATTTCCCAGTATTAAATGGCCATAAAGTTGGCGTTAGCCCTTTACCTGTGGGAAAGTAATATGAACGTAAACGCAAAGTCAGTCTAAAATAATACATATATCAAAAAAATGCAACTTAATGTCTTTGGGACATCAATATAACATTCTGTGTCTATTTTTTTAAATGCACACAGCACACACACTTAAACAAATGTATCGGCTAAGTATTTTATAGTTGTATGTTCCATGAGGGCTATGCAGTTGCTCTATAGCCTAAACCCAGGTAAGCTTTTTCAAGATGATTTGCATAGTTGTCTCACTGTGGGATAGCTCAGTGACAGATATGTTAACAGAAGCAGGTGCAGTGACCTTGCAGTAACTTGACATTTGTCTTTAAGCAGTGGGTATGTGTTTTTCACTCTTTTTTTTTGCTATATGATAGTAATTATCTTATATTTTTAGGTAGCCTATATAAACAATCTCAAGAATGCACCTGCGTTCCAGCATGTCAACAACGGCACGATTTACTGGAGAAGTGTTGAATTTCAGCATTTGCCAAGACCACGAATATGGAAAGATCATTTGGAGCACTTTTAGCGTTTTCTTTTTTCTTCTCGGTTTCTCTACCTACATTTGCATCTTTTATGAATGGTATAAAAAATACAACTCTGGCTCCTTACCTTTGACTCCAAATGTCTTCTTCATGCTGAACCTGTCCGTCATGGATTGGGTCTTCTTGGTCGTCTTTCCATTTGGTTTGGGGAATCATTACATTTTCCACATTTGGACAATAGAAGCAATCTGGAATGGTATCTATGCCCTAAGTGTGTGTGGGAGACCTCTTATGATGGCGAGCATTTGTATTGACTGCTATCTTGCTGTAGTGCACCCACTGTTTTACAGGAACTGGACCACTCTCACTCCCAGGGTCATTGTGGTAGTTGTTGTTTGGCTTTTGACCTTGACTTTCGGGCTGGTAGTTGGAATCAATTTTGAAATGTACATAACCATTTTAGCAATTCTTCCTTACATCATTGCAGTGGTAATCATCATATTCTGTGATTATTTCATTCTCTATACTCTTATGAAGACAGGTCCAGGGAGTAAAAAAGTGCATCCACAAAAGCAAAGAGCTATTCAAACTATCACTAATAGTTTTGTGGCGACACTGCTGTCCTATATCCCTCCAATTGTCATATATATTATAGGGGAACACATGATAAGCGATAAAGAGTTGTACTTTTGCACGGTGGCAATTCCAATGACTCTTTTCTCCACTATGGGATGTGCGGTCATGCCTGTACTCTTTCTTCAAAATCTTGGTGGGTTTGATCAATTTAAACTTTGGTGCAGCAAAATGTACAATCAAAAATAACACTGTTTGTTGGTTTGGTGGCCAGTTTCTGCCAAAACTGGTACAAATGATAATATGGTTTAACCCATACTAGAGTACCGGTGATGGTGGTAGTGATAAGTGTGTCTATATTTATTCTGAAGTTTTCTTTCTTTGATGACTTACGTTGTATCCCAATGACTCTGTTGAGTGTCATTGCCCCTTGTGTTATTTTAGTTGTTTGCATATACCACAAATGATGGATGCATATTTGTATTTACCTGTGAATTCACAAAGTAAATTAAAAAATGAAAATGAATTGCTGTGGCTGTAGCTTATTTTAATGACCTCAACCTCAGAATTTTATTTATTTATTTATTTGAGCTTAGAACAGTGCATATTCATCTCAGCAGCAGCTTGAACATAAATATGCTGGAGTCGGCACAATAGCTAAATTTCATCCGTTGTCTTAAGGCAGGTAAAAACAGTAAACATGCAATTAGAATAGTTTTCCATGTGGTTCATTTTGCACAAAGGTAATGTTTCAAATGTAAATTATTATCATCACAACAGCAGCAGATGCTCAGGCATAGAATGAACATTTCCATACTGAGGCATGGACATATGCCAGGGGCACATTTACACATTTTCCATTAGTGTGCCAACTTATCATTACATAAGTAACATCTAAAATCTTCAGTCAAATCAACCTGATGTCTCTGGCTCATTCTCAAAAGATTTTCAACATGAGATATCCCATTCATCATCATTCATAATCCAATTCATCCTTCTCTAAAAGGGAAATTACAAAAATATTTATGTTAGCCTCACACCTTTTCATTTAATTTTCATTCTATGGTCTATCTGACTGGGGTGGTTTTTCACATTAAGCTGTTGCTCTTGAGCATTGATGTTCCCAGTGATCACTTTGTTCCAACCCTCCACAACAGGCCTAGATTGATATGTGGCCCCCCTATATGTCTTATGGCTGTTCCACCTCAGTGTCAAGTTTTCATAAATTTCACATATAATCTTTACTACTTCTGATGAGGCAAAAAATGACAGTACATGAAAAAACATTATTATTATTAATAATAATAATAATAATAATAATAATAATGACCATTGACAGGTGAAGAAAAAGCTTAGTGATACATAATCTCTTCAGAAGAAGGAAATTAGGTTAGCATAATAATTCAAGAAAAAAATGTAATGCTACTTCAGAAATACATCAGAATATACAGTGTTAATGGATTATGATCATGATAATGATGAAGACATGGTTATGCTGACTACTGCTTGTAAAGCACATTTTTGCTTTATAATAAAGGCTACCAAACATCATAGCTCCTAAAATCTGTTTTAATTGTTACACAGCTTTCCCAGTTTACCCAGGTTCCCCAAGTAGAGGAGAGGCATGATGGCGCTCCCTGCTGCTGGAGCTGTAAGTATAGGTATAGCGACAAAGCACTCATACTCATGATCATCAGTGATGATGATGCCTCCCAGGATGTACCCCAAAACAGGAGGCACATATGCAACGAAGGTCATCACCATACTATTGGAAATGATCTGCAGAGCTTTTTTCTTCTTGGGGTGGAGGTCTGTCTTGCCTTGGAACATGGACTTCAGTGCACAAAGGATGAAGATGTTGCATGTGGTTATAATGGGAAGTGCAATAACATAGACAAACATGGCCCAGGGGCTGTGAAAGAACTCGTCAATGATTGTGGACAGAGCACCTTGTATGAGAGTTATGATCCAAACTACAGCACACATGAGCAGACGTGGAGTTGGGCTTTTATTTGCTCTATAAAACACTGGATGGACGACGGCTAGGTAGCAATCAAAACAGATGGAAGCTGTCAGAAGAGGTCGCCCAGCCAGATTAAGAGAGCACAGAAAGTTGGTGAACACTTGAAGTTCCTTCATGTGCCAGAAAAGGTAGTCATAACAGCCAATTGGGATGAAAAACAAGAAAACCAAGTCCATGCAAGTGAGGTTGAGCATAAAAATGTCATTTGGGGTAAAAGGGGTACCTGCTTTGTGCCTCTGGAACAGCTCCCACAGGACAGCGGCGCAGGCAGGACAGCCCAGGAGTGAGAAGAGGGACGTGAAGACAGCCCAGACCAGGATACCAACAGTCATGTTGTCACAGTGGCCAGTGGAGAAGACATCCAGTGAACTGATGTTGAAGGAGGTATTTTGAGAGTAAAAATTGTCAGCCATTTCGAGATCTGTCCAGTGGTTCTTTAGTCCTGTGAACACATATAATAATAATAATAATAATAATAATAATAATAATAATAATAATAATAATAATAATAATGCAATATAAATGGAATGTAAATAATAGTTATAGGTAGCTGTGCCTACCTTGAGAGGCTGCTGTGATAAGAATGAACTGATTAACTGAGTCATGTTTGGTTATGAATCTGCTTATTTGAATATGCAAGTGACAATGAGTATTATATTACAATTTACCAGGGCAGTGGATTCAATGTCAATAATAAGTCTGAATACATTTGCAAAATAAACATAGAAAAGTCAACATCAAGATTTCTATGCTATTTCTCTCATTTAAGGTGAGACACTATAGGTGAATAGGAAAAAATCTAAGATATCTAAGAAACTTCTCCAGTAATTTTCACACATAAATGTAAGAAAAAATATATTACAGCTTGTTCATCATGTCATGTTTTCAAGTAGAAATAAGGCATTTTATGTGTAAAAAACACATATATTTGGGACATTTCAATCTGAAAAATGGACAGAGCCAGGTTTAAATTTCTTGGTTCATTTTGTACACAGATTAGTTACAAAAACATTTACAGAGGGGATTTTGGATTTCTTATTTAGTTTTTTAAGTAAATTAGATTGGACTGAAAATTGTCCTAAAAATTCAAATTTCGCCTCTTTTTTCATAAAACAGTTTACATAAATCAGTTTTTGAATTAGATATCAAAAACTTCTTCTGTACGTTTTGTCAGACTGTTCTTGGGTCCCAGATTGTACCACGACTATAAGTGGTGATCTTTATGTCCCGAGGGGAGAAAAATGCATTTTTAAAAAAGGCCTTTGAAGGTACAATGTCCCAGAGAAATCTATGGATGAAGTGGATTAAATGGAAGAATAAAACATCTTAAGGAGCAGATTGGACAAGTTTGTTGTTGCCACATAAAAGCTGATATGTTGAGAGAGCAAACGGACCAAAATACAACAAATGGTCTGTCTGTAGTGTCTCGCCTTAACTTGGGAACCAAACCTTAAATCTTGCCTTGAGTGATGACCACTATGCAACTGTGCCAAAATGTGTTTAATAACGGAGGCAATGAAGGAATTACAAATATTATTTAAAGTAGTAAATGTTTTTAAATCTTGATTGTAAGATCATGTTTTCATGTTTTCATGTTTTCAATTTTCTTAACAACCCTACAGGAAATTTGCTGCATCAACTGTCGTACCAGAAATCACCTCTGAGTGGCAGCAAATGTAAGTCATTCAGTGGGCATAAACCAACTTTAACACCAACATGATTGTTTTATTTACATACACAATAACATAATAGGACGTAGATTGACGAGGGAATACATTTTGTACATCTGCACATAGTAAAAAATATTCACAAAACTTACTAAATTATTTGATTACTTAAATTCCACAGTGTTAGCCTAGAGTAGACTATGAATGAAAAATTCCCATTGCCTTAAGGAAAATTGTGTGGAGAGGGTAATCCTGTCAAACACACTTTCAAACCTAAAATTACAATATCAGCTGCATCCTTCTAACTCAAAATACGCTGCATGAATGAATAACCAAATTTGCTATCATTAGTAAACCACCTATTTCAGACACCTTTGTTGTGGCAATTTCAATGGTTGAGTTGTTGCATCGTCGACGGGGTCACACAATGGGTGCATTGATTATCCGACCTCCCCCAGAGTTCAACAACCTTAAATCTGAAAAAGTCTTCAAAAATGCAGTTGATCATTAACTAAGATGCCAATGTGTTCACACTGAGTGGAATCTGAACCATCGCCAAAACAAATGAGTATTTCCCTTTATTCAGTTTGATTCGTTTTTCTCATACACATCTTTTCAGGCCTACACATTTAAATATTCTCCTTCCCATACATTCTTAAAATTCTCCCTGAATTTTATTTATTACAAGTTGAATACAAAATGGAGTATGTTACAGTGCATTCTTGAAAATTTACATTAAAAAAAAAAGAAAAAGTTTTTCAGATTGATAAAGTACCATACATTTTTGCAATGAGAGAAAATAGCCTCAGCCTCCCACATACATCAGAGTGGCACAAAGCCTCTGTCTTGGACACACAGGGTGCTTTCTTCCACGGAGCACGTCTACTGGCCAGATGGGCTGCAGGCACTTCTCTGGCCCAAACAAAACGGCTTTGAGTGAACACTATCAAGTCCTGGGCGAAGTGACATGCATACTAAGCACTGGACTCAGCGCAGATCCTCACTCCATTTGTAGGTGACGTATTTTGGTTAGATGTTTCTTTGTTGGATGAAGTACCATGTCATCACAAATAAAAAGGCCATAGAGAGAGGAAACATAAAATATACAAATGTGAGCATCAATATTGCAGTCTAAGGATTGGAGATTGTCCATTACAAAAATGTAATTCTCTTCCCAGTGCATTCTACATATTTATTCACATGTTGTGAAGTCTGTATTGAGTGCCTTGAAGAGGTGACGCAAACTTTTAAGGCACTAAGAGAGAGACAGAGACCATATATTGAAAAGGAGGGCAATGCCACTGACATAAAAATGAAAGCTACAATAACTGAGAATTAACTGTTGACTTCAGACCCTTGAGTATACTGGTAAATGTATTTTATGTATTTGTCTACATAACATTCACTTCTTCAATATCCCTGTATTCAGTCTGGGATGCCCTCTAGGTTTATTCCTCAAGTATAACCACTCCAGGTATCTGCTAGTCCAAGATACTCCGGGTTTTCTGCTGTGGGCGTTACGAAACCATTGAGCTGCCTGGAAACTGCTTCTCCATCTGTTTCGAGGTCCCCATTGACCTCCCGTGATGGAGATGCATTTGCGTTGGCCTTTGCCACAAGGTCCAAGTAATAGGGGTTATCAAAGGCAGGAGAGGTAGATGTCCCAGAGGCGCTAGGGACCAAATATCCGGGGTTCTCCACACTGTGTCCGGAGCTGAGACCGTTGGGAAGGCGCCGGTCTATTTTGGAGCCTTTTCGGGGAAGTGTGGTGGGACGCTCAGGCATCATTAGCCGATTATTGTGAATATCCTGATTCACGTATTCTGGTAAGAGAAACAAAGACACCTTACATATATTCCATACACAACAAATGCATTCATGTAATCAGCGATTTTAGCAGATATTTTTTGTTAGATATGACCATGCGCTCACATGCATCACCTGTTTCTGGTTCTATAATTAATCTATAATTCCTGTCAAAGTTATCGCTCACACAAACTACTAAATTAAATAATAATTCACTTTCGTAATTGTAATTACGGACCTGGTAGAACATGGTTGACATGATACCGATGAGGCCTGGGAAGGGAGTGATGGAGGTAATGGGGAGGAGGGAACATGACGGGCCCATCCGTCTCCAAATCGCCCAGGCTGCCGTTGGGATAGGTGGGGTCCTTGCTATAACGTCCAGGGCTGGCAGGGGGCAGTGAGGGGTTGTCCGGTGATCCATCCAGGAACACAGAGTCTGACTGGCCTCCTGCTGAGGGGCTGCGGGCCAGAGTTGGGTACTGCGACCAGAGTCCGTTTGAGGTGCTGGTTCCTAGGGGCAGAGTAGGGTACTGCGCCCTGCTTAGAGTGTTCATTGAAGAATTCATACTGCGTGGGCCATTAGTGAGAGGGGGGTCCAGATCCAAACCCTGGTCTCGGCTCTGCTTGGGATAAAGAAAAATATTGTCACACCAGCAACCATTGGAATTTATGTACACAGAATCAGAAATTCAATGTAATTTTGTAAAGCCCAAAATCACAGCATATAAAACAGCAGTCGCAGCAGGGCTTTAAAAAATTATGGATTTAACCAACAGAGCGTTAGAAAATCAAACACTGAAACAGTTGTTGGTCATTGAAAGATAAAATAAATGAAAAAGTATGTAAGTAAGAGTATGAGTGTTGTGAGAGTGAATGCGGCACAATGGATGGAAGTTAGGCCATAATCTGGTGTGTTTACAGCATGTGTATCATTTACGCACATTAACATGTACTGTCTTAACCAAATAAAGAAAAAAAAATATATGACAAAAAAAATTAAATGCATAGGCACTGTAATTTCTTGATTTTTTGCTTTGTGGGACAAATACATGTTCTCTATTTAGTCTTGTTTGTCTTTTCTAATAGCTAACTTTGCAATATACAGCAAAGGGAGTTTTCCTGAAGTAGAAGACATAAAGGCTGGATACAAGATTTAGTGATGAGGTGTTGCTGATCAGTAATATATGGCAACATTAATATACAGTCCCGATCAAAAGTTTAAAAGCAGTTGAATAAATGGCAAAAGTCACATTTTACATGGTTGGATCTTGACAAGGTTCCAAGTAGAGCTTTAATATGCAACAAGAAATGGGAGTGAGACAAAAAGGCAGGTCTGCAGCTAATCAAAAGTTTAGAACCACACCTCAAAACAATCCCGAAACCCTATTAAAACCGAAATCAATGTCCCAAACATGAACTCAGTAAAGAGTGGCGCCACTGTTATTGTTGATCACTTCAGAAATTGGTTGCGGCATGCTTAATGCAAGCTTTTACAGGTGGCGAGTGGGAAAATTCCTCCAGGTGATGAAGATGGCCTCACGAAGGGCATCTACTGTCTGGAACTATTATGATTTTTTGTAAACTTCCCTTGCCATCCATCCCCAAAGGTTCTCAATTGGCTTTAGATCAGGGGAACACGCAGGATGGTCCAAAAGAGTGATGTTATTCTCCTGAAGAAGTCCTTTGTCCTGTGAGCTTTGTGAACTGTAGTGTTGTCCGTTTGAAAAACCCAGTGGTTCCACAGACGTTGGCCTCAGTCATGAGGGATACTCTCTGCAACATCTGCACAGAGCCAGAGGCCGTTTGATGCCCTTGCACCACCTGGAGCTCCATTGTTGCACTGAAGGAAAAGCACCCCAGATCATCATGGCACCCCCTCCCTGTGTCGCGTAGAAAAGATCTCTGTGGATCTGCTTGTCGTGCCAGTAATGCTGGAGACTGTCAGGACCATCAAGGTCAAATTTTTACTCATCAGAGAATAAAACTTTTTCCACCTTTCAATGTCCAATGTTTGGTGCTCTCTTGTAAAGTCCAAGGCGTTCAAGGAGACTAGGCCTTTGAAGATGTTTTAAGGCATTAAGGCATTAATGCCTTCATTTGGGTCGAGAATCGTCCAGTGTCTTGACGGACAGCCAGTTGGATCCTATGGCTCAGTGCGGGTGTTTTATTTGGGGGGGGGGGGGGGGATCTTCCACTTCACTTTTTTGTTCCATAACGCTGGGGATATTTTAAGAAATTCAAAATGATGGTCTTACTGTCCCACACCAGCAGTAATGGCACGCTGTAAGAGGCCCTGCTTATGCAGCTCAACAACCCGACCACGTTCAAGCGTGTGGTCCTAAACTTTTGATCAGCTGCAGAACAGCCTGTTGTTCTCAATAAAATGTTTACTCAAACTTTTTTTTTGGTCTCACTCCCATTTCTTGTTGCCTATTTAAGGTGTACTTGGAACCTTGTTAAGATCCAACTATGCAAAATCTGACTTTTTCCATTTATTCAACTTGTCTTTAACTTTTGATCGGGGCTGTATGTATGTATGTGTGTGTGTAACACATCTCAAAAATGCATATCAAGACAAAGTAGGACATACTGACCCTGTATGACTGATGTCGGGATGGCCCGTTGGACTGGACCCCATCTGTATGACTCCTCTGGAACATATTTGGCTGTGGGACCAGGTACTCATCAGGATCTAAAAGTTCACTCATATTTGTGCCTTCTTCCTCCATCAACATCCGGAAAAACTGACTGTCCACCGGACTGGACGTGCTCATCTGCTCATCGTTCTGACAGAACAAAAAATATATTGTTATGTATCTATCTCTTGACAATACAGTTCTCCTTTATTGATTTGTTTATCTAAAATAGTTTTGCTGCACTCATTTTATCTAAAGTATATAAAAGATCGAAAGTACCTGTATGACAACATATCGAGGTGGATCTCTGGCCATTGCACTGAAGTCGTTCACAAGGTCTTTGAAGCGTGGTCTGCTATCTGGATCAATCATCCAACCTATCACAAATATCAATAAGTGAACTTATGAAGTATATTACACTTCCAGTAAAGCAATCTACTGCAAATGCATATATAGAAAAATGTAGTACTAACATTTAACCATAATCATGTAGACATCGATGGTGCAGATTGGTGGTTGGGGCAGTCTCTCTCCCCCCTCCAGGACCTCTGGGATTTCCCTTGCTGGGATCATGTCATAAGGCTTAGCTCCAAATGTCATCAGCTCCCAAACAGTCACCCCTGAGAAAGACATACTCCAAATTGTATAAAAAATGTATGTAACAAAAATTTAAAATGGAGTATAAATGTAAAACAAGCATTTCTTGTAGCACTAACCATAGCTCCACACATCGCTCTGATGAGTAAACCTTCTGTGCAGAATAGACTCTAAAGCCATCCATTTAATCGGCACCTAACACAAAAACAATCTTTGCTTGGTAATTGTTTCCCCCCCAACCAAATGAACAATTAAATGTAGATGAGAGAAAAAACATGACATCTGCTGCGTGCAAAGCTGTGTTGTCTTTATTTTTTATGAATAAACCAAATGTTATCCATAGCATCTGCATCCTCAACATGTGCATGCCGCAAAACGAAAAAACACTGTCCAATATTTGCTTCTGAGTGACTGTAAAAGAAAATCTACAAAACCTGATTGTTTTTGTATAAGAATTCTCCCTTACCTTCCCTCCATCAGCGTGATACTCTGTCTCATCAATATCGAGGAGTCGAGCTAAACCAAAGTCTGTGATCTTCACATGGTTTGGGTTTTTAACCAGAACATTTCGAGCAGCTAGATCTCTGTGGACTAGACGCACCTCCTCCAGATAGCTCATACCCTAAACAACAAAAACACAACTGATCAATCCAAAGAATGATGTTAGAACAAGATACGTTAAAGTTAAACGCCCAAAACAAGACTTATGACATTGCATTAAAAGTCGTAATCAAATAAGTGGATGTATGTTTTTGCTACATACATTAAATATTTACACACACATATGAATGGATAAACATTTGTTGTGTATGTGCTCTTCTGTGCCTGGCACAGAAACCGCATAACTGCATAAAACGCATTGTGCTCATTTTGCTTCACTTGCATTACCAGCAATAACCTTGTTAGCCTTGTTTGATGCTTTCTTTTCAAATAGCATGTAAAATAAGTATTCTCATCCGTTATGCATACCCAAATAATGCACGTTTATATTATTTTAGTTATAATTTATAGTATTTACAGTACATACCTTGGCAATCTGGACACACCAATTGAGTAGAAACTGAGAGCCGATCCGGTCTTTGTTTTCTCGGACATAGTCAAGCAGACAGCCATAGGGCATGAGCTGAGTGACTAACTGAACTGTGGAGGTCAGACAGATGCCCAAGAGACGACACACATAAGGACTGGCCACTCCAGCCATCACGTACGCCTCCTGAAAACTCAACAGAAGCAGAGTATGTAGAGTATATTAGAGAGTGCTACTGTGTATTATGAAAATACTCACATCCAAAATCTCTTTGTTGGCCTTAGGTGAAGTGTTCTCTCGTAAAACTTTGATGGCCACTGGGATTTTTACGTTTTCTCCATCAGGGTTCCACACACCCTGAAAACAACAAAATTTCATTTCATAATATATACTGATTTTATACAAATCGAAGCAAACCAAAATAAAAAAGTTTCTAATGTTAATGATACACTTTTTTTGCTTTTATTAATGCAAGTAATTGTGATGACTTGAGTGAACACCTCACCTTGTAGACAGTACCAAAGGCACCAGCTCCGAGCACCCGCAGTTTCTTCAGCTCAGTTTCCTTCAGGATACGCATCTGAGCCTGGTTTGGAGATGCACCACTGGGAGTCAAAGGTTCCACCAGCTGGACAAAAATAATAGAGTAGAATTTATTGCCATTTACACTGACACAAAACACTCTGGAATTGATATATATATATATATATATATATATAGTTTTATAGTTTTATACACTTTTATAGTGTAGAGTAGAGTTTTTGTATCTGTGTCTATTTATTGTGTTTTACTAATATTGTTTGTGTACTGCACTCTGGTCAACTTTAAAGTGCAATAGAAATAAAGTTGCATATATATATATATATATATATATATATATATATATATATATATATATGTGACAGTGTCTGTTTGCTGGTGTAAAACTACCTCATGCTCCTGAAGGATTCTCCTCAAAGTCTCTTTTTTCTTCAATTTCTTCTGTCTCTTCAGATAAAAAATTAGCAGCGCCAAGAGGATACAGAACAGCACCACGCCACCAACAGCAGCTGCAATGGTTGTTCCTGGTCTAAAACAGCAAAAAAGCAATGCAAATACAATTAATTTCAGTTGTTTCATCACTTAAATTTAGTAATTTAATGGCACACTATGCAAATTTTCTGGTCCGCCACCTGCATATCTTTATGGAAATGTTATTGCTTTGCCTGAAATGTTCCACAGTACCTTGAAAAACCATTCACACTTACTTTGAGCTGGGCCACCTCTCCACAGATCTGACCTTTAACTAGGCCTGGTGGCAAAACCTGCTCATCTCACAAAAAAAGATCTTTAACCTTAAATTGAAGTAAGGGTCCAACTTATAGGATATTTACTTTCATAGTCATTCGCTTGTAGCAAATCTGTTTGATTTAATAAGGTTTTATTATTCCGGAAAATTTAAAAATGTGTTTTAATACATTTCAGCAATGATATTTCCATGGACAAGCTGGTGGTGCGTACTCCACCAGAAAAGTTACATAGTGGACCTTTAAACAGTTTTACTTGCCCAGTGTGAATGGGACATCCTCTTTCATCCATCAAAGTGCAACTAAAATGAAAATGTGTGGATGAGGATATTGTTTTTTACTGAGAAAATGTATTACATAAAGCCTTCTTACGACAGGGTGCAGTTGGTGTTGCAGGGCTGGCAGTTCCCATCAGCGTCACTGTATTTCCAAATATAAATCTGATCCACTTTGACTCCGCTGGGACAGTGATCGACACAAAAGTTTCCATCTTTGAAGTGTCGACACTCTGTGCACATGTCAGCACCCTGGAGAGGGCCACACCATGAGCAATAGTAACAAGAAATACTTCACAGTAGCTACTAGGTTTAGCTTCAACTATGGAAACTGAATTCAGTGTTACCATAGGTGGTCTATGAGTGTTACTAGCTCCTTTTACCTGAAGACCTGACTTTTGGGGAGTGCACGTAACATATTGTCAATGATATTGATAATTCCATAATTTATAGGTACAAACCCAGAGACCATTGTCTATTTTCAACATTTTATCATCAAACTCTAATAAATCTACTCCTGCTAGTCCTACTAGTCTAAGTAGATCGATAGTAATGGATTTATTTTCAGTGTTGTATTCTTACCGGGCCGTGGCAGGAGGCTGTGTTATTGAGAGGCTCACACTCTGCATGACAAGCCACACACAAAGATCCATCAACATATTCACGCACAGGACTGTAAGGCAAGCACAATGGGACAAAATTATGTTCTGTAACACAAAAGTATTAGGAGGTTGCTTTTTTGCCAGGCACTTGACCCTGTCATAAGGAAGGTCATTTTTAGACAGAAGGTCCCTGCTGCAAATAACCAACAATGCAGTTTATGTCAACACAGCATACTGCGAACATACCTACACCATGGGGCTGGGCAATATGGTGATAAAAATCAAACCGTAATCTCATCCTTGTAATGATCTGCTATTTTTGCCATATTGTGATCCTCTTTTTCTCTCTTTATTGCAGCTGTCTGTCACTTTTTCCCACCCACTCCTCCTATTGGTCAGCCACTGTAAAGCTCTGAATGAGTAACAGCTGAATTGAACCAATCATAGATTAATTAGAACACTTGTCCTACCCTTGGTCAACATTGCACTGCTCAATGCACTCCGTCCCACGTTGGAAATATTTACAGGACACACACTGGCTCGGCCCGGGACCCCAGCACCCTCCTTCACACATCGAGTGACACACATGTCCTTGTGTATCTGTAACAGTGAAAATTGAACACAAAATAAAAAATATATATTACATAATAATTAATCATGAGGTTCTAGAGAAATGTAAAGACAAAGTTTAATCAAATAATTTACAATAAATAATAATATTATATATAATATAATATATAATTATTAATAACAATTTTTGTGGCCATATAGTAAAGGATAAGTGCATTTCTACTCCACAAAAAACACACTTAATAATATAACACATAATACACTTATATACATCAATAAATAATGCTGAAGAAAGTGCTCACCACACGTCTTGGGGTCTTGGTTTTGGCTGACGATGCGATGTGGGCCCTGGAGTGGGGTGAAGGAGGGTGTCCCAGGAAGAGAGCTGGTGTAGCACAGCTGAGAGTTATTGTGCAACATGACCAAACCCCCACTGACGCTGTGAAGTGATCGCAGTCCTAAAGACTCAATGTGGAGATTCTGGACAGCCAGTGAAAAGACACCACTGGAAACACAAGCAGGTATCACAATGATTTATTGTATTAAGACTAGAATCCTGTACACATTTGTTTTATATATATATAGATATATATATATATATATATATATATATATAGATGATTCATTGATTGAAAATGATTCATTAATTTTGGTGCTCGAGTTTGGCAAAAAGTAAACTAAAGTTGGCACATTTTACATCTGTTACATTGACCTACTTTTAACATGCTTAGCTAGCTAGACCCAGAGTCTGTGGTTGGTTAGCTAATTATTAGCTTTTATAGCTCAGAAGGAGAACAAACAGCAGACAGACTCCTATACACACCATAGAACTATAATAAAACCTGGAAGATGAATCCAAGATGGCCGTCCTGTTTATCCCTATGGAGAGTGCTCATTGGCGCATGACCCCAAAAAAGTTTCTTACTTCCGCATTTACTTCCTGATACGAAGGCTGACATCTTTGTTTTACTTCCTGATACGATGGCTGCCATCTTTGTTTTACTTCCTGAAACGATGGCTGCCATCTTTGTTTTACTTCCTGAAACGATGGCTGCCATCTTTGTTTTAGGACGCCACGTGACGACAATCCCCCACTTCATATAAAAACGGTAATTTCGGTGATTTTAGAAACGGTAGAAAAGAACATTTCCTTCTATTTTATTTAAATACAGATAATAATTCAGTACTGTCTGCAATTATAATGTGACATTTGAGAAAAAGGCTGGTTCCAAGAGGCTGCAGTACCTCGCACGGCCACAAATCAATCTGGGACCACAGACAGAGGGGGCGTACCTTATCCAGTTCTTTTAATACATCCATGATACACACGCACAAAGTCAAAACAACATAGTGGGGGTGCACTGTTTACATTTTAATACAGCTATCAAAACAAAGATATTCATGTGTTACCATAATATAAACAAACTGTGCTTGTGAAACTGTGAAATATCTTACTTGTAAAGCATCCTTCCACGAATCACCTTCAGGTTTTCAAAAACGCTCAGGTCAGTCCAGTTTTCAGGCCATGCATCAATAAAAAGATATCCTGTTTTTTAAGATTAAGAAAACCATTGAAAAAATGCTTCTATCAAGGTAAAATTAGCCTTCGTAAAATTTGGTCAGTACCTGTTATTTCCTCCAGGCTCCTGAATGCCCTGAGCTGGTCTAGAGAGAGGCCGGACGTGTTGGTCAGAGAGTCACTAAACACAGTTAAATGATGTTAATACAACAACAATTTCATAACGTGATGATAATTTTGTAAATTTATGATTGTTCAATGACTGTTCACCTTGCGAAGCTCTGAGGGCGGAAGGCTAGACTGCCGAAGATCTTCTTGCAGGAGCTAAACTGTTCCACGTTGGCAGCGGTAACCATAGTGACAGCACCAAGGTGCTCCATGCCCAGACCATAGCACACTGCATCAAAAACACACATTTGAGAAATAATGATAAAATTCTGAAAACGTTCATATAATATTTAGATAGTAATGGACTACACTTTAGTATATACTTTATATAGTAGAAAAGACAACAAGTTTGATTTAAAAAGTGAATATTCTTAATTTTAACATGGTAAAAACATACTTCAATAAGGTTTGTATAGCTTTATTAAAGTACACGATAGGGATTTTTAAGTTCAATTTCTGGAATATGTAAAATACATTTTTTAAAAAGAATCCCCAATGTAGGACAATTTCTATTGTGTACTTAGGCAAAACAGAAATTTGGTCAGGACTTTTATTTTCTTAAAACAGGTAAGACAAACACCTGGCGCAATAACAAGGAAGTAAAAAAACTGGTTTGTTCAGCTTTCCGTTGTTAGCATGTGAAGAGTCAAAACAACAGATTTTGTATAGAACCAATTAATCATCCTTTTTCGATCACAATGCCACAGAGAAAAGCACACAATACAGCAGCCCATGTATTTGATACAACACTCAAACTACAAACTTTGGTAAACAGAAACAAAATGAACCCTACCTTTAGGGCAGTCACCTTCACATGTTTCACACTTTTGGGTCTCAGTTCCATCCGGGTTTGTGACAATTACCTCCTGGTTTGCTTTAGGACAAACCAAAGTACAAGCATCCATAGCAAGGTAGTTATCTGAAAAAAGACATACCAATGGTAAGAATCCACCATGTAATGTAATCCATGTAATCTTTGCACAAAATCACAGAGGCATTGTTCATTTAAAACACTCAGGGGTTCACAACTTTGCTTGGTGACAGATTAAAAGATGAGGGACAGTAACGGTTAGTCATACTGATGACAAACCACATGTATTCAGTAAAAAAATATCTGCTTACATGGACAGGTCTTCACACAGGTAGCCCCAAAGCTAAACTTCTTGTCTGGGTTGGGTTTGGTTTGATAGGTCACAGGGTCATAAATGGTGGGAGGAGGACAATTTTCTTTACAAACTCCACTGTCATTAAAGTGACGACATGCCTAGAAATAGGAATCCATGTAACGTAAGAATTGAACAACACTTAAGCACATAAAAAGTCATGAAAACTCTAAACAAATTGCTCTTTACCAGACAGTCAGAGTCTTTTGGGCCAGTGCATCCAGCAGCACACTGCATATGACAGCAGTCGTTGGAAAGAGGACCTTTGCAGCGCTGACAGCCAGATGCACAATCAATGCGAGTCACTGTGATTAATTCATATTTAGAGTACATAATTAAAATCAGCATGGAAAGCATTCACACAATTATTTTTTGTTATGATTTACAGTAATAGTACATTAAGTAGCCTACAAAAATCACCCCTTCACTGAAGTTGCAACTTTAAAATTTTGCTTAAATTGCAAGCTCATGTATATTATTTCATATAAATAAAAGGTGCTCTGAGTCTATAATTTATGCATTGACTAATTTCTTTCAGTTATACTATACTAATGACTCACACGTTTGGCAGTCCTGTGCAGTCTCTCCCCAGCAGGCTCCTTTACAAGAAGAGGCACAACTTGGACCTGAAATACACCATTCAAAGACACGTTTAATACAGCTAAATTTATCATAGTAAAATGGTAGACGTGAATTGCTTTTACAGTTAGCGGCCCGCTTCTGTAGTTTGTGTTTGTCGGCGTGAGCGTTCAGTTCGTCTAAAGTGTCCCGCAACACGATGCTCTGGGGGTCTGGGAAACACAGCTGAGGGTTGTTCCAAATATAAACAGCGCCCACAAGGATCTCTGTAAGACCAATGAGATGTTAGAAAAAATATATCAATCAATAAAAAGATTAAAATGGCTGTACCTGTGAGACTACGCAGCCTGAGCGTCTTGAGCCCCCTTCCTGCCTGCGTGTTTTCAAGTACAGCCAAGGCAAAGCTGCCATTGTACAGCTGGGACCCCCGAATAATACGAAGGTTGTTCAATGGCACCAGGTCTACAGATACATGAGCTACGAGGACATACCCCTGCACCTCCACTATACCCTGAAACAAAAAGACAGAAGGTGGTCAAGATAACATTATACAAAAATATATTTAGGCCTATACAATTTACATCTAATACACAGTACTAAGTGTTCTAGAATAGCAAAAAGTAATGCAAGGTGTGTCAACAATGAAATTGCAGTAAAATGATACTGAATATAGTGCCCACACCTTTGTGATAACATTATAGTACATTATACAGAATTCATTAAATCACTCCTGAAGAGAATTAATGATCTAATATTTTTTATGCCCAAAGTCAAGGACAAAATTACCACTAGATTAAGAAAAAAATAGAAAAAATAATTTGTTGTGTTGAGTGTACTTTATCAGCCAATGCCCAGAGAGAGAGAGCTGCCTATAAACATAAGTCATTATAATTTTTCTAAATGCTAGACACCTGTAGAAAAGAGAGGTCTGGGTTGCCGTGAAGGTGTGTGATCTCCAGGTTGCCGTGGACGACCTTGCATCCGGTGTACAGCAGCCTCAGTGTCTCGTATTGGTTTTCCAGACTGGAGGGCAGGGCCAGTTTCATGTCCGTACCCAGACACACTGCAACACACATCAACAATGACAGGTTAACAAATAACGTATTGAGTATTATTTTATTAATGATGCATGAAGTGTTTGCTAAGTAGTTGTTTTTTTAAGTGCTTTTGTTTCAGTAGATATAAGTGAAATTAATGTTAAGGCAAGACACTGCAGGTGAAAAGGAAAAAAAAAACTTTTGAGATAAGATTTTGAGATAACTATTTCAATCTTAATCTGAAGTTACTTACAAGAAGTTTCATCATGTCATGTTTTTGAATCAAATTGGGCATATCATGTTTAAAAATGGCCAAAATTATGAATATGAAGGAAAAAAATGAACAGAGGCAGGCTTTATTTCTTGCTTAAAATGTGTTGATATATTTGATTACAAAAAATGTATGGGGGGGATATCTCATTTAGTTCTCGAGTAAACTAGTGTCTCCACATAAGTAAAATGTTGAATAGCTTAGTGGAGGGATCAATATATATTTATATATAATGTAAGACATCTTACACGTCTAAACACGCTTGACTTTTTTTTTTTTTTTTTTACATTAGATACTATTAAGTAAAATATATTTATCTGTGTACAGAATTGTCAAGCCCCCGTGTACTTTAACTCGGGCATTATTGGCCGGTGATTTATTTTCCACTGTGCGCGAAGATCCCTCAGTGAGTCGGTCACAGTATTATATTCAGGGTCAAAAATGTTACAATCCAAGGGCGCTGTTACAGACAAATAGCTGCCATACTTCAGGCAGCAGTCAGAGAGCGGACTGTCCCCTGCCCTGTGGTTATAAATGACTTCCTCTGGCTTCTTCCTGCAGAAGCCAACCCCCATGTGCTGAGCTAACCCATCTGTGGATCAACTCTTCACATGTTAAAAAAGATCATTTAAAACCATAAAGAAACAATCATTTTATAATATGCTCAAGACATAGCCCTGGAAAGCATGTTTTAACTAAAAATGCTAAATCATTTCACAGGTTTATGTCAGCTTATGTCAGTGCAAGAGGCTTGAATCATTTCTGAGGGTCCCAGTGCAACACGTGTCACAATTATTAGAGATCCCAAAATATATAGTAGCAAGTTGTATCAAATAACAAATTAAATGGTTTATCACAAAAACAAGATTAAAGATAAAGAAATCAAACCACCTTTTTATTTTCAACATTATACAAATCTTTATTTAATAAAAAATAGTCAAATCACCTCCAAACAAGACAAACTGCCCATCCTCTAAGCCTAAGTACTTCTTTTCCTCATCACCTATCACTATGTCAGTCAGAGGGTAAGTAAGAACTGACCATCTCTGGAAATGCACTGCTATTTATGACACCGTCTTCTATAGGCAACACCACAGTAAACTAAAAGACCCTAATGAAAACAACTCAGCACAGTTTTCAGCCTTTTAGTTAGAATATAGTAAAATGGTTGCTGCAATGTTATAGATGTAAATCAAACAATTTCTGGTACAATTTGGTGCAACATTTGCAAACACATCAATGCCCACTTCTCAAAAAGATTCCACATTTGAATTCTTCACTAGATTTCACAACACTCTCTGAATGTGTGCATGGCCTTGTGAAGCCCACCCTCCTCCACGTTTGAGGCCTAAAATACTCCCCAGCTATCTGCTCTGGTGTCCCCTATGGCCCCCTATCTGCCCACTGCACACAGTCTTTCATTTTCCCCAAGTTATGTCAACTGAATTATAGACAATCTTATTAAAATGGTAACAGTTGGTTTAGTCTGTAACACATACGATTGAGATTGGAGTACAGATCAATTGGGCTTACTCAAATATAACATTGAGTCAGCCCATTATAGATTTATGTAAAAGGATAATTGTGTGTATATACAAATTCAAGTTACAATCATGATTTTTGTTTTAAATACAACTACAAGCCATAATTTCACCTTAATTTCCAATCAGTTGCTGAACTATGGACAGTTTAAATCTATGACATTATCTACAGTAGCTTTCCAAAATACCATTTGCCTGATACTGTATCTCACAGATGACACATGCAGGTTGCTCCTCTGCATCTTAATTTTGAATGTGTCAGTGACCTGCGACCTTTTTAACTTCAGAGGTAAAAAAAAACCACCCGTGAGTCTGAAGGGTCACCTTAACATATAAAAATTGACCACACAAGCAGAGTGGTTATGGAGACCATCGTGTCAGCTTTCCTTGAAAATGTTTAATCGCGGATGTAATATTACCACACAATATCATGATGTACGTTGCATTTAATTGCAAGTTGCGTTGTTTTGCTGTAATGGAAAAATAATGATCATCTGCAACATAAGGAAATGACGGTTATGAAACTTTATTCATGTGTTCATCTTTTGAAATTATGAAATTATCAAAGCATTTTAGCAGTGGAATATAGAGAAAAATCTTTAAACAATTCTCAATATTACAATCAATCATAATGCATAATGTCCCATTTGGATTCCTCTTTTTATATTAAATAATTTACTTCTTTTTATTGTATGCTGTATTACTGTATCACTCAGATTAAGTGTCATCTATGTGTTGTGCAATAATATTCATTGTCCTACAGTCAGGCAAGATATGTTCTATTGTCTTACGTAAGTCTCTTGACTGATCCTTTAGTACTGATCAATCCTTGCAGAACAACATTGTACATCTAATTGAAATGGTGATGAGTAATGTCATATGAAGTTGTTGTAACATCATGTCACAGAATGGGAACACGCCTCAATGACTAAAGGGTCTCTATAAAATTAAAGATCAATATTAGCCCCCCCTTTCTCCAACTGATATACAGACACAAACTAATGTTGGTGCAGATATTACCTAAAATTATCTTTTTGTGCAACACTTCAGAGATTCATTCTTTAACTATATTTCCAAGTGAAAGCTGGCTTCTCTTTTTGATGTGGTAGCGTTCTCATACCAGTGCAACACAAAAGTAAAAGCCACACCTGTGAGTGGATGAGTGCCAGTTAGCTCAGGGAGTGTGTGTTTACCAGCCTGTGCAGGTGACAGCAGCGCTGCCGCCATGACACTTCTGTACCATTTAAACCGTTTACAACACAGCTGCTACTTCTTGTACAGCTACTGCAATTGCCACCACAACCAATTACTGCTACCCAACACTACCACTATTACTCCACTATGGGATGGAATGATAACCAAATCTTATAATAACATCACTGTATTTAGGTATGAGATAGGCCTATTTCAATAATAGATCAAATCGTGAGCTTGCTGGTGGTACAGATGGGTAAGGGCGAAGCCCTTGGGTTCAATTCAAGCCATTTGTTGACCATTTGTTGAAAGTCCTGTTGAATAAAGCCTTTAGGCTTTACTATTACGGATGAAAATTAGCTTGGCACATTTACATGCTGTACCAACACATATTAATTAATGTGTCACAGATTAAATAAAATAAACATAACACCGATGAACAATATTTTGAACAGAGTATTTTGTTTTTGAAAAATACACAGAGGGAACCGCTTTGTGTGGACAGTAAAGATATCTGTGCTTTTCTTTCAACTGGATTTAACAAAAGTTTTACTTCTTGACTGTTCGTCTGGACATTACACTTTCAGGGAGAGCCTTTCCATGTTTAGAACTCAATCCAAAGTCCTACACAATCTGACATGAGCCAGTTTAATGTTGACAGCCCCAAACTATTACCCCTTTCTCTAAAAATTAACTGGCCAGTCTCTAGTACCATTATTACTCTGATTACAAATGAAATTTTTTATAACAGTACATTCTTCTTGTTTGTTACTAAATTGGATATACGGAGAGCATGGTCAATAGTTTGTGTTATGGTTCTGTTGCAATAAAACAAAGCATGTAGGCCTATTCAATCTCGTAATCCAATAAAGTGTCACTTTTTGTACGTCTCATTAGTACAATTTTAGTTTGAGTCCTTCTGGTACAACCTGTAACGATCACCACTGCTACTACTACTAATACTACTACTTTCACTGCTTGGTACTTAGTACTTAGTACTGGTGGTCTAAGTCTAGACCAGTCTAGACCACCAATAACTTATGTGTAACTAAAGTCAGCTATAGCAGTACCATTTCTGTATGCCTTGCTCAAACTTTACACTTCTCTAGAACACATTCCTCTTGTTTGCTCCACTGCCGATGAAGAGAAAACAGGTATTGCTCAACAGACAAGCAGAACAGGATCAGTGATGTGACAGACGTGACACAGTCGTGGAGGACGGCACTCATTGCAGCACAAAACGGTTTACAGTGAGAACAGCACAATTCTGGTCTTACTCCTGTTTCAAAACACCTGCAGAGAAATTGAACATGAAACAGTACACCAAGAACTCCTTATGCATTGGTCAGTAAATCCAGTATTTATCGCAATTACATTTTGAGCAGATTTTTAAATTTAATTCTATAGGTATTTATCACAATCTGTATGATCAGAGAGATCTGCCACCCTCGCGGGATTAGCTTTTTTAAATTTGAGCTTTAGCAGAATGATTAATTGAAAGTATATTTCACATAATTGTTGTAGCAAAGGGTACAATAGCCATTCTATAGCAACACAGCCTTTTCTGAACATAAGCAGAATATACTTAATATAGAATATACAGAATATAGTTAAAGTAATGATATTAAATGCTTATTCACTGCTTTAAATGCCAACTAAAACCAGATCAGAGCGCTCTTTTTGTCTTTTTTCATCTAAACTGATTTTAAATGTGGTATAATGATTCATCTTAAATCAGAATAGTCTGTGTCTAACGGAGTTATTGTCCATTGGCCAAATTCCCCTGCTCACAGATCACTGACAGCAGAATGAACTAAGTCACGGCTGATTTAACCTGAAGCTAATGAGACTAATTCAGATGATTGTGTTGCCTTTGTGATGCCTTTGAGTGTGAGAGGGACATGAACTCTGTGGAAAAAGGACAGAAACAGTGACCAGGGACAAGAAGAATGTAAACTGGTATTTCTTATTGATCGATTTGCTTCATCGTTTCCTTCCAAAAGTAATGACACATAATCTTTCTGCAAATGATTTCCTTTTGGTTTGACAAAGCTGACATGAGTTTTGAGACTGGAAGATTTGTACCTCAAAAATAAAACAGCATTTTTTCACAACAAAAGCAGTAACAGATCAAAAAAGGCATTATTCAAGAATGGATGACACAGATTGAACCAACTATTAAGGATTATGTTTGACAGATTTTGGACTAAATGCACACAAACAGCACAAATCGGAATGTGCCAACTGCGTGTCATGTTCTTTGTTTTTGTTCTTTTAGATATAAAAATTTAACAAAAAGAAAGATTGTTTATGTTTCGGAGTCTGCATCCAGGGCTATTAACAAAATTCACACTAAAATCTAATCACTTTACACAAGCCTACACATTTGTCTGTATTCACAAACACAGCCAGGAAATGCATATCTTGTGACCTTTGGAGTGATACATTTGTTGACGTGTCCCTGCTCCTACTACAGTACTGGAAGGGACAATGTTGACATCTGGTTGTCTGTGTTGTTTGAACAATCAGCTGGAGACTGATGCTGTGGAGTAAGCAAAATGTAAAGACCTCCTCGACAATGCAGTTTTTTACTTTCTTTTTTTTTTTTTTCTTTTCTGTGTTTCTGTTTTGTTTTGTTTTTCAATCTCTTCACCTGTGACAGTTGTCTTTCTTTGTGTAAGGGCAATATTGTGGTAAATAATGAAAGACAAAGTTGTAAGACAGTTTAATACTCTTGGCTGCAGTTTGATCAAAACACTTGCCTTATTGACAGCAGAGGTGTATGGTAACTTTTTGAATCATTTGTAGGCTACATCTAAGACTTATTTTGTTCATGTATTTAGAAGTAATAGGTTTTTTTTTGCGAATCTATATGCAGACTACATGTTGATTATTTTTCCATGAGCTTGCTTGAAATGTTTGGATGACAACTTTTTACTTCACTCTTGAATACTGGCTACTTTACAAAACAGCAGCATTGCTGGCCTACATCTGTTGTGCAACCAGTGGAATATATCAAAGTGCTTTCATAGAAGTCAATATTTTGCCATCAGCATCAATGCATTTCCATCTGAAATTATTCACAACTGGATGCACATTCACAAAATCGCCAAAAAATAACAAACAAAAGAAGTATAACATATATTGTGCAGCTGAATGAAGCTGAATGTTTGCACTTTCACTTAGCTCCGTGCTTTACTGGCATCCACTCGAGCCCCAGTGTGACAAGTGGCCCTCTATGAAACAATGTCCCGTTTGGAACCACAAGTGAATAATTGACATCGTCATGATCCTTGGCACACAATGCACAGACTGTTGCACCAAGTTTGTTTTTGTTTACGCACAGAGCGTCAGCCTGACGTCGAGCTGCAAAAGAAACCCGTGTCTCTCTGTGTCTAAAGAATTTGTTGACTTGATTTGCAACTTTTGTGCAGAATGTGTGCATTGAAAGCGCTTTAATGTGTTTTCTTTGCTATTCTTTTTGACGCTGCGTAGTGACAGGTGCGTCTTTTCACTGAACCAATGCCTCGCAAAAGCCCACAGCGGTGACTAAATGGGGACAAGGCTGCAAAAAGGAATGTGGCTGGGAATACCAACGCCTTAAAGCTCAACTACACCTCAAATCCAAAACCCTACGAACACGTTTAACAGAAGACGCGCTTACTGCTTATTGCACGGTTGTTCCAGTGTAGTAGCTAACTAAACTTTTACCCACCTTCTCTGCCCAATGTGCCCGTCACACCGAGGAGCACGGCCCCGACAAACGCCAAACTTCTCACCGCGTCCATCTGCGGGAACTTGACCTCTTTAATCCATACTCCAAAAGTAGAAGTTATGGATAATCCCAACACGTGGCGGTGAACGTTCTTCTTCCTCTTCTCCGGGGGCGTTTTGATTACGTTTGTGAGTGAGTAGCGCTGATTTTCCAAAGAGGAGAGTTGACTTCCTCTTGAAATTCCTGCTGTCTGTTGTAAAGCGTGACAGCGCAGGAGTCCGGGCAGGCGCGCTCCCGACGCGGCACAAGGAGAGAATCTGCGCCTGTGAGCGGGGAGTGGCAGGTTTCAGCCCGCCCTATCTCCGCTCTACAATACATTTATCCAGGTTATCCAGTTCTTTAGGACCATTATGTGTTGGTGCATTATTCATTTTTAAGCTGTAATATCTAGACAACAACTGAAATGAAAGTATTGATGTCATATCTGATTTATAATTTGAAGTCAAGGTGATTTGAAAACACGAAATAATGATCAAAATCTGGTATTTCTTAGGACTGACCACAAAAATGAAAGAAAAAAAAAAGAAAAAAACTAAATCATATCTGAAGGTGCAGTGCAATAAACAAATCAAATCCTATTGTCAACATAAAGCTTTTTTACTTGCAGACTAGTCTTTTTTTTACTCATCAAGAGTGCTGTTACACTGTCAAGTATATTATTGAAGACGTAGGAGTAAACAATACACTCCAAGAAGTACAATGTGATGGAAAAAGTTACTCAAGCAATCTAAACAACTAGTACTACCACCTCATTTGCCTTATATTAATGGTTGATAACGAAACTGCAGGTATATTTTTGTATTTCTGAGAATTATTTTCACAATTCTTTTAACTAGCAGTTTTATAATACCTTAGTTTTATCAAGCAGGAACCAAACTGCTTTAGTTTGAGAAAATATCTAGCATATTATATAGGCCCAACATGCTGTTATAGATATAACATGTCTAGCCTATATATAAAACAAGTTAAATACTACATGGAACATATACTTTTATTATTTTAGATCATTTTTAAGATTTCATAACTCTTGTCCCCTAAAGTCCATAACTTTCAAATCATTACTCATTTTCACTGTCTGAAAAAGCATTGGTACTATCCTTATCCCACTAACGGTAATGCTGACTGTAAGTGACCGTTCGACATTTCTAATTCTTATCTCTCTTGCACTTAAAATCACATCCATCCTTTTTCTCACATTTCTCACGTCTCTGGCTCTCCACAGTCAGAGTCAGGAGTAGCAGGAGGAAGAATAAGCCCCATTCATGTGCCCTCCCCACCCACAGCAGCGGGGTCAGAGTCCAGACTTCTGCACTACACGGCTATCAGGAAACAACAAAAAACCTTCTCAATTCAAAACATAGCCCAGAAATGTTATAAAAGTTTAGCCCGTAGTCTCACAAAAAATTGCATTCCACTGAAGACAAGTAACACAGTCAGTGGGGTTCTTGTTCATGCTATTTCTGTTCATATAGGTTTTTGGGATTGTGTGATGCATTGTGACATATACGTTTTTGTCCCAATGCATCATTGAGCTGTAATCACTAATCACTAATGAGCTGTAAGCAAGTGTTTTTTTCTTCTATTATAGCTTCAATAAAAAAGTTTTATTTAATCCAGATTTTTTTCTTTCTCATCGCTCCACAAATCTGACCTGTTATTGGCCTGGTGGTATTACCTCCTTGTCTCCATGGAGATGAAGATCTAATGCCATACTGTGGAGCATCCATGCAAAGCAATAAACATCTCCATGAAGACAAGAAGCTGGCAGACATTCCACCAAAAAAGTAACACAGTGCACCTTCAACTAATGTAAAAAATTCTATAACAATGTCTATTAACAAAAGTGTTAAATCAATTATTAAACAGACACATTCTTATCAGCAAAACTCATATTTATTCATATTTTTGGTCAGGTTTCATGAGAGGAAAGTGCACGGGGGAGCAGGCAGGGGGCAGTACATGTTGTGATTGTGTGATAACTGGATAGTTATTAAGATGTTGTGAGTGGTCTGAATGTCTGCTGTAAAGAATTTCAGTCTGTTCGACATTAGAAATTGTTTTAACTGGTTGCAACTTTTTAGGCCCCTCTGTTGTCCCCCACTCCTTTTCGTAAGCTGTCAGCAAAAGTTAAATTTATCTTGCCACACACTCATGCAGCGAACCACTATGCCACATCAGTAGTATTACAAAGGGATCCAGTACAATCTGTGTGGGGCTGCAGGGTTTCAACATGCAATGGTAAAGACAACAGTGTCAAGGCAACGGTTACACGCATACTGCTCATTGTTCACATTCTCACAGTGTCATACAAAGGCATGTACATGTAGACCGCACACACGCCCCTAAAGTGCACATTTGGAAAGGACCTCTGAGGAGACATATGCTGAAGTCTGTGCATGGATTTAAGATTACATTACATTTAAGTGAGAGAACATCGAAATAGAAATCAAAGGGCAGAGTGGTTGTATGCTGTTAGCAGCTTCATGGGTAAGTGAAGAAAAAGAGAAACTTCATGGGTGCAGTAAAGAGTGAGTTAAGAGCTGACTCGTGGCGTGCTCTAAATGTAATGTTCTCTTTCTCTATAAGGCAATCTGGGTGAACATACCAATCTTTTACAGTACCTTCAAGTGAAAGAAGATTGTAACAAAAAACATTGTGCAAAGTAATCAAGGCAGCGAAAAAAAAAAAGTTAATACAAAGTAATAAATGATGACAAGGAATACAAGACAAAGCAGCAGTGGAAACAATGCAGGCACAAAAATAAAGGTGTGATGGTGAGAAAAGAAAACAACATAGTCAGCTGGAAACACCTCCAAACATAAACCCTTTTACCCCTATGTCTGGAACAATCCATTGCCCCTCTTCATCAGGGCACCCCTCAGCGCTAAATCCACTTTTGGCACTGGAGCATGGCTCATGCTGCACTCCAACACAGTGCATGAGCCACAGGGGATGGACAAGTAAGGATCTGGTGCCCTCTATTGTCAGCTACAGCAAACTGCTGATGTGTTTTTTATTGCCCACTGAAGTTCATGAAAGTGGCCTTGGATGTTGTCAAATGATGAATCAAAGGATGAAAAATCTTTAAAATCATATACTTTCAGATAAATGTGGCAATACTCAGTTTCAGTATCTCATCCAATGATCGTCATAAAGGTGTCGCATGTCGAGTGATGGACCTATTTCATGTCCCGACTGAAGAGGTGCTGGGATGTGATGGGGGGCAAACTCCTTCTACTCCACTTTGACTCCCAACTTCTCTGTGTTTAGCAGGTAGAGACTGTCATCTATAAGGAAGCTGTTGATAAATATATTTTAGTGTTAAATCAAATAACAGCTTTTTGTCAGATGCTGAACAGGTGAGTGGACAGACCTGTAGAAGAGGAAGTGAACAGGGATGGTACTGAGGTGCCACACTGCGTGTGCATCAAACACCCAGAGCAGCGGAGGAAAGTCCAGCAGCTCCAGCAGAGCCAACCCATGAAGTAGCAGCACCACCAGCCCACACTTCCACCAGTATGGCAGGGTCCTTCGGTTCTGCCAGCACCAGCACAGCCACCACAGCAGGTTCACCATGCCTTCAAGGAGATCAAAACAACTATTAGGTACAAACATAAAAGCATGGCACATCTCATCAAACAGTATATATCTATTACCAATTGAAACATTGGCCAGCATGTTGTACCCATAGTCAAAACTGACAAAGGTCAAGTAGGAGACGTGTGATGTAAAGACCAGAATGAGCAGGACGCCCACCATGCTGGACACACCCGGCCGCTTCAGACCCAGTGTTCTGCAGGAAGAGGATATGTTCATTAGAAACACTGAAATCTGGCAAATGATCAATTTCTGGAAATATGTATGTAATGTTACCTGACGCAACATAAGTAGATTGAGTAGAGAATGACAGCTGTTGCACAGAAATAATCCATTTTCTGGTAAATAAAAAATAAATAAAAATACACGCTAATTATTAACACATGCGTACATTCTTATAACTAAGAACTGCTCATTACCTCAGTAAGATAAGTGTCACGGGTGTGGAAAATTGTGGACCAGAACCAGGCATTAAGAGACACCTAAAATACATATTGATTTGAATGTCACTGTTGTGGAAACAGTGCTTAATGTAGTGTAATAGTGCACTTGTCTATTTTGCCCCACCAGTGAGAAGGCGTTGATGGTGTGGTACATGGGGCTCTGTCGTGGCACAGTGCTGCGATAGCGCAGGAGCATAAGGAGGCAAGCCAAGCCATTCAGCAGAGATGCCATGGCAGAGGCCGGCTCCTCAAAACACAAGAAGCGAGCAAATGGCCACTAACAACAGAAACAGTAAAATCCTCATGTAACAGAACTGTGTTAAAAGTTTCCTATAACTCTGTGAGTAAAGAACACAAACCTTGCCATGAAACTGAGGAACCCTGTAGCCCCCTGCCTGATACAGGCCCACAGTTGTCCACATGCATTGATAGCGACAGTCATCTCGGCATGTCCAGCCTGAAAGCAACGCAAAAAAATACTGTAATTATTTTCTGAATAAGCAGTTCTTGAAGTGATAAGACCAAATGAATCTGTAGGACCGCCGGCTGTGCACCATAGTGTCATAAAGCACTCTTAATGAATGGGTAATAACAGAATAATCTAATCTAATCTACAGGCCCTTGTTACCACTCCTTCAACCAGAAAAACTGGGTTTAAAACAGTGCTGCCACTATTAAGTTTATGTATGTTGATCTAGCCAAGACAGACCAAAGCTGCTCTGACAGTAAAATATAGTTAATATAAAGGTCTCTTATTGTCTATACCTAACCTTGAAGCAGAAATGTTGGACCTGTACTGTCACTTTTAAATGTTTATGATAATACATTGGGAAACATGTGTGTTTTTGTGATGCTAATGAATTGTCCAGGTTGTTTTAAGACTACGGGGACCATCGCCTCCTCTATTAATGGGAAAATCAGGATTTCTAGAATATTTTATCTGTATAGCCTAATATATAAAGGCATAATGAAAGTCACAAAAGGCGCACATGAATAGGCGTGCCATGGTAAAAGTTACATGTGGATGAAATCATAATCAACAACATTGTTATAACATTATGCACAGTGTTAGCAAGTTAGCCACATTCACCTGAAGCCTGTCTCACCTGTGAGCGCCATGTAGGGGGGCTGCGCGGACTCAAAGCCCTTTAGCCGGACCCCGGTGCAGTTGATCCGGACACACTGCTTGACACAGTCCCGGTAAACGGGCTCCTTGTCGCCCTGTGAGGACTCCACCGTGGTCGCCGCCGTCAGCAGCAGCAGGGCGACAGCGGCGGCCAGAGCGGGTAGTCTGACAGATGTGCGCCGAGGAGGAGGAGAACATCGGGAGGCCATGGTCGTCACGGTGGTCCCGACTCTGGACAGAAGCTCCCGAGCTCAGCGAGGCACCGCCGGAATCATCACGAAACCCCCAGCCGCGGCGCAGCGGTGTGAATCCCGGGACAGGATCGTTTAACAGGTCCGGAGAAGCGCCTGGTTTCTGTCGGAACAGGGTCAAGTTTCACACTAAACGTCACTTCCTGTCACGGACGTGTGGTCAAAAAAAAAAAAAAAATCAACATTAAATGCCATAGTCCTATAATAGATCTGATCAGTACAAGTATAGGCCTTCTTCTGTTTCACGTTTGTCATTTGATTTTGACTCTTTGTGCGGTTATAAAATGCTCTTACTTTGAATTTATTGCATTGGTATTTTTACTTTCACCTTTACTTCCTCCTGCGGAACAGTCTCATGATTTGGTGACTATAGCATATAATTTTTACGTATATATTATTTGTTTTCGCCACCAAAATGTTTCAGCTAAGCTTAAGAAGTGTTTAAATAAAATACATTTCACTAAATAATGTATGTATGTATATAAGTACTTTTGTTCTTATATACATCATTGTAAGTGATTTTTGTCAATGTGAATGTAATTATTTCAATATTTGTAAAACTATGTAAGAACAAAAAATAAATAGGTGAAAATATTTTTAATTTGAAATTAGGGTATCAGATCTACTTCATGATCCAACTCTAAAATTATATTTTGGGTTGGTATAACGTATGTCATTTAAAAGTAACCTAAATTTATCTTGGATTTTTATTTTAGCTTCACCCTTATATGGTCTGAGTTATTTTAGCTCAAGGTTTAAAGGTCAGCATTTGTTTCATCACTGAATACCTGTAAAATATTGCCAGCGTGTGAGAGGCCCAGTTTTCTTTTCTTTTTTTTCTATTTCATAAAATGATATGTTTGAACATTTAGGGATATTTATTGATGTATCTGTGAGCTATAAACACCTTTAATTTAACCATATGCATATTTCAATCAGTGTGCAGTCATTGCTGTCCCCAATCAGTGCCTCAAGCAAGACCAGCGCTTCAACCCAGTCCCACTTAAACCAACAGACACAGCATTTTACAAAAAAGATAGTTTACTTTTATTTGTACGTTCTTTATTTGTTACAGTGGAGTCACAGACAGTCACATCGACAGGAGAGAAACAGCGGCCAGGCGGAGGAAGGAGAGACTCAAAACAAAGACCTTTTACTTTTGCTTCGTGCACAAATCCTTCCTCCTCCTCGCCATCTTTCACCATCTCTTTCACTTACACACATTTACATCATGTTTTTCTCTTTTTGCCTTTCCTCTGTACGGACATCAGGGACATTAAGAGAGAGGGGGAGGCTGCCTATTTTAGAACGATACCCCAACTCTTTTACTGTGCAAACCATAATACTTCATATACCTGTACAAAAACATAACAAAACTCCAATATCCACTCTGCTGTTGAGGTTGAAACTAACAGACCATTTAAGTCAGACCGCTTACTTGTTTCAAGCGAGAGTCTGTGCAAGCGCCACAGCACCCGAGGGACTGACCGCTGTATACACACGTGACTGATATGCATACAAAATAAATATATTAGGTATGAGGCGTGCACTGTTTGCCCCAACCCGCCTGAACAGAATGATAGGGAGGAGCGACAAGAAGCAGGGAAAGAGATAGAGAGAGAGTTTCAGTGCCACAAGATTATTTTATTTAAAAAATAATCCCATGTTTTTTTCCCCCGTTGGTACTCACACACAAACACCCCCACAGCCTTTTTCAGTCCTCTCACTGAGCATCTCCATGACAGAGACAAGTCCTTTCTGTAGTGAGTTGGGAACGTGGAAAGATCGAGGCCAGGTTGTGCAAGTGTGCAAAGCAGCCAAGGCGTTTCGGAGAGAAGAGAAGAGAGAGAAGAGGGTGGTCGAGGGGCTGGTGTAGGTTCAGATGGAGGTAGTGGTCTTCTTTACTCCTCCTCCTTCTCCTCTCCGTGTGTGATGACGTAGCAGATGTTCTTGTAGTCAACATTGCCAGCCACATCAGGGGGGAAAGCAGCCCACAGGTTGGTCATCTGGACAGAACATAGATCGGTATTAAGGATCAAAACCCCAGACAGTGTACATCTTGAAGTGGAGTAAATTAAAAAAAGAGGATGTATTTACCTCCTCAGGGGTGAACCTGTCGCACTGGGTGGTCAGGAGCTCCTCAAGGCTGGGGAGAAAAAAATTCTTAGAATGTATGACAGACATGCAGGTGCTTCAATGAATGAGCATGAATGGTTGTCTCAGTGTGGATTTTGTGAGTTGTTAGAGGCAAAGGCAGCAGATAAATTATATGTAAAAAAAAAAAAAGAGAGAAAGTCTTACAATTCCTTCTTGATGAAGCCAGTGGCCTCGGGGTCCAGGACCTTGAAAGCGCTCACGATAACGTCCTCGGGATCAGCACCTAAAAATCAAAGCGTTTTACTTTTATTCAACTACATATGAATAATAATATAACAGCCTAACAAAACTCGAAGTGTGTGAATTTACCCTTCAGCTTCTCTCCGAACATGGTCAGGAAGACGGTGAAGTTGATGGGGCCGCTAGCCTCCTTCACCATGGCCTCCAGCTCCTCATTCTTCACGTTCAGCTGTCCCATGGTGGCCAGCACGTCCCTGAGGTCGTCCTTGCTGATGATGCCATCTCTGTTCTGGTCAATGATTGTGAAAGCCTGCAAGAGGTTGAGAAATACGAGTCAGAAGTTATCCAACATACTTTTAATTTAAGTCATATGCTGATACACACGGTCTCCCTAAAGCTGTGAAGTGAAACGCAGCAAATTAAACTAGTGCAAATTAGGATCATTGCTCACCAGACTTTCCTAAGATAATTATTTTCGCGTGTTGATCGATGTGTAAATTTGAGGTTCTTCTCCCCTTCTCTTTTCACATTGATGGCTGTGAAACTAAAGATGGCATGGCAAACCTTTTGAGACTTGGCAGCTGGTCGCCCACTTGTCTTTCTAAGGTGTTAAAATGGTCTCGGAATCTGAGACAAGCCTCGTGTGACATTTAAGGCGACCGCATGGATTACAGCTGTCACCCCTGTCCCCTTTCTTGCCATGTGACTGAAGCTATTTGATGGGGGTAATAATGTTCTTCTAATGACCTCTGAATTGCCAATGTACTTATCAAGAATCCTATCCAGTATCTGCGATCATTTTTTTCCCTAGTGTAAAATCCTGACTTTACAACGCCTTTTCAAGTCAAAATTTTTTCACCTGACATCACACCTGTTGTTCTACTGAATTCAAATTAAGTCCTTGTTCTCTCCTTGTACTTTAAGACCCTCTTTCCTGTTTTGATTGATATAAGAGTATCCCAGCTGTTGGGACACATTCCTATAGAGTCACCGGTAGGAGAGTTGTCAGTCTCTAAGGAAGATTTCTGTACTATCCCTAACAGACGTGTAGCTGCTGTCACAAACATAGCTCAAATTTGCAGCTCTGTCCTGCTGATACGGACATTTTGCAAACCCAATCAGTTGAACATCTTCACATTTCCTCAATGGGTAAATCATGCAGAGCGTCATCAGTTATATGAGCGCCTCAAAATGTCCTACACAGCTCTTGACATGTTAGTGTCTCTGTAGTTATTTTTGTAGTTTTTGTAAGTTGGAAAAACTTTTACCTCCTTGTACTCCTGAATCTGGCTCTGCTCAAACATGGAGAACACATTGGAGGATCCACCCTCACCCTGCTGCTGCCTCCTCTTGGCCTTCTTGGGTGCCTGAAAAGATAATGGTAAAATACACGTTCATTTAAAAAACAAAAATCACAAATATTATGAAAAAAATAAATAATTTAACGGAGGCGAAGATGCCCTTCTAAACCAAGGGCACAAAAAGGAATTTTGAAGCTACATTTTACCTGACATAGCTTTAAACCTAATGCACACACTTACGCCATACATACATAAATACTGACATAAGAATAAATATTTAAATTAACACGTTCAAAATATTTTTTACGGCACAGCACAAAGGGTTGTCATTGGTGAATTACGCCAATACCCAAAATTTTACTTTATTTTTTTGTTATGTTTCAGATACTTTTTCAGATCGTTTTTTCCCAGTCCAGAAGTCAAACTAAGACTGAGTAGAATCCGGCAATTTAAGTTTCCAAAGGTGTCCTGCTTAGATGTTGTTATTCCAGATAGCAAATTTTTCAGTGATGCTGTGGCACAAGCACTTGGTGAAGACAAGCTCCTGCTCCCTAGAGACTGTTGAGATCCATGGAACGTGGCCACCACACTCACCATCTCTCAAGTTTCTGGGGTTGTTGGTCAAGAAGAGAAGCCTACGCCAAGCCGATGTGACTGACATGTAAGAGGTGTACCCTTGGGGCCTTATATACCAGCCCATGGGGGAACTAACTATAGCTGCACCATCAGGTTTGGCAGGAAAACAAGAGCTGGGAGGAAAGTAAGAGAAAGAGGGTGGAGCGAGGAGGTGAGGGGACAGATCATCTTTCACATGGAGCCAAAATAGGCAGCACAAGTCTTGGAATGAGGTGAATTCAATGCCAACACTGACTGGCTGACTTTGGTGTCATCTGTGGACTAATATGGCTAAAAGAACCAGAGTGACAACTGAATGCCATCAATAGACCACTGTGTTTTTTAGGTCGATTTTTGTTCTTTCAAAAACTTAATGACTTTAATCGTTAACCACTTCATTTGTGCCGTAATTCGAGTCTGTTTATGTTTCAATGTGCCAGGTGCTTTATTTTAACATTCTACCACAAGCTAAAATGCCAAGATGTACTCCCCATTAACATTTCCTGAAGTCATCCCCTTACTAATGATAGGATCATATTCCAAAATAAAATCACTACTGCCAACATTCAGTGCAGTAAACGGCTATGAAATTTGAAATCAGTCTGCAGTGCCAATCTGGTTCTCTTCCAGTAATCACAAAAGTAAAAGTAAGTAACATTATCAGGCCTCTACAACTAATGACAGGGCAATTAAGACCAAAGTCACAGTAATATCCCACACGTTTACTTTTATTTGTAGACATATCATTTTCTTCATAAATCAAATGTCTAAAATGTCTATATACCCAAATATTGTAAAATTAACGAACCGTTTTAAATTTGTGCATGTTTTTATGACCATATTTTGGGGGGCAAAAAAAAAACATAATTCTGAAGTTCTGACTAATTTTGGTTGCTCCTGAAGTGTCCCAGTATAGCTGTTAACCCACCCACTAACCTCCATATATGAGCCCCATCGGCTGCCATCAATCAAGTATGCTCTGCATGTATCAGGTGCTAGCTTGCAGTGCACAGATACTGCATGCCTTCCTCTGTGTAGAACAGAATGTAAAACCAATCTGTAGTGAAACAATTTGTGTGGCAATACGTCGTAAGTGATTATAACTGACTTGCCATGCACATATGAATGGGGCCGGCAGAATTAGAGCACACGGCAAGTATGAGCATGAAGGTGAAAATAGAGAGACTATGTTAAAGACCGTAAAACAAGGCAGCTGTAGAGCCAAAAATAGCTTTGCCTTGCCTACCATTCACTTCCTCAACTATCTAGTCACAACAAAAAATGATCCGTTTTTGATAAACGTTTTGACCTATTTTTACTTTACAAGTACTACTTTGTTTGTTACACGTAATAAACTTGGCCTTAAGTTTAAAGTATAGAATGTCAACATAAACATTCTCACTCTGTGATTAAAATGACCACATTTTTACTTTTGGTCATTACATTTTAAATATATTTATATTTTGGTTTAAACATGTAATAAGTATACAGTTATCAGCCAAAGTCTATCAGGTCCTCCTGTCCATCTGGTCTTCTTTTTGCCCAATGTGAAATTAGTTTTTTGACTTCCTTTCCAAATTCTTCATGCAATTTCATAAATTCATCCTGTGGATCTAATGTGATCCCATCCATGTCAAAAAACGTGGCAGAAGGCTGAGGATTCACAGCATTAATGTTTTTTCTGGGCCAGAGCTTGGGTGATTTTCTAGGCATGGGTTTGGTTGAAATGGCCGGTGACGGTTGAAGCATTGGACCAGCATTTAGGCCAGGTACTAATGCAGGTCCTGCTCCAGAGCTGGAAGAAGCAAAAGTCGACTGTGAAGAGGATGAGTGCATGGGAAAAGAGGTGGAGGCATGTCCTGCTTCTGAAACGGGGAAGTATGGCATAACAAAGGGGTTGGGTTTGGCTGTCCCTCGGGAAGATCCTCCTAAGGCTTCTAAGAAAGACAAAAAAACATTTTACTATTGATAGTCAATGACAAATGCAATGACAATGGTCACTGGACAAAATTACTTAACAAATAACTCTTAAACAATAAAGAAATGTAATTCTAATAATTACAAACCCTAATCTTTTATATCAGCCAAATGGACATTAAATATTACTCAACGTTCACCTTAAGGCTAAAGTGCCTGTTTACTAATGACATTTGTGTCATTAATACAAGAGAACTAACATGAATGTATCTAAATTATATTTTTATAAAAATAGGTTCTTAGAACATGTAAATAATTTGTATAATATAATAATACATTTTGGTTTACATTCACTTGACCTTATTTGTTAACTATATGATAATTAAATCTCATATATATTATTTATTTGTGAAAACTAAGGCATACACGCCTATCTATTGATTGTCTTATGATGAACGCATACTCCTCTAGTGTAAAGCTATGAAGTTTGTCTGATGACAGTATAAACCATATAATAACTGTCGGCACCTATACCGCGATGTCGCGGACACTGGAGAGCTGATGTGACACAATGTCGCTCACAGACATTACAGAACAAAGACGCCTCTCTTCCCCAAGTGTGTAAACAATATTCTTACCTCTGTAGGTTCTCTCCATGTCGGTGAGCAGTACGGCCAGGTACTGGTGACTGGCTGACAGAAGGGTCTTGATCCAGTCCTCCAGACTCTCCTGGTCCTCAGCAGCAAATTTGTATGTTCTTAGTCCAGGTTCGCTCCACACCAGAGAGAAGGCAAACTGTTCATCGGACTCGCAGAGCTGGACAGTGCAGCCCTCCAGAACAATGACCCCAATCAGGTCCCGGTCTGTTGGCTTCTCCTTGTAGAAGAGGAGGTTTCCCTTCAGAACAAACCAGCGCTTCGAATAAGAAGTCTTGATCTCGCCCTGTGGAACAGTTGTGTCGTTTGTGGTTAACAGTCACATTTGCAAAACTTAACACATTGCACAAGATGTTAAAGAACTTAGAATAGACACAAGAAGCTAGAAATCTTCTTCCTGTAAAGTTGATTTTGTTGATCAGTGTTGTACATACTACATGTTTGTTTGGTTTTATAATCTGAGAATATATGGATTATATTTGATAAATAATCAAATGTGTAAATGTGTATCTATGGTCTATCATGCCGAATTGTTTTATATATATATATATATATATATATATATATATATATATATTTTTTAGTTAGTTCGTTATTTATATTTGTTTGTTTATTTATTGTTTTGTTGTTTCTTTCTCTGTTTCTGTGCAATAGCAAATGAGGATGGACAGGTAAGTGGATATAGTGATCCACAACTTTGGACAACGACAGAAAAACACTTCTCCATCTCAGCAAGAGGGAAGCATGGGAAAGTTTTACAAGGAACATGCAAACTTCACAGCGAGGTGAACAACACACAGGCTTCTCCATTACCAAGACCAAAAACAGAGTAATTTACCTTCTTGTACAGGTAGCCTTCTTTGTCCACGGGTGTGCTGCTGGATTCAAAATAACACATAACCTTTTCATCAATCTTCATCTCAACAGCAACAGAACAGTGAGCCTGCCACATCGAACACAAAGAAAAACTTCATGTTTTAGACTTCCGTGTGGCTTATCACAGAATGAGATCTATTTAAAATGATTGACAACTTTTAATATCATGAGACATTTCACATGCTATATATTAGACAAATTTGTGCACATTAGATAGTAGATCATTTCGACAAGATTATCCATTCTCGAGCATCCCTCAGGACAGGCTTCATTCAGTATACTTTGTGGAAATATGCTCTCAAGTGTCGACAACAGCGCGCCTGGTTGTTTTGAACAGCTCTGAAAACAAAACTTCGTTGAAAGTTTCCCGCGTTGCTTAATAGGTCAACTTATAGTTCTTTAAAGTATAGGGAAGATAGTTTGAGGAAGCAGTTACGCGATAGGTCGCGCTAACTCACCTTTGTAAAGTGTTGTTTTTTGTTGTGGGACTGCTGTGTGACAGTGCCAGCCCGAGCCAGAGCCGCACTTCCTGGTTTAAGGCTGCAGCACGTCACGTTCATCATCATACTGTGGTCTTCAAAGTGTTTTGTCTCGAGTATTATCCCCCCAGCTCAGGAAGTAGGCAAATAAATCTATTTACTATAGTTGTATGTTATCAATCTATTCAGTTGTTCGGATGAAAATAATGTCCAGAAATCCTGCAAAAATGGATCACGTCTAATCCTATTCAATTTCACCTGTTTAAAAAAAGAAATCTTTCCAAGAGCCTGGTAAGGGTTTGCATACCCCTGGTTGAGAAACAATGCAGGACACTTCCCTTCTCACGAGTAAAATAAATGAGCTTTGCACAATAATTTGTAGTATACTTTTGCATTTAAGAAAGATTGAATTGGCTATTTTTTTTTACAAAATATTTCCTTATATATGACTGTTGTACCAGTGTAGTAAACATGTCCTCCTAGATTGTCATGTGGGTGGAGGATTTAATTATGCATTTGATAGACAGACCGAACTGTATGATACAGAATTAATTTTAATGGTGATTAATTCCCGTGTTGGTGAAATGTGTACAAATAAAACAAATACAAATTATTTCAAAGTCAATTCAGTCTTTCATTAAGCAGTGCACATTCTACTGGAGAATGTGTTGGTGTGGGCATAAGAATGAAAAAAAACACGTCACATTTTAACATTCCTTCAATAAAGGACCTTCAACCTTTCAAGACAAAAAAGTGCAGAAAGGAATCGAGTATTTCATACAGTTCAGTTTCACGAGTTGATCTTTCAAGTACATTACGCAATACTTCAATGATAATTTATACATGATATGTGTGACAACTGATAATAGTTGTCTAGGTACCCATTTGGCTATTTCACATTGAGTTGTTTTTTTTTTTAAATGGAAAAGTTACAAAACCACAAGAAACCAAATTATGAAGCTCCACAGCTTAAGTCATCTCACTCATAGACAATATCATCGTTGCCTTGCCTAATGGTAAATTGTTTCTTTATATTGGTTGCTCCCTCCATACTTGCTGTAGTCTTAGTGTCTCTCCAATGTGTATTCTCTGGTGTCTTTTTAAGTTTTCCCTTCGACTGAAACTTTTGCCACAGTGAGTGCAAAAGTACGGTTTCTCCCCAGTATGAACCCGCTTGTGTTTTTTCAAGTCACCTGCTTGGGTAAAACGCCGTCCACACTGTACGCAACCATATGGCTTTTCGCCTGTGTGACAGCGCTGGTGGATTCTCAAGTTTCCCACTCGGCTAAATGTCTTTCCACAAATGATACACACATGAAGGCCATCCGATTGAAAACAGCCCTTTCTGCCTTTGGTCATGTCAAAACAGAGTCTGTTTATATTTTCATGTGTGTTCCCTTTTGATATAGCAATACTGGAATAGACAGGTATGGTAGGTCGAGAAACTTCAGCAACAATCTGTGCTCTAGCTGGTTGAGTACATGTTTGATGAAAGGAGTTGTAACTTAAATCCACACAGGAGGAATAGTCTTTAGTCTCAAATGGTCTCGGTTCTTGTTTGACAACAGACAGATTGGCTTCAGTCATTCTTCCAGACTGTGATGTATCGATGTTTTTAGCTGGGGCAGGATTTAAGATTTGGTTTGCATCACTAGACAATTGTGCTGTGTGGCTAATATCTTCTTCCTTAACAAAACAGGTCTCGTCATCTCCTTGCGACTCAAAGGTTTCTGTGTGAGATTGTGCTGGAGAGTTAATTGTATTGTTTGGTTCTTCTCCCTTAGCATCATTGTAAGACTTGCATCCGCTTATTGTCTGCTCAGTATGGGAATATTCAGCTATATGGTTTTGAGAAAGATGGTTCTCCGTGATGTGATTTGAGTCCAGTCCCGCTATAAAAGAAAAAATACGTCAGATAAAACACATTTATGACCTTGAGAACATAAAAAAAAGCTAAATACCCACATCTCTCTTGTGCAAGCTCCTCCTTGAGCTCTTGCAGTCTTCGTTTTAGACTCTCGTTTTCTCTCTGTGTTCTTGCAGTTTTTTCTTGATACTCAGATACGGTCTCTTTTACAGCCTCCAAAACTTCATAAACTGCTTGTGTTAGCAGCTTCGCCACACGGGCATTCAGATGTTGAAGTTTAGACATACTAGAAGAAACAAGATATGTATAATTATTGAAAATGTAGTTATCATAGGTTCATCATTTGAACAAATACATTATAGAGAATTATCCTAAACTTTCAAATAGCATATCAAAAAACCTAAGCAGCGTTTATTGTGTCTTAAATCACATATGTACTGCAGATGCTAGCTAACATTACCTGTAAAATGAGACGTTTGCGAAGTTAGCATGGAAAGCTGACCGTTTTGGCACTTAGCTGCATTACGTTAATCTCCAAAACATCATAAAATGTGACGTAATTCTTTTTCCGTGACAAGTTTGCCGTAAAATGTATTCTGAACTGCAATTTTAATACGATTGAGTTGTTGTTCATAACACAGTATTACCGGAAATAGACCTTAACACGCTTCCGGTCAACATAATAATAGAACACTAGAGATTATATCGGCATGGCAACCTCCATGTTCTGGCGTTATTCTTCTAGAGAACACTTGATATTTTTTAAATTATAAATGTATTTTATATACTTATATATATGCTTGGACTTTTTAAAAACTTTATCTAATGCCCATGTTGTACCACACTAATGTAAAAAAGAAATAGGCTTGAAGGAAACAGGGCGAATTGTCAATCACGGTGCATATGATGTGTTACAAACAAACATTATGAAATACATGTTGAGAGAGAAAAAAAAAATCCTGAATTATTAGCACCGCAAATATCCCATTATTTATCATTTTAAACCCTTTAATCAGTACCGGGCCGTGTTTTTCCATTATTTTCAACAAGTGTGCTGTTCTTACAATTACAAGATGGCCGCCGTTATTGCCAAGAATCCACACAGCAAGCAACAGAGTTCAAGAAGTCTCACGCCTTTATCATACCTTTTGTTTCCATCAACAACAATAACATAAATATTGTTGACTTAAACACACATGTTGAGAAATTAATCAACAAACATACTGGTAGATCCATATAATAACTACATTTCACAAGATTTACATTTAGCTATTGATGGTTTATAGAATAACAAGAATACCATCATTAAGCTATAAAATGATACAGTGTTTTTTGGAGGGAGATCTCTTTTGTTTTTGAAGAAATATATGTGCAACCTTTTCAAATATCTCATCTAAGCCTTCTTGATGGATTGATGCACATTCAAGATATCCAGCAGCTCTGATCTGTTTTGCCAGAACAATTCCCTGTTGCTGGGTTATTGGAGATAGATGTTTCTTTTTAAGTTCCTCCAAAACCTCCTTGTTATCACGCAAGTCACTCTTTGTCCCCACCAGAAAAACTGGAGCTTTAGGGCAATTCAGTTCAACATCTGGAAGCCACGTTTGTGTAACACTACGATAGGATAAAGGGTCAGAAATAGAGAAACAAATCACAACAACATTGGTGTCAGGATAACATAAAAGCCGTAAACGTTCATATTCTTCAGAACCAGCTGTATCCAAAACATGTAACTGCACATTCTGGGTATTAATCTTCACTTCTACAGAGTAACGGTCCAAAAAATCTGGATGGTACTCTCCAGGAAAGGACTTTCTCATGTAGGTGGAAAGTAAATAGGACTTTCCAGTTCCACTGTCTCCAACAAACACACATTTGGCACTCTGCATAATAAAGATCCCAGGAATCTGAAACAGGAAAATACAAATGGTTACAATAAGAGTGATGATCTAATTTTGGCTATACATAATCAAATAGTATTATTTACGTTTAGGTGCTGCAAAGAATTGTACTAAAATGTCCACAAAAGTTCACATAAAGCAGACATGTCACGCCTCGCTGTGAGTTAACAGGAAATAGCTCCTGAATATTTCTGAGTTGGGCAATACTGTGTGAAAGCAGCTGAAGTAATAGGTCATGATGTCACAATTCTCCATCAAGAGTTAAAGATGAAAGATGGGCCAAAACTGGACTGTCAAATTAAAAGTGACTGGGAAGTCTGGTAACACATACGATCATAAACCAATATTAACAAAATATTCAGGTTAAATACAGGAATTGTGGGTTTTCGGTTTTGACAGTCTTGACTATTGAACAATTCTTGTACTCAATTGCGGGTTTCCCATAATCATAGTCAACTGAATGTCGAAGTGTTTTCTGCTAGGTCTTTTTGTTTCAACAAAATAGACAAGGAATGTATTTTAATAAGTTTTATTTTAGCAAAATGTACACATTCTGGACTCAACACAATAAATTATAGCTAAAAATCGGCACGGATTGGCATGAATGAGCCCTGGGGCAAAAACATCCATTATTAATAATTTTTCAGTTTGGACACATGACTTTTGTAGATCATTATTACACGTCTGCTCATGTTTTTTCATATTACTCGAATGACTAAACGTTTCCCAGAGTCTCCTTCAAACACTTCCTCGCCGGTGTGATGAGGTGATGTCTCATGAGGACAGATAGCCAGACTGATGCACCTTTTACCACACACTGGACAACAGGAGGGCTTTTCACCTGTGTGCACTCCATTGTGTTTCTTAAAATCCCCTGCGTGTTTAAAAGTACAAGTACATGGAGCTAAAGTATTGTTTCTGAACTTTTTCCTTACATGTCCATGACTTTGTGGAATAGACAGTTGCAACATCATTATTGTACTACACCCGGGTTAATGAGTTGTAGATCATTCAGGTCGTTGTGGACCGAGTTAAAAGTAGTTTCCTGTTCATAATAGAGTTTATCATTGGATGGAGTTTCAGTGCTGAGTCCTTCCAGAGATGCAGCACCAGTAAATGTGTCCTTGTAAAGATAATTTGGATTGCTCGGATCTTCTCCAGACGTAGATTGTCTTTTGATAAAAAAAAAAAAAAAGTTGATTCCAAATCGAGGTTGTTTGTAATATTCTTCCAGCAAGCAAACGGTCGGTATCTAACCCTGGAAGCTCCTCATTGCTTTTGGTATTGTGGTTCTTACAGTGAAATGTGCCTTCAGGGAGAGGTGGTGCCTGGTTAATGATGCGGAGGACCCTTTATGGACCAGAGGGAAATGTGTCTAAATATCCTATTGTGAATATT
>CM033636.1:13752124-13837780 GCA_019453435.1 Rhinogobius similis | reverse complement strand
TTTAATATTTGGCCTAGCCTCTCTTACTTTTACTTTTTGTAAATAAAGCTCATCTAAATTTATCACGACTTGAAAGGTTCCTTATTTGGTTTACATGTTCTATGGGTTATTTTTTTTCCTGTGTCAGTGCCTCATTATTCACTGATATGAGAAAATTCATAAAAGTGATATTTGAAAAAAAAAAGTCAAAAGAAGACTACATAAAAAAACAAACAAAAAGGAGCTATTGCTGTTTTTGCAAATGAACTTTTCAAATGACCTGCTTTCTTGATTGCGACCCTCGAATGCGCATCTCCACAGCGACGCGCACAGTCATACAATCTTCACTTTTAGTCCCAAATATGGGCTAGGAATGTCAAGGGTGACGTCAAATGTCCGGGGAATGCGGGTTTGTGACCACATTTATTTAACTACGCCTTCTCCGGTCTCGTCTCCTGGTAGTAGGCATTACACAGGAAGAGAAGCTCATGTAGGAAAAAGCAATGGGACGCCCTTCTCTTTACTCCTCCTCCCTCTGTGTGGCGGATAACGGTACAGAAGTTATTCGGATCCGAGGCAGACAATAGCCCCGGTAGCAGGACTGTGTGTGGCGTCATTTCAACTTATTGAATTGTGTGCCGCTAACAGAGGGAGTGATAACAACACACAATGGAGGATTTGGGTAAGAAATTTCGTCTACAGCTAGGATGTAGGTTGACTTGTATCTGAGGCTGGATCTCTGGGAAGGGGTGGTGTGCTCAAACAGAGGAAATACGGTAGGAGTATTTGGTGATTATGTCAGATTACAGGCTACACGCATGTCTCACAAGAGCTATAGCTAAATACAAATTCACAAGCTTGTTTTTAATGAAAGGTTATGAAACTACATAGGTTACACTATAACAAACCAGACATCCATATGGACCACTAACTCAGATTACAAAACGCACAGCAACGATCACAGTAGAACAGCTCCTCCAGTGACCAGTCTGGCTGCTCTTCTGAGTGTCATGCGTGCTCTGCAAATACAATAAATTCTTTGTCAATTAGATTAAAGTCAATCCACAGCGGGTCTTGACATGACAACAGGAGAGTGGGGCAGATACTGGAACATGATGTCTTCCATTTCAAGGACACCTAAAAGGACTGTACTCAGAATCAGTTATCAATCACTGGTATTGTCTTAAATGTTTTCTTTTCAGTACAGTGAGAAGGAGAGCCATGGGAAAGGCATTGTCGGAAAAGCCTTGAAATAGCCCAGACTGCTCAGCTATTTCAAAAAGCCACAGAGTTAAATGAAAATAGGAAGTTTTTCTTTTTTTTTCCTCAACTGCCCATTTGCTTTTGTGGGATTTTCTTCTTCCACGAAGTCCAGTTCTGAGCCCAGGAACACGGGTTTAGCTCAGGCAGGCAGCGTTATGAAGAATGGTGAGATGTTGCCAGCACACATCTGGAAAGGATTGTGTGAAAGTTACAGGGTGACTGTGTGAGGACTAGTCAGACAACCCTAGCCATGTTTGGGACACAGAGTTTGTGCTTCTACCCTTAGTATGTTTTAAGTTTATGTATTGGTGCTGGTGCGGCTGTGCTTTGAGAGAAACCACTTGTAGAGAGAAATCATGGCCAAGACAAACAAGTCGACAAGCCGCCCTAAATATGGTCAGAATTCCCATTGAGAGAACTTCAGCTCCTTATATGAGCAATCTGGCTTGGTAGAGTAATAGAGTGGGAAAAATTGTAATCACACCACATGGCCGTACCTAAACAGTGAATCATCCGGGACAGTAGTGCCCACAGGGATGAACGTGGAAGAAAATCCAAAGTTGTTGTCTGGCCATAAACTCTGCTTCACTAGAACAAAAAGACATAAAAACAGAAACCATAGAGACAGCCACTGACTAAACAATTTCACCACAAGCTTTGTACTGGCATTTATTCCACTTCCAACAGCTCCTAAACAAGAACAGTGGAGAGTTTTACTAGCAGTCTGCTCGCTCCAGAGACACACAAGGGTTCATTCTCAGTTTTTCAGTCCAAAGAAAATTTTGCAAAATAGTCCTAGTGTTAAAAAAAGAAAGAAGAAAGACATAAATCTAATACTGGAACAAGACTGTGTATCCCAAACAGTAGCTTCTTTGTCATAAATTTTAGGATGAAGTATTTTATTGACTTCAACTTTTGGGTTTACTCCGAGTTGTCAGTTGTAAATGATGTCATGCAGCTGCAAAGGCCAAACACTGAACATCTTCCAATTTAGCTTGAATTCAGAGCAGGCGGATACGATATCATTTACAAAACACTCTCCCTCTGTTTCCTGTCCACTCTGGCATGTTCAAATGCACCAATGTTTGAATCTGTTATCTTGACTTTGCCAATACTGACTGCTCTGCTCACTTCTAACTGTGATAATGCTGCATTGTCATCATAGTCTGTCTTATTACTGTGTGCTGACCTTCTGCTGCTGTATTGGTGTGTGTTTCTATAGGGGAGCCTGAACCTAACTACCCTCTCAGTCCTCGTATAGTTGTGTTTGGTACGTAACTGTCGTGCATGCCTATCTATATGTTCGTTTCCTTTCATCTGTCATCCAGATTGTTCTTTAAGCCTCTCTCAATACATTTAGACAGGCGTTATTCTCATTCTGACTCAGTCCATATTACAAAACACACTGTGTGTGTCATTGGGGTCAAATGGGCTGTGATAAAAGATCATGTACTAAATCAGTAAAAACACTCACCACTGAAGCATTGGTTTCTGGAATTATCTACATTACTGTCATTTTACTTTAATAATAGCCTACTCTAATACTTAAAAAGGACCAAAGTCATTTTGTTTTGATAAAGTCAGCGTTAAATGTTCATGTGGCTAGGGCAAATAAGAATTCGTTGGAAATGTGTTACATCTCAGTCAATTTACATCACATGAACATAGCCAATTGCAATCCCTTTTGGAATATTAAAACAAATCTGGTATGTAAACATAGTATCTTAATATAATCCAGATGCCCTCCTTGCTGATTTGGAGAACACCAGTTCCCCACTCGCACGTTGTCCAGTCCTGTTGACGTCTGAACCTCCACTAAATGCTGATCCCACGTCCCAGGACACTGCCCAGGTGCGACCCCCTCCTCCCGCCTACACCCCACAACAGGTACACTCCAGACACCCATTCATGCACTTGTTATGGTGTAAAGTAGTGTTGATTTTTTTTTTTTTTTAACTTATTTTTCAGACGGTTTCTTCTGCAATGAAGTCCTCACAAAATTCAAACCCAGATAAACTTTACAGGTAACTGTAACTTTTTCATGATCACAGAGCTCACATCCAACTTTAAGTTTATTAAGAAAAAATAATATATAATAATAATGGATAATAAATATAAGAATAAAATAACACTTGAATTCAATACACATGTTTTATATATATATATATATATATATATATATATATATATATATATATATATATATATATATATATATATATATATATATATATATATATATATATATATATTGTGAAATTATGAGAAAAAACACTACACCTTACAAGTGTTACTAAACATTGAAATATGTGACTATTGAATGAGGCATTTATTACTAAAATTCTGTCCTTGTTTGGGTAGGAATTGCATGTTATTGAACCAATGCTTAGACTCGTGTAGGTGTAATGTTATAAAAGTTGCCATTGTTGTCTGTTCTGTGTTTTTTGCAGCACAGTGAACAAACCTCGCTCGCCTCGTGCTGCAGACCCCCCTCCAGCCTTTTCTTCCTCTTCGTTATTGGGAGGGGGTCTGAGTGAACTGGATCATCTGCTGCAAGAGCTAAATGCCACACAGTTCAATATCACTGGTCGGTACAAGCTTTATTTTTATGAGAATGACTGCTGTGATCTTATGGCTGTATGCTTACATTCTAGATGAGATCCTGGCCCAGTTCCCTTCTCCTAAGAAAGATGACAAACCTAAAGATAGGACTGTCAGGTAATATAATCATCAGAATATGATCATTATAATATATTTATCAGAATGAATGGATGAATGTTATGCACTTATACAACAAATCAAATTAAATTGTATTTATATTGTGAAATAGTAAAAAATGTGGACAATCAAGTGTTATATTAAGTGTCATGTTATGTGTTTCAGTTCTGCAAAGCCCTCAGCCACATCAGCAACACTTGAACTCGACAAACTCATGGCCTCTTTATCAGACTTCAGAGTCCAGAGCACAGTAAGTTATCATTCTCCTCATATGCTTTATCATCTGCATTTTGTTCATATCATGCAAGTACAAACAAAAACATTAAAGGTGAACTATACATTTCTGGTTTCTTGGCATCTGCTGGTCTCCATGAAGATAGGATACATTTATTGCATTTATTAATTTACAAGTGTTTTTATTGCTCAAAAATACTAAGTATGCATTCTTACTAAGAGCAGGCTCACATCTCGACGGATCTGACCTGTAACTTAGCCTGATGGCATCACCTGCTTGTCTCCATGCAGAATGTAAAGTTTACCAAGCTGTGCAACACTTCAGGCAAAGCAAGAACATCTCCTTGGAACCTAGCAGATAGCATACTTGCCACCAGAAAAGTTACATCACTTTTAATCACTAAATAAAAAAGATGAAAAAGAGCTCAACTATTTTTTTCTCTGTTAATGGCCAAAGTCATACATTTTCATTTACTACTGTAATTACGTTTTGTCCATTATGATGGAAATTACAGAGGTCAGTCTAGAGATAATAAATTCAATAAACTGTCCAGCTCATGTAAAATGTATATGAAACAAATGAACAAATGTTGGGTTACAGATGATCGGTCTGGATGATAAATTAGTTCTTTACTCAGTGCCTTTCTAAAATAAAATGTAATAATCTTTTCCCAGCCTATTGCTCCAGTCATCCCTGTTTCTACACCGTCCCCTCCGCCCACCTCTGCTACCCCACCTCAGGCGCCGTCAGGAGGGTCACTGGACAGCATGCTCGGTCTCCTCCAATCGGACCTCACCAGACAAGGAGTTCAGACCTCCTCCAAAGGGACATGCACAGCTTGTCAGAAACCCGTTGTAGGACAAGTAAGCCATTAAATACAGTTGTTTTTAATGCTCCATATAACATCATTATATTGTGAAGCTACATTATTTATGAACTTCCTAGGTGGTGACTGCGTTGGGGAAAGTGTGGCACCCAGAGCACTTTGTTTGCACTGAATGTGAGACCGAATTGGGCAGCCGCAATTTTTTTGAGAAGGACGGCCGGCCATATTGCGAGTCAGACTATTTCACTCTCTTCTCACCTCACTGTGCTCAGTGCAACAAGCCAATCTTAAATGTAAGAGCAACTGCCAATAAAGTGACCCCAAGCTTATTGCACTGTCACAAATAATAATTTGTATGTATTTTCTCAGAAAATGGTCACTGCCCTGGATAAGAACTGGCATCCAGAGTGTTTCTGCTGTGTTAAGTGCAGTCGTGCATTTGGGGATGAAGGTAATGGCACATATCCTTACCAAACATACAAAGAACAATATCTGGTGCCTTCTAGTGGTGTTTTAATATCTGTATTCACTAAAAACCAGTCGGTCCATGCCTAACAAACTAGAATTGAAGACACTTCTAAAATCAGAATCAGAAACGGTTTATTGCCATTGTCAGTGGTCAAACACAAACATAGGAACTTGCTTCGGCATAGGTGCAACATAAAGCAATGAATAAAATATAATAAAAAATATAAAAGGGGCATGCATAAAATTAAGAATAAAATAGACTACGATAGATAGACTAAGACTATATACAGAATGTACAGTTGGCATAATAGACAGTTCTTATATAATATATTGTTAAAGTGGCAGGTGTTACAAAGTGTTCATGAGTCCAACAGTAGAGGGAAAGAAACTGTTCTTGTGGTGGGAGGTTCTGGTCTGGATGGACTGTAGCCTCCTGCCGAGGGGAGTGGCTCAAATAGTCCATGTCCAGGGTGAGAATGGTCAGCTGTGATCCGACCTACTCGTCCCTGAGTCCTGGAGACGTACAGGTCCTGGACAGATGGAAGGCTGCGGCTGATCACCTTCTCAGCCAGGGTCCACAAACAGGACCCTGGCATAGGTTAACGGGGAGTCCAGATGCTGCAGGATGAAGTGGAGGGCCAGGTTGATGGCATCGTCTACAGATCTGTTGGCTCTGTAGGCGAACTGCAGTGGGTCCAGGGCGGAGGAGGTGAAGAACAGCCAAATTTTCTATGATAAGCCAATGTTTGCGTCCAGTTTCGAACCGAGGACCTTTCTCGTGTGAGGCGAATGTGATAACCACTACACTACAAAAACCAAAATAGAAAACAATTTATACAAATGTTAACGCAGTGATTATCTCTTGCAGGTTTCCATGACCGCGAGGGCCAGCAGTACTGCCAGCAGTGTTTTTTGACACTGTTTGCATCGCGCTGTCAAGGCTGCAGCCAACCCATCCTGGAAAACTACATCTCAGCCCTCAACTCCCTCTGGCACCCTCAGTGTTTTGTTTGTAGAGTAAGTGTTTCTCCTTTGCTCTCCTGATGGGTCAAGTAAAAAAAAAAAAAACTAATCTCATTCTCCGTTTTCCTGATTCAGTTCAATCAACAACAAAAACCCAAAAGCATCTGTTTAAACATAAAAGTTTGGAGTATCTTAATAGTTATTTTCTTAATGCACAGTCCCCAATATGAATTACTGCTGCTGACAAAATATCAGCTTTGGCATTTATTTTTCACTTTCTTTATGCATCTATTTCAGGAGTGCTACAGTCCTTTTGTGAACGGGAGCTTTTTTGAACATGACGGGAAGCCTCTCTGTGAAGCCCACTATCACCAGTCACGCGGCAGTATGTGCCAGGCCTGTCAGCAGCCCATCCTGGGACGTTGCGTCACTGCAATGGGGGCCAAGTTTCACCCTCATCACCTCGTCTGCCACTTCTGCCTAAAACCTCTGAGTAAAGGCTGCTTCAAGGAGCAGGAGAACAAACCCTACTGCCACCCCTGTTTCATCAAACTCTTTGGATGAAGTCAAGTATCTTTGGATGAAGCTACCCCAGATACTGTGGGATCTGGAGTGGCTTTTCGAAATGAATATAAACTGCCCATTAATATATGAGTAAAAGGACTGTATTTACAGCACACATGTTAAAAAGAAAGCAATCAGGAATGTAAACAATTCAAATTCAAGCTTAAAATTATTTTATTTTTAACAAAGGCAAAGGACAACTGGGGAGCTCTCCACGATTGTGCAAGCAATTGCCCTTTAAATATATGCGCTTTATTCTGCAAAAATGTATTCTGTCACTGCATTTGCTTTTGTACATTGTATTTTGTTGTATGTTTTATATGTTAAACCAAGCTATGTTATATTTTATTCTTTCACCATCATAAAATTTTACCAAAAATAATGCCAAAGAAAGAATAAAAGACAGACAAACACATTTTGTCACTCTGTCTTTCATATTTCTGTGTAAATGATTTAATGACGAATGCCACTAAAATTTTATAGCTTTTGAGATTTAATGGGCGGCTCAACTTACTCTAAACTCCCCTACACTGCATTTAGTGATAATAAGTGTAGTGCCTTTTACTACTGTGTTTTTCAACCTTTGTTGAGCTGAGGCACACTTTTGGGGTTTAATAGATTCCACAGCTACCATTTACTACTAAAACAGAACAAAGTATATAATAAGCCAAATAATGTCTGTGCCACTGTATAGTTCTTTAAATTTGGCAGTAGTAATAATTTTGCGTTCTGTTTGGTGCAGAAGTTGTTTAGCCTCAGGACACGGTAAAAGGGTAGATAAGGTTAGTCAATTACATCCGCGTTTATGAATTTGTTAACACAAAGTCGACATTTTTTCCAAGACACACCTGGCAGATTAACCTCAAGGTACACTAGTGCCTAAGGATTAAAGCACTTTATCACAACAGCAGAGTATTAAGTCACTAGAGGTCGCTATTCACTGGTTAGTGCAAAACTATATTTAGACCAGCTATGTCCTCAACCCATGGATATACTCAACCCCACCCTTCACAATTAATTTCGTTAGTTTAATTGACGTAAAACGCGATGACGCAATTATACCTAGCGCGTGGCTCCGTGAACGCAGGTGAGTTCAATTAAAGGTTGATCAAGCCCTCTTGGCGGAGAAAGCAAGAAAGTCACCGGAACACATCGGCTTCAAGAGTCTGAATTGTGCAAAATGAGTGATATAGAACATCAACAAGTAAGTTTGGCGTTTGTGAAATATCTGCAAGTGCAACAGATCTTTTGCTCTATATTCTGTTGGAGATATCTGTACCACATGATATGACATGCACAGACTTTTAACCTTTCATGAGAGGCTGTTCTTTGTGTTCAACATTTCCCTTTGAAAACGCAGGAATCTGACAAGCCAACCCAGCCTGAGTGGCCTGAAAATGGAGGAGCGTGGAGTGACACAGAGGAAGGCACAAACATGGACTGTCAGCTCCAAGTCATGGCCGAGGAGGACGAGGATATCAACATCTATAATGATGAAACATTCGGGATGGGTGTGTTCAAATATTCAGTAGTTTGTAATGATAGTGCGGCGTGCCAATCAAGTCTCTTCTTCTGTAGACCTGGACACAATAGGAACAAATGAGACTGGTCTCCTTCAGTTCACCCCTCCGCCGCCAACACCACCTCCTCCGGACAACAAACCTCTGTCTCTGCACTGCCACCCATCCCTCCCAAGAAGACCAGCGTCTCGGGCCCCTCCAGGACAACGCAGCAGAGGCCGGGGACTTCGAGGTGGGACAGGCAGGGTACAGATGTTTGAAGACCCTGCTGTGATGAGGATGGTAGAGGGAAGGCCCAGTATCAAGGTGATTTTGACCTGTCATTGTGAGTAATGTAAAATTTGACAAGGTGATGTTAAGATGTAGTTTTGTTTCACATGTTGTTGCCTTGGAAGAGTCTGGACAGCGCTATAGTGGACTGTGGAAGTACTGTATACCGGAGAGCGTATGAAGAAAATGTAATTATAAACTTTGGAGACACACCTGTAATGTATTCATTTTTGTGCTAATAATCGTTGGACTTATTTTTCAGTGGATGGGTCAAAGAAAGACGTCACAATCAATACTTGAGGTTTTGATGAACATTGAATCATGTCATTTGATCCATCCGCCTTTTTGAACACTTGTTTTCTTCAGGACAGTGCAGTAGTGTGTGTGATTGATGGCCACAGAGGCAGGGGTCATCTGAACTCCAGCTTTATGGACTTTCCTCAAGTCTCATCCTTTAGGGGCCGAAGAGGAGAGCCCAGAGGGTCCTACACAAGGAGGCATTTTGGGCAAAAAGAGGCATCTCAGGTGGAATTTTGATAAAATGAGACAATGTTTTTGAAAGCAATAAACACATCAGTTCTACTTTTGTCTTTCAGATTCCCCCACCCATTTTACCTGGATCCCCCATGTTCCCACGCCAGCCCCTTACGCCAAGGCAACATTTCAATCAGGTGTAGTGTAGATTGTGTCCCATTTTGTTGCACATATTAGGAATACAGTCCCATCAAATATTAAGACCAGTTGAATAAATGGCAAAAGTCACATTTTGCATGGTTGTATCTTAAGTAACTAAGAATAGCTTTAATAAGCAACAAGAAATGGGAGTCAGACGTTTGAGTAAACATTTTATTTAAAATTGAAACCGAAATGGGCTGTTCTGCGGCTGCTGCAGCAAAAGTTTAGGACCACACCTCAAAAAAACAATCCAAAACCCCCCTCAAAATAGGAATCAAAGTCCCAAATATGAACTCTGTAATGCAGCGCCACTGTTATTGTTGTTCGCTTCAGAAATGTATTGTGGCATGCTGGATGCAAGCGTTTCCAGGAGGTGAGAGGGAACATTTCTCAAAGTGGTGAAGACGGCCTCACGAAGGGCATCTGTCTGGAACTGTGGTCCATTTTGTAAACTTCCCTAGCCATCCAAGCTCCAAAGATGCGTCTGATGGTTATTAGGCTGCTGTCGGTACCAGTTAACAGCCTTTATCTGGGTTTAGGATCGTCCAGTGTCTTGATGGACAGCCAATCAGATCCTGCGGCACAGTGCTGCTGTCTTTTTTGAGGGTCTTTTTTGTTCCATAACCCTCAGGATCAGAAATTCCAAATGGCTGTCTTACTATGTCCCACCTCAGCAGCGATGGCGTGTTGTGAGAGGCCCTGCTTATGCCGCTCAACACCCCGACCACGTTCAAAACGTTTTGCCTTTGTCAGAACGTCATGACAATGTGAATATCTGACAGAAAATACACTGAATCTGCATTTTTGTACAGATTTCTAAACTAAACTTTTGATCAGCGGTAGAACAGACTTTCAGTTTAATTGTTTTCAATAAAATGTTTACTCAGACTTTTTATTTTTTGTTCCACTGCCGCCCTTATTGCATATTGAAGCTCTACTTGGAAACTTGTTAAGATCCAACCATGAAAAATGTGACTTTAGCCATTTGTTAATCTAGTCCTGAACTTTTGATTGGGATTGTAATTTAACATATTTTCTGTTTGCTCAGACAAGTCGTTTAATGTTTTCGCTGAACCGTCAATGTCCTTCCACTCCAAAGATGATGCATCTTCGCTTCGGAGCAAATTCACCGAGACCCTCCCCATTTTACAGCCCTTCATCTAACCCAGTGCAGCGGTTCAGGTTGCGCCATCATTTCATCTGTCATATTAAGCAAAGGAGAAACTAGTTGTTAGCCTTTCCAAAAGAATAGAGTTCATTATGTTTTTTTTTGTTTTTTTTAACTCTATAGATATCCTGATCCTGTGACTCAACTCCATCCTCAACACAAAAGATTGCTGGGTCAAAAACAGCGCATGTTCCAAAGGTTTGAGAGTGTTTGTTTTGTTTTTTGTATCGCTGCGTAAGGCAGTAAATAGAAGCCCACTGTCTTTCTCAGAAAATCAGAGGGTTGGGACCCTTGGTGTAATCTAATGACAGGAAAAGAAAAGGAGTGGATTACACGACTACAGATGATTCAGCTGCAGAGTGAGAATCCCTATCTGGAGGATTACTACTACCAAGTACAATCACTTTTTACCTAATTTTTAAAGTAGTATTCAAAAAATGAAAGCTAATATGCCCCATGCTTTAAGGAGTATTATCGGCGTCTAGAAGCCAAGCTGGCAGAGGAGGAACTGGGCATCAGGGGCAAAAAGGAACACCCCAAACTCACCACTCCTTACATCACGAAGACTGACACGTATACACCAGGTTTGTCTGGTGCCCTTTACACTGTTGGTTTGTCTGTACTTGTCATATGTTTCACTCACTTTTTTTTTTGTCAGTGGTGCACATTGAAGGCTCTTTGGGTCAAGTGGCTGTATCCACATGTTACTCTCCTCGTCGGGCCATTGGTGCAGTTCACGCTGTACAAGCGCACAGCCAACATGAGGTAGTGCTAAGTAATCTTTCAAATAGTACAGGTGATTTGTTTAATTTTTTTTTTCTACATTGCAGGAACACAAAGACACCAGGCAACAGCGACTTGAACTTCTCAGTAAAATAGAAAAGGTATAAACGAATAGTGTAGATGGGTATAGGTTTTTTTCTAATCAGACAACTTTGTAAATGAGATGTATTTACCTTACACACCGAACAGGAAAACCTAAAATCCGCAATATCAGACCACTGCAAAAGGAACAATCATATCATGGACGGGGCTCAGGTCATAGGAGCTGAAAGCAACAAGTTCAAGCACTGGATTAAGCAGGCCGTTGAAATCAGGAAGCGAGGCACAGACACCAATCATGATGAAGGAGATTTCCTTTTATCTCACACATGGGACACCCTTCTCCAGAGACCACCAGGTGGCAGGAGACGTAGTCAGCCTGAGTGACCTGCCAGGTCCCTCAAGCTGACCCCACCTCAGGAAGTAACATCTGATGAGTGACACATCACCAAGACCGGTGATAGTTCTGAAGATGTCTCATGATAGCAGCCGAAACATGTTAAGGCAAATACATATCTCAAAGTTGTCTGATTAGAAGAAAAAAACCTATATACATTATAAAATGAAGACAAGATGAATGTTACCAAAAGTGTAGATGGAGCTAAAAGGTTTTATGTAATTGATGCCATTGTTTGTGCAGTTATTCATAGTGCTGCTGGAGGTGGAGGAGACTGAAAGGACAAAGACCACAGTCCTGTCTGACACTGAAGAGAGAAGATTAATGGAGAAGACGCAGCGGAAAGTAGACCACATCTACTCTCAGATGCAGCACCATGACCCGCTGTGAGTGGTGCAAAAGGCGTGTGCACAAAAGTCTGCCATTTATAAACTGTAACCAAATGTTTTTTGCTTCCTGTAGAAATGCAACAGGGGAATTTCTACCTTTCTTGCTCGTTTCAAAGGGCAAGAAGCTAATAGCTCGCCTTTTACCATTCCTGAAGCGCGAGTCTTCTTTAAAAGTCCTGCAGATTGTGGTGTGCAACTTGCCTACTCTTATGAACAGAGACCCTGAAGAGGTAAGGCTGCATGGTTATTCTGATAAACGACACTTCTGAATCAGTCTAGTACAAAGTTGGTTAAACTTCTACAACAGTGATTAGCGGAGTTTCAACAGTTTTGGTCTTGGCATGTACAAGGAGTGAAGAACCCCACAATCAATGTTTTCACAGGTGGAAGATGCTGAATGTTTTCCCTTCATTTCATTAGTTTTGCAGACTCTGCACAAAGCCAGACCTGTGCAGAGCACTTTAAATCTTTTTTAAACTATGGTGATTAATTATTTGTCTGCAATTAACAAACGCTAACCTCTTGGTTAGTCTCTCCCAGTGCTCTACCCTCCACTTCGAAATGTGATTGGAGGTCTGACCTTCAGTCAACTGATAGAAGTCCTCAGAGACCTGACATTGTCAGAGGCCATGTCCCCATACGAGTGTCTCGCTCTGGCATGTCAGAACAAGGTCTGTGCTTTTTAACAGAATAATTTCAGCTCAAAATAGTCCATAGCTGAAAGCTGAGAAATGTAATGCTTGGATATTTAACTTTAAAATTTTGACATCTTCCCCCTTCAGTTTGGTTTGTCTTTGCTGTACGCGCTGCTATCACAAGGAGAAAAGTTGTTGTCATCAGGTGTTCCTCTTGAGCCAAGTATTGGTGACTTTGAGGCCTGGTGAGCGCTAGTTATAATCTCATTAGGTTTAAAGATGTTAACAAGGCACTGACATTTGCTTGTTTTAGGACGGACACAATTTTTCAGGTGGCCGGGCAGCTCTCCCAGTGTTCATTGGTTGAACCTCTACTTCTGCCTTCAAACTTACTCACGCTCTTTTGCCGTTACCTTGACAAGCGCACAGTGCACCAGCTCAAAAGTAACATGGAGTAAGTTGTCAGAGGCATATCAGACTCTAAGGAGGCAGCAGATTAATTCAAAATCTGGCTCATTTAGTGCTATTTAGATGAGAACTAATCAGATGTTTTTGCTGTTCAGGTCTGCAACAGGATGTGTTGCTCTTCCATCGTAAGGTGAATGATAAAATGTGCTTGCCCTGGTTTTGGTGAGGACTGAGCAGAGTATCGTCGTCATGTTAACATCGTCTGTAATGCATATTAACTTAATCTTACTGCCTCTGTTTTTTTTTTTTTCTTCCCTTTGTCATCTATCCCTTAATCCTACACTATTTGGTCACTTTAACTGTTTCCATTTTACTTTTTTGTTTTACCTTTCTTACGTCTTCAGTAGGTTGCCTACAGTGCATGTCATTCCTTGGAAGAAAAATGCTTTGATTTGTAAATTATGAACTATAAATGACATCCTGGCAGCAATTTGTTAAATTTGCTGGTGCTGCCTAACCATTAGAATTAATTGAACATTTATGTAAATACCACTCACATTTGGATTACAATTTGAAGGTTCTGCTTTTTGATAAAAGTAGCTTGGCTTTTGGTGACCATATTGAGGATTGTGTTGTAGCATATGATTGTACAGCTGTGTACATTTGTTCAATATGAGGACAGCACATAACAGCTATGAAGTTTTGGGTTTTTTGTAAAAGGATATTGTGTATATTTTGTAATACCACTAAATGTGTATTTTGAAATCTCTTAAATGTTTATGTTGTAAAGATTTTTATTTATTTTGGAAACAGATTATTTAAATCGCACCATTGTAGAGCACTTGCAATATAAATAAAATTCTTTAAAAATAGTAAATCAGAAGTATACCACTTGCCACACACAGTAACTGCAAATAAATTATCTTGAGACAGTGGAGTGATACTGCACTTTAAAATCCATCCAACGCTCCCGTAGTTGACACTCCCTGGACATCAGCCCAGATTTTACTTCACCAATCACGATTATTTAGTCCATGCCCAGTGATTTGTATGAAATTGGTGAAAGTGGCTGTCAGTGAAGTATGTGAAATCAGGGCAGTTAACCCCTCCTTGACCCCATAAGAAGAGGATTTGGACTTTAAGTGAGGAATCTATGTGAAAGGTGAGATTTCGGTCTCTTTTTGGAAACTCTTTGAATTCAAAGGGCTGCGCCTCAGTGGGTGTGGTGATGACCAAGACCATGGAGACTCTAGTACATGCCTGTTTAACTTAAGACCCAGGGGCTTGATCCATCTTCCAAACATTTAAAATTTGTTTACTGGTTTAATTCTGTGTTTAGCATGATTTGGTCCTGGTTTAACATTAAGTCTGCTTTAGACCTGGTTCAGACCCTGGTTCAGTCCTGGATTGGCAATTTAGCAGAACGTTAAGCGTGTGCTTTTAAAAAGGTTTTTTTTATTGTGAACGGTTCTTTTCACTACAACTTCTCTACAATCACACTTTAATTGTCCACTATGTTTTACTGAATTTATTTAGCTGTTGTGCTAGTTTTTGCTATTTTATTGGTCATTTTATGACTATTAACAGCAAGTCATTTGCAAACTGCATTTGTAGTTGTGGGTTTGACTCTCATCCAAAGTTTATTAGTCACTATCCAAATTGATGAAGTCTCTTTGTATGCTTCCCTAATTTTCTCCAATGTGTTAATGTTTTAGTGCCCCATTATTCCGTTTGTGTGTGCCCCTCTTGTACTAACAGAGGGGCTGGATTTGGGCGTCCTCGTCTCAGAAGTGGAAACAGGCCGCTGTATATTAGGTCCCAAGCATCACAGGCGCCTGCCTACTCCAGATCTCCACACAGCCTTAGAGTCTCTTGCATGGTTCCAAACTTGTCCGTTTCTTAGATTCATGATGTGGGGACATGGACTGCTACGGAGTGTGGTGCTTCTTTGGCTGGTGCAGACAGCACACACAAGGGGTAAGTGTTCCTCACAGATAAAGCTGGGATAGTGTCCTAGATGCTGTATTTGAAGATAGCAAGGCAAACTGCATTATAGTTTATGATTAATCATGCCATTGATGTGCTGCACCTTTGTTTTATTTTTTTTTAAATTTAGGTTAAACTATGTTTGTCATTTTCCATTACAATTTAGTCCCAACGTAAAAGTACATAGTTTACATTTTAATGTTTCTTAAATTTAAAGAACCCTCAGTCTGGTTTGACTGTCAATAGTAAACTTGGTTCTACATGCAATATAATTTAACTCACTAGTATCCTACATTTGAAAGGGGGAGGGTCTACTTTAACGCTTTTGAGTAAAAGTATGTACTTTTGTTGGAGATTTAATGCTTGATTTTAATGCAGTAATTTAATTACTCAATTTTCAATGTCATGTATGTAAAATGGACCCAGGCCATTGATGTGTAACTGCATAATTGGAGGCAATGGTGCATCGTCTGCCTATCCGCTGATAAATGAAGGGTGCTGTTTGGATGCTCGGGTTTGCCTGCCGAATTTCAAAGGATGATGTTAAACTCAAATCTTAGCAACGCTGGTTGTTGAGCTGCCTGGTGTGTTGAGGTTTTCTTGAGGTGATGTGAAGTACTCATATTTCTACTTTGTCTTTACCTGAGGCCTTAGTTGTGGAAATCAAAGGCAGCTGAGCCCGAGTTGCAGCAGTAGTCTAAATGTAACAGCTCAGTGTGAGGAGAGTTTGAATGGTTTTACTCATTGACTTTCCTAAAGAACTTATGTTTGGACCTAGCAACTGGCAGATACGGCATTTAAGACCATGTGACAATTAAAATTAATAATATGATTATCTTTTAAGGTTTTGGCGCAGTTTCTCAAGTGAATTCACAGGGGCCACTGAATAATGGTAAACTCATCCTAATCAAACTCTGTTAATTAAATTAGAGGTTAATTATGGATGGAATTTTCTCATTTTAGGAAGACAGCCACAGAATGGTGGAGCAATGCCATCAAAAGGTACATCAGCGGCTAATATAACTGCTTTAAGATGATCTGTTTATGACTTAAATATTTGAATCTGAATAAAACCTTTCTGGTCTTTGGTTACTGTAGGAGTGGGTCAAGTAATGGGTGCACAAAATGGCTTTGGGGGATATCCAAATAAAGGACTGGGTGAGTACTTGCCAATTAGCTTTCTAAATGAAAAGAAACAGTTAAAGATTATTTGTCATTGAATCAGGTTATGGAGCAGCCACTGGGATTTCAAGTACAAATGGAGCAAAACATAATGGTATACATAAGAATATGTGTCCTATGTAGGCCAGTCCTGTGCAAAACTGAGCTGAATGTTTTACTCATAGGTTATGGTGCTGCTGCTGGAGCACAAGGTGGAGCACAAGTTATGAAAGGTTGTCTCACTGATAAAAGCAGTAGTCTAGTGATGCAGTATTACTAATTTGATGTTTGTTTGTTTTTTTCAGGATATAAAGCAGCAGCTGGTGCTTCTAACGGACAAAGAGGCAAGCCACAAGGTAATACAGAGTGACAAAATCTGGCTTGATTTGTGGATGTCTGGAGAAGAATGTTTTGATCTTCACAGGTTACAATCCTCTAGCGAGCCTCGGACAGGGTGGACAAGCAAATAAAGGAAATGGTAAAGTCTATTTAATCACTTTTTTCAATCAATCAACAATTGTTGGATGACCTAATTCCAATACTTGTACAGGCAACATTGCTTCTCAAGGAGCACAGAATGGATATGGAACAAAAAATGGTAAAGCCTTTCTATTTGTGTTGGTCGAAACTGAACACACATAGTTATACTGAGCTAATATATTGCATTATGAAAGTAATTTGTGAATAAAATGGTTTGTAAATTTGTTTCAGGACAGAAAGCCATGAGTGGTCATGCCAGTAGGGCTACTAATGGGGCAGGACTAAATGGTAATCTTTTTAAATGAAAACCCAAATTATTATTGCACATTTTTGCTGCTTAACTTTTTGCATCCAAAAAAACAAAACCTTTGTGTTAATTGTTATGGTTATGTCTAAATGTGTTACAGGGCAAGCTGGAGCAAATCCAATGAAGGGATATGGAAGGCCATCATACAGTGCAGGTTGTTTTCCAAATGTATCAATAGGCGGAGGAAGAACACAAACATTTAGCTAATGATGCTTTGTGACTTCAGGCACTGGGGTTGGAGCTTTCAGAGGGATGGGAGTGCCAGCACAGACGGGACACCGAGGTTCAGGTACAAAGAGTCACTCACTGGACAATTACCAAGCAGTATGATATTATTAACACTGCGTCTGATCTCCTTAGCCTACGGGGGCAATGGATATGGAGCCAAGAATATGGGAGGTGAGTTGTGCATCTTTTTGTCACTCTTACAGATAAAAAAAAAAAATCAACATTTTTGTTCAAAGAAGACAAAATTGTCTTGACGTGTTTCAGAAACAAACATTCGCTTCAGATTGATGGGTTCAGTCTATCATGTCCATAACATATTTTACCACCAGATTAACACTTCATCTGTGTGCCCCTGAAGGCTACAGGCCCAGTGGTGGTTTTGGTGCTGGCAATGGTCTTGGTTTTGGATTACGTCTTGAAAATGGAGGAATGAAGGGACCAAACCCAGGTCAACTCTCATATGTAACATTTGTACACCGTTTTATACATGATAATTTAACTTTTCAACTCAATGTTATAATCAGGATTTGGTGCTGTAGCTGGTGGAGCAAATGGACAAGCAACCAAACATGCCAGTGGTTAGTCTTGATTCGTTATCCATGTACAATAGCTAAATGCATGCTTCAGCAATAGAAGATTGGCTTCTGAAATTAAAATATATTTGCAGGAACCCGAGGGCCTAATGTGAATGGAGCCATGTCAAATGGTTGGTTACTCTGAATCATTAATGAAGTATATACCCTTTAAAATGTTGTGTCATCAGAATGTTCAAAATTCCAGAATGGAGGTAAAATAAAGGAGATCATACTTTATTTACCCCCCTTTTGCTTTACTTCACTTTTGCCCCCATTCCTTATTTTAGAATGTTTTTGTTTACATATTTTTAAAGGGTGTATATGTTATTGAAGATTTGTATAATTCACAATAGTTTGGTTTGTTAAGGATATGGATATGGTATGGGTGGTGGAGCTAACAAACCAGCAAAAGCAGGTTAGTGATTTCTATATGGCAAGGCACTGGTTTCTTTCATTAAATGTTAAATGCAATCTACACGTATTTCCAGGATATGGTGGTAATGGCTATGGAGTAAAACCAAATGGTGTGTTTTCACTCAATGTAACTGTCTAATATAATTAATATTGCATCTAAAATGTCTGTATTTACAATTGCACTTAAATCACTGACAGGATATAACATGAACGGAGCAGGATCAATGAAACCTCAGACAGGTATTTTTATTTAATGTTGCTGTGGTTGTTTGAAGATCCTAACCCTAATGGTAATTATTGATCTTCAGGCTACACAAATGGAGCAGGGACCAGATCATTTGGAGGCAAGCCTAAAGGTCAGTCCAAAGACAGAGGGTCAGTGAGACACCTTTAGACACTGAATAGTCACATTATCTCCTTAGGTTATGGATCAGCTCCAGCTGGAACTGGTGCAGTCAAAGGAAGTGGGGCAAAAAACAATGGTATTGTTGATCATTATTCTCCCAAAACAAATGGTGGTCACTGTGCCATAACAATCTATTTGTAGGTCAAAGAGGAAATGAAGCAGCTCTCGGAGGTTATGGAAATAAACTCAATGGTGCATTTTATATTTATCCTGTATGGTTTTTTTTTGTTTTTGTTTTTTTAAAGAAAGTAACATTTGATCCTCTGTTTTAGGTTATGGAGTTCCAGGACAGACAGCTGGAGTAGGGAATGCTGGTAATGTTTGCACACATTTGATCAGGAAAATGTATTTATTTTATATAGCACCTGAACAAATGTCATTTATCTGGCTAGGATATGGCATATCAAGTGGAAAGACAAAGCCTGCAGGTGCCCTCGGGGGACAAGGCATGAAAGGAGGACTTTTTTCTGCTGCTCAACCAACTGTTGCTCCACCTCAAGGTTTTGCTCCTCATGGCTTTGTCCCTCAACTGTCCTTGTCTCAGGGTGGTGCACCAGTGGGCATAGAGCCCACCGATGCTCTCCTAGGGATGGTGACCAGAGACCAGCACCAGAAGCTGCAGGGCAAAGTGTTCAATCAGGAGGCTCTTGTCCCCCTGGTCACAGTGGGGCCTGCTCTGGGGCCTCAGTACGGCCTGGAGTCTGGCCCCACACCTGTCCCCATGTTCATGAGCTCAGGGGGTAAGAGCTCCAAAGAATCTGGGGCCTCAGCAGTCACCAAGAGCAGCGGTGCGCTCCAACCATCTGGTGTGCTTTCACAAGGCAAGTACTAAGCTGTTATAATACGGGTGATTCAGATTGCTCATAGTGGGACATCCTGTCAGTCCTTCTAAAATATAATGTAAAATTGTTAAATGTATGGCCTCTAGGTTATGTGACGGGAAGTGAGGTACCAGAGCAAAGTGTTGTGGAGACAGATATTGTTTTGGGGCATAATCCAGATGAAGGGGAGTCTGAAAGCACCAAATCACTGCAAATTAAAGGTGACCCTGACTCAGAGGGAGCCGCAAGTGCAGGCGTGAGCCCTGAGGTCCCATCCAGGATTGTCCCAGAGGAGTTTGATCAGGGTCCTCAGGCAGCCCCCAGTGGCAGTGGGCTCAAAGGTGCTGGGGCTTCTGGTAAACCTGTTTTTTGACTTGGTGTGTTTATTACTGAGGCTGGATGTGCGTGCAGACATCTGCACACACCTCCTCATAATAACATAAGACTGGAGATCTGATCTCTTTGAGAGAGTCTCTGTGGGTCTTGTCGTGGTGACTGTGTTGCATGCTCTGAGTCTGGGTCCAACGGTTCGCTGCATGTCTTTCCCTAGTCTCATCCCCAATTCATCCTATACTGTTCTGTCTAGTAAAGCTGTGGGCCAAAACAAAAAAAAAAGTTTTTAAAAATAAAAATCATGCTTTTATTTTGGGCTAAAAAGTTATGTACTGGGGCTTTAATCAAGCATGTAACGCATGGTGTGATTTTTAATCCACTGACTTTGGCGCCTCGAGATATTTCAACATTTCCATCCTAAGAAATGTTACATTTCAGGGGGTGAAGGAATGGCAACAAAAGGACAAGGAGCAGTGCAACCTGGTAAACCTTTGATTTATATTTCTAATTGAGTTGCACTAATTGTGAGCTAATAGTGCATGTTTTTTGTCAGACTGTGGTCCCTCGGGTGTTCCTAATGGACAGTGGATGAAAATACCTAGACCTGGTAAATGAGTCATTAAAAACTAAAATTATAACAAACAATGGTGTAAACCTTTTTCCTTGGTGATCTCAGAATATGGCGCTTATGCAGGAGCCGGATCCTCGCCACACACCAAAGGTACTTGTTTTGGCTTTTGCATTAATACTTGGTTTTGAAGATTTATAAGGCACTAGCTATATGTTATATGCAGGTTATGGGGCAGGCACTGCTGGTCCAAGTGGATATGGCTCTAAATCAAATGGTAGGTATCAATTTTGTTGTTTGTGACATGTCAGAACACAACGTGATTGTGTTCATTTTGTTTTATTTACAGGATTTGGAGCAGCTCCAGGAGCTTATTCAAATGGAGAAGCTAAATCAAGTGAGCATTCTAACAGTCAAAACATCAGTGGTTTTCTTTTTAGATCTTTATTGCGTGTCTTTTCGTTTCCTATAGGCCAGGGTGCAGGGGCCTATGCTGGTATTGGACAGAACAATGGATTTGGAGCTGGTATGATTTATCCTACATAAATATAAGTTTGGTTTTAATATTATTTAATAATATTTACTGTTCTCTGCAGGGCTTGGTTATCCATATCAAGGGAAACCTGGTAACTGTTTTATTTGTAGAATTAAAGTGTAGTAATAAATGAGGTCCTTTAATTGACTTATATGTTCCCAGGATATGGCCAGGGAGCTTACCTTGGAGCTGGTAATGTGTTTCTTTTTACCACATTCTCCTGTATTGACGAATAGTTTTACAGTATATATTTTACATATCCCAGGTGGTGCAGGTGATGCTAGAAAGTCTAAGTCAGGTATGTGTATATTCTCGTCATGCCACCAGTAAGTTTAGTCAAGATTAGCTCTTTTCATTCTTTGTTGCTTCTCAGGATATGGAAATGGCAATGTTGGTGGTGTCCAGCCCAATTTTGCAAGTAGGCTTGTTTCCATCTTTACTTTAATGGAGGTTTCAAAAGAAATAAATTAATGTCTAATTCATTTTTGAAGGTCTTCAAGGCCAAGGAATTCCATCTGTTCAGGGCAAGTCTGGTATGACAGGTGGCGCCAAACCCAGCTCATATACTGGAGCCTCGATGGGTCCTGGTGGAATTGATGGTATAACAAATTTTGATACATTACCTGAAAAGTATGATCTGTGACTATATTAGATATGATTTTTTAAATTCAGGAATAAACAGATTTCAGCCCCAAGCTGTGGGTTATGGGCCAGGTCAAAAAGCAGGCGCTGCATACGGTGGTAAGTATTTAATAATGTATTGAATATTTTTTACTTTAATTTACAAGTCAAAATGGCTGAATTGAAATATTGTTTCTGTTTAAGGAATGGGTGGTTTGCCTTTTGGAGGTCAAAACCGCAAATTTGGTGAATGCACGATTCCATTTAAAAAAATCTACCCTGAATTATAAATGTTTCACCATAATTGCCATTATCCCATGTATTAAAGATTGACTGATTTTAATCATTGTGTTCAGGAATTGGTGGCTTGCAATTCGGGGGCAGTCCTTCAAGTTCAGCTAATGGAGCTGGAAAATATGGTCTGTCCATTGGATTTAAAACTATTTACTCGCAATCAAAGTGTGTGACAGTGTGTGCTTTGCTGTTTGTAGTTAATAGCGGTGGTAGCTCATATGGACCAGTCACTGGAGGAAAGTCTGGAAAATATGGTGAATGCGTTTTGTTGTGAGTTAAACTGAGTGCATTTTCTTTTCTTTACACTGTAAGTAACATGTCTTTGGTCTGAAGGAGCAGCCAGTGAACAACAGCATCTGGGCCTTGGCAGCACCACTAACACACCAGGAAAATTTGGTGTGTACTACTTTGGTTTTTCATGCTGTATTAATTAATATTAATTTAGGACATATATTATGAGATGCTTCATTCATCTCCACAGGCTATGGCAGAATGCCCTATGAAATCCAAACACCTGGACAGAACCCCAAATCCACTGGCAAGCATGGTAAATAAAATGTTTGTAGTGTTTTATGGTCAAGTGAAACGTTGCATAAACTGAACATTGACAGGCTCAGCCTACCAGCCCGAACCTGCAAATATGGGACAGAGTGGGAAGGCAACCGGACAATATGGCAGTAAATAAATAAATAACATTTTCATGATGATATTATATGTCAGACAAAACTGTTAAAAGGGCTTTGATTTTAGATTTAGGTGGCGACCAAGTACCATATGCAGCACAAGCCTTTGGAGCTGGAGGTGCTGCAAAGTCTGCAGGGAAATATGGTACATAACAATTTTTATTACCATAAGTCAGTTAACTTTAACTTTGTTGCCCACCCTATTTTTGTCTATATTTGCAATAATTTATTTTAAGGAGGCCAGGGCGGATACAAATCTAAACCACTTGAGACTGCTGTTAGATCAGGTATTTTCATGTTACTCATGAGGTCAAATGTAACAGAATTATATATTTTGTATTTTTATTTTTTAACAGAGGTTGCTACTCTACCTTATGACTCCTTACCACTTGAATCAGACACACCTGCAAAATCCTACTGTAAGAAAAAAAAAGACATACTTTTTTACTATGTTTACTTCAAACAACTCTGGACATAATCCTAACCCCATTTATCACCTTTTATAGTGAAAGGAGGAAGCCCAACCCCTGCTGCTGCGGTAGAGGGGGCCTCCATGGACAGATTTGGTAGGTGCACACTACAAGAACACACTACTAAAAGTTTATGTTCAACAGCCTAACTGATTATCTTTTAGATAATGTGGGCTACATCAGTGGACAGGTTCAGCCAGAAGGTAAAATGTCTACATATTACAATATAAATTAAGCTGCCTATAGCATAAGCAATTAATACCAAGCTCTATTCTGCTGCCTGTAGTTGTTGCCTTCCCTGCTGCTCTCACCCCTCAGCCCTCTGTGCCCTACCCTTCTGCTTCGACCTACCTGCCTGTAGACACTGCTGTAACTGCTTATGGAGCAGCTAAAGGCACTGTTGATTCTGCTCCTGTCACAGAGTCCCAGGTCGCCTCTCAGGGGCTGGAGCAAACAGACGAAGTGCAGCAAATGCCACAACAGATTCACATCCAGCAGCACCTCAAACTACACTTTCACCCACAGGGTATGCACCAAAGATAAAGATATTATAACAATGCAAAACTCAAAAGTTTCTTTAAACGTTTCTTTAACTTTTAGGTGGAAACGACGGTAAATATGATCTGAATGGCTTTTTTGGGAACGCAAATGGAAACGGTGGCCACAAAGGTATGAAGCTCGATTTGTACCCTTTTAATCATAGTATAAATATTTAAATTCTTTCTTTTTCCAGGTTAACAAGTGAAAATGTCATGTTTCTGTCTTTGTATTATATGACCAATGTTGTTGAATATGTTTTATATAAAACAATAGATGAAAACATTTTGTCTGTTTCCAGAGTTCAGTGTATATTTTTACTTTTCTATTGTCTTGCACTTAACGTTTCAGTGTACATGGAAAATATTTGTTAGTTTTGATCAATTGGTTTATAAAACAGGTTCAGTCTAATTTATTTACATGCAATATTTCAAAACCCCTGGCATTCTGTGTAATAATGTACAGTGTGTTATTGATACAAATTGCAAATAAACTTAACTAGTTCAGAAGAACAATAATTTCTTATCACTTCTTTTGCCTTTTGTGTGTGTCATTAGCCTCTAAATTAATTGAAAAGAGACATACACGACGATTGTATGTTTAACAAAATACAGCATGCTTCAAACTTGACCATGAAGTTAAAGGTGTGAGCTGGTTACTACACGCCATGATGGGGGCAGCTGCCTAAGTGCACGCGGCTGCTTGTGAGGATTACCTAGAATTATCCCTCAGTGTAAGAGCCCTGTACTGATTGGCCCTTCTGAAACCATGCCACTTGGCCAGCGCAACAGAAGTTGTCTACTTTGAATTATACCTGTCTCTGAGGTACCCGAATCTGCAACAGTCATGATTGTATGACTGTTGTATGACTGAGAGTGGCCTTATGGAGGATGTGACCTAATGAACGTCAGCTTGTGACTGCAAAGGGGGGAGGACGTAGTCATGCTTTACAAAGGACCACGGCTCTTGGAGTTGGCCAAAACTCCCAATCATCTTCAGTTCAACAAATTTGTGCTGACGGGTTACCGGCCAGTGTCCACAGCACAGGAATGCCTCAGGAGCCTCTTCTATATGCACAATGAGTTGGGGAATATTTACACCCATGGTAAGTGCGCCTCACTCTTTTTTTGAACTCCTGACTTTTTTTTTTTTTAATAACTACCTTATTTAAAAACCAATGCATTGTGTATTACACAACTTGTTATGGGTGTAGCACTGTTCATCGTGCAGTAATTATTAGTGTCACAATAATACGAATAGGGCTCAGCATTTTCAGAGGATGTTTTACGCACTACTGTGAACTTAACCACTAATGAATAATACATATTGCATGATAATACTATGCAGTGACATTTGGATATTGTTGCATCTAGTTATGATACAACATAAAATGGTTTACAACATAAAGGACTCTCACTTAGCCACTTAGCAGCATACCTACAGAGTATAATGAGGATATGGGGCATTAGCTGTAATCTGTCCTGGGAATCCTCGTCCTCTAAATATCCCCCACTTAGCTAGGTCTTTAACAAGCTTCACTGACACTTTTCATATATATGCAAACACGGCGGTCTCTCTACCAAGTTAAACTATATGAAGTCCTAATCATTTTTATGCACATCTTTTTTGAGGAGGCTATTCAAAAGCAGATAGTGTTACATGCATTTGGAACCTGTATAGTCTTGAGCTTCCAAATGGTGATTAGCCCAATATGCATTCTGGCGCATGTTGATTAAGGCCAACACTATTACTAAAGGAAGTTAAGGATTTAAGCATTTGGCACCTGCATCTACTTTAAATAATTGTTCTTGTTGTTGCGCAGGCATCCCATTCTTCCTGTTCCTGGTGCTTCTGCCATTTAGTATCCCCTGGATGGAGGTGGACTGCACTTGGCTCTGTGTGGCTCACTACTTGGGCTGCCTTAGCCCCACCATTGGCTCAGTGCTGTACCATGTGTTCATGAACCACGTTGGAGGAGAGCAGGTTTATGACACTCTGCTTTCCCTGGACATGTTTGGGGTCTGCCTAGTGAATACACTAGGTATGTCTGTTTGACACTAAGTGGCAATGATGTAGAGCGAGAGTTTCACCACTTGTTGATGTAAATGTTTATATATTCAACACGATAATTATTTTTTTGTTGTTGCTGCTGTTTTTGGCACAAAAAGTAGAGGGGATTGTCATAGATCCTTTAATATTTTTCAGTGTAGCCTATATGCCTGTCAGTACATTATAGGTTCTATGTAAATTAAATATACTAATTTATATATTTTTGTAATCATCAGGTGCACTACCCATCATCCACATCACTCTCTTGTGCTACCCCAGCCTGCAGCAGGCTGCCCTCCTGATCTATAGTCTACTGTCTGCTTATGGGATCTACTGTGCCACTACAGCGCGCACCAACATCCTGCGCCTCAGAGCCTTTGTGTGGCAGGCCCTGTTTCGCTTTGGCCTCTTCTTGTTTCGAGTGTACGGCAGTGGTGTGGGCAGCCCTAACTCTATGCGTCTCTTTGTGATTATGGACTCTTTGGCTGTGCTGGGAGGTGTGGTCAATATCATTCAGATTCCCGAGCGTTTCAGTCCGGGTCTGTTTGACAACTGGGGCAACAGCCACCAGATAATGCATGTCATGGTCATATGTTCTATCATCTACCTTCATTGGGGTACACTTGAGGATTTAGCCTGGATTAAGAGCTACCAGTGTCCTACCGAGTGAAATCAAGTGCATACTGTTTGATAACGCTTTTAAATAGAAAACGACAATGAATGTAACAGCGGATATGAGAAGATTCTGCTACTATATTTTGTCAGGGAATTAAGTTGAGGAATTCAAAACATATCAAATCCTGATTATACTTGACTTTTAGTTTATTCAAATGCAGTGATTTTGGGTTAGGAAAAAGCCCATGACCAAAATAGAATTAAAATGTTATTTATGAAACTGTATCTATTAAAATATATTTTTATATTTTGCTGGATTTCTTTGTCAAACATTAAAGATTGAAAGAAGAATCAAAAAGCTGTTTGAAAACCTTTGTGATTTAATTGTTTTAGGGTCAAATGGTACAGTATAATAATTTTTTAATGAAATGAAACATATTTTATTTGGACTTTGCAAATGTATTAATTTCAAATGGCAAACCACCAAAACTAAAACCTGCATGAATAATGAATACATTATGTGGTATTTCGGCAATGAACAAAAATGCTAAATATTTTTGGCCACTTCTCTGTAGAGTTAGTCTTTTACATCAAACTACATCGATCAGTATAGTTTATTTTCTTATCTGTACTCTGCTCTCTAGTTTCTGCTCTTAGTCGTCATCAGAACTGCTGTCATCCTCAGGCTCAGAAAGATCTGCAATGGGAAATCGTAAGATGGCTGCCACGCCGCTCAACTGTGTCAGTTCTGTAAGTAAATACAGTTTGGACAAAGATATAAAAAAAGATGCTAAAAAAACAAGATCATGAAATGCAAATATTTAATTTTACTTACGTTCACCAGACACGTGAAGACTTGAAAATATTCTGTATGATCACAGAACACAAATGTTACACACACATTTTTGTAGTAACACATAATAAAAATAATATGGCTCTTTCAAAAAATTTCAAAATATTTCAAAAAGGAGTCATTTGGGCTGGAGGAGATTTTATCTCAGCATTGTCAACTTTATCATTATTGTTTTCAATATTACAGACAAAGAAAAAATTTTTTACTCCAGAAAATAACAAAGTCACTTACTTGACAATTCCACCATTGTCCCTCACATTGTCCACTAGTCGCACATAACGACTCCTTGTTGCGATATCCTGGTGTCTGCTCAAGCATAAGCAAAAAATAAATGTATTGATTGTACACCTAATTTAGCATGAAATAAAACATGCATACAAGTATGGATGCCAATAAAGGATATTTAACAATTGTCATGATAGTGTGTTTAAGTACCTGAACAGCTTATCACTTATCAGCAGGGTATCTATTGCCAATGCGTCAGCTGCTTTCTCAACATGAGCCACTCTGTTGGTGAAATTCAAAGATTCCAATTTTATAGATGCTTTAGAAAAAGACAGTATGTTATTGTTGACCATTACTTACCCATAAAATGCTCTGTCTGGTTCATGTTGAAGCATTTTGTAGAAGTCTTCCAAGGCCTTCACTTCTCCTGCAGCCTAATAGCATGAGACATTACCATTAGTAGATACACTTCTTTTAACAGCAGGCAGCAGCAAGATCAGTATTTACTTTTGTATCCGATAGTCTACTGGTTACAGCAGGATCAGAAAGAATTTCTGGGGGAAAAGGAGACCATTTTACTCAAGTACAAACAACAACATATGTTTTCTTCTCATCTCATCTCAGTGCAGCTCATACCTTTGAGAGAATACTTGTGTCCTGATGATGAATGTACCAACATAAATTTTGGCCTGTTTTCTAGCAGTATCTTAATATCTTGTCGAACTGCCTCTTTGAAGAGATATGTGATAAACTGATCTTTCACAAAACCAGGACTGCCCACAAGGATGCACTTCACCACTGTGTGTGAAATTAGAAACATAACCAAACTCATCTAAAAATAACTGAAAAAGCCAATCACCACAAAGTAAGTGCTTACCATCAAAATTGATGTGGCGAAGTATTGCCTGCATCACTGCCTCGTAAAACCTCTCAAGTGCCTATACAGATGACACCATGTTAGTACACTACGCTACAATGTGTGAGACAGTCTTGAATAAAAATCAGACACCTTCTCATGTTGAGTGCAGCTGCCTCTTCTTTTGCGTGGGATAGTGAGCTCCACTTTTGCTCTTAGCAGAGTCATGGCTGGCGTCACCAGGACAAGGTTTGCAAGACCCTCCTGCATCACAACAGCTGCCACATCTGCCTTCTGCGCGACATCACAAGCCTGGTCTAAAGGCAAGGGAAGATGGTTGATGGTTTTCAAAACTAGAAGAGTTAAATCATTATTTACCAATTCGATCCAAGTCAATACTATCCCAGTTTTTCTTGGCAAGCGTGAACTTCCTGTTGAGCTCAAGTTCAATTGTGTGGTAAGCCCCCATCTAAAAAGCAAAACATATAGAGCAAACACAGAATTTTAGGTGTCATTGTTAACAGTAAAAAAAATAAAAAAAAAGAAAAAAAATATTGAATGCCCTTATATTGCACCTTAACATACTGATTTTCCTCTAAGTTGGTGCCTTTTACTCTAAGCTGGCAGGCCTGAGAGTCAAAGTCAATTGTTTCTACACATAAAGTCAAAGTGGTTCGCACTCTAGAACTGCCCACACTCCCAGTCGTGGACTCAGTTTGAACCTTTCTGAAAATAACAAAACACAATGTCAGTGACTGAGAAAATTACTTCATTTTAACATCCTATCATAAAACAAATGTAAAAGCAACAGATTTTACCGGATGGTTGAAGCTCTCAAGCTGTCACCAACTTGTAGTAAGTTGTAGGTGTGCCACATATCTTCAGCCTCCTCAGGCACCAACGTGACCTGACTGGAAGTACATATTATTTTTTTATATTATATTAATAATAATAATATTATATATATTACATTATATTATATTATATTATATTATATTATATTATATTATCAGAATAATAAATCAAATAGGACCATAATCTTTTGGTGTTGTTGATAAATTGGACGGACAGCAAATGATCTACAAGATGAACATACATCATGTCATCTACTGCTACAAGTATTACATTAGCGACATTTTAATGGAAACGCAAAGATTTGAAAAACCACGTAAGGGCACACAACACTGTTATCAACACGGGGCATGCTGTTTAGCCAGTTAGCATTGGCAAAACACAGTCACTCACCCGGCATTATCTTTTTCTATGTCTTTTTGGATCAACTTCATAGTCAGGTGTTCTTGCGGCAAATATCATAAATCAGAATGATCGGCGAAAATCCCTATATGTGCCATATTTGTTTCAATAAACTAACAAACTAGCCATGCCATCTCTAAACTTCGGAATGAATCACACTGCTGGCAGGTTGTACGACATTGCGTCATACAAAAAACGTCCACGGTTCATTTTGTTTGGTCACTTCCGGGGAGTAGCTCAAACGCGCACCATAAAACTCTTGCGAATGCGTCGCCTGAAACACAAATAACCTAGCTGCCGTTTGTATTTGTTCGATATACTAGATAATCTCCATCAGTGCATATCAGATTGATAAACCGTTTGCTATTATCCGACGTTTAAGTTTGATATAAGCAAATCCTGACAGGCGCTCAAAATATCCAATCAGCGGCAAGAATAATCCTCACAAGAACCCGCCTATCGATACGAACGGCCAATGGGAGCTTGCGAACGAGTGTGAGCCGCCGCTAACCGTTGTGGAAGCTAGGCTCTTTTTGTCGATGGCGTGGTGCTAGTTGCTACGCAGACAGATTTGGAACAAGAAATCGTTTGTTTTTCGGGAGCTGTGGCTTTCAGAATTTGCTCAGTCGATTAGTGAAAGTTTTAGGTACATGTTAGCCAACAAACATTTTATAGTCCTTAAACGAGCCTCAGTTTTGAGGTTGCCATTTTTGTCCCAAGGTTAGCTAGCTAGCTACCCACCGATAGCCGATTAACGCTAAACGGTAACACGAAACGTAATAGTTAAGTTAATTCGTTCAAAACGCCGTAAAAACGATTAGAACAATAGCATGGCCGAAGCTGATAAACTGAACATCGACTCCATTATACAACGTTTGTTGGAAGGTAAGCATTTTAGCGCAATATTTACTGTGATAGCCATTTAAGCTAACTTTACTATCGGGCAACAGCGAAAACGAGATGACCATAAAGCCCGCACCTCACATTTATCACTGAAGCCTCGATCACGCTCTTAAATCTGGCTTCACTGGTTGTGATCAGTGTGTTATAATGTTGATCTAACGTTAGTTACTGTGCTTCATCATGTAACTAATCCCCGCCAGTAATGCCTAATTGTGGTTCTTGATTGAACTGGGCTCGGGATTGTGACATCACACATAACATAATTTTCAGTTAGCCCAGTGTTAAATGAATGGAACATTTTAAGATGCTAAATACTTAACTATACTTTTAGTTCAAAAGTATTTTAACACTACATGCTGATCAACTGCTGGATCACTTCTAGTAAATACATATATCAGGTTCTTCCATGGATTTTTTTGTTATTATTTTTTTAACATTATTTTGGCTAATATTTTGTTATGTAAGTTTAGCACACCAACAGCAAACATGGCGAATTTCCATGGTAACGGCTGTTTTTTGATGTTCTTACACGAGCTCTATAGGCTAAAATGTCTAACTCTACAGTTGTTCATATTGAGCTTTTTAGTAAATACTTGCTCTCCCTTTAACACCATACAACAAATGTTATCAAAATATTTGTATCTCTCATGCTTTGTGAAACTGACCCTCTGTTCTTGTCCGCTCAGTTAAAGGCTCAAGACCTGGAAAAAATGTTCAGTTGACAGAAAATGAAATTCGAGGACTGTGTCTGAAATCCAGAGAAATCTTCCTTAGTCAGCCAATCCTGCTTGAACTTGAGGCTCCTTTGAAGATTTGTGGTGAGAAACAGGTTTTAGTAGTATTGTTGTCTTCACTAACACACCTTACTACAGTGCAAGCCTTGAAGTCCTGTCAGCTGATGTTGTGCCTCCAGCTTCATCCGTTTTCTTTGTTGTGTACACACCAGTGCTTGAGATATAGCTTCTCTAATGCAGTTTGTTTCAACAGGCGATGTTCACGGACAGTACTACGATCTGTTAAGGCTTTTTGAATACGGCGGCTTCCCACCTGAGAGCAACTACCTGTTCCTTGGTGACTATGTAGACAGAGGCAAACAATCTTTGGAGACCATCTGCCTGTTGTTGGCTTACAAGATCAAATACCCGGAGAACTTTTTCCTGCTCAGAGGGAACCATGAATGCGCATCTATCAACAGAATATATGGCTTCTATGATGAATGTAAGTGTGTTGTCTAATTTACAAATATGAGATGTCTGTTTCATTCTTTTTCTAGACTAGGTCACAGTCTCGAGTCAGGCAACCAACACTACTATCAGCGCAAAACACTAACCCTAGAGCTGCATCAACTGTTAATTTTGTTCACTAAATGAAAGCATGCACTGTTGAATAAGCTTAATGCCCAGTGGTGAAGAAAGTTAAAACAGTGCTTAACAGTAAATCTGTGCAAAAGGCTCGAGGTGAACAAGTGTGATCAGGGTAGTATGTTGTGCCTCTCCAAGCTATTTTCAGTGCCATGTTATATAAAGTGTTATTTGTTGAGACTGTAGCTGAGGTTTTATAGTTTTTTAGATAAGATTGTGACAAAGTAACTGTTCTTCTACAGGTAAGAGGCGGTATAACATAAAGCTGTGGAAGACCTTCACTGACTGCTTCAACTGTTTGCCCGTCGCGGCCATTGTTGATGAGAAGATCTTCTGTTGCCATGGAGGTATTTCATTCACTGTCTCATTTGGCACCTACTCAAAAGTGTGCGCCTCTATTGCTGCCGTGAACTTAATGTAAAAAAAAAAACATTGTCAGATTTGTATTGTCTTATATTGGCCCATTCAAAAGTGAGAGATTAACTATTTTTTGACTGTTTATCCAGTGTGATTTATTTATATATATATTTTTTTATAGGGATGTAACAGTACACAGCGATTCTTAATTTTCTCGCATCACATATGTCACGATACAAAATTGAGCAAGTCATGCAAAAAAAAAAACTTCAACCGCACCACAGTCACATTCATCAAGTTGCATATCCACGTTGCCATCTGCATTATTGTCACATCACATTACTATCTCTTCTCATTGATGCTTATGTTCGAGCAGGTCACTCGACAGTGACATGCGGTGTCAAACTGCTGTAAAGAATGCAGAATCGTGAGGAATATGATACGCCCAGGCTAAATGCATCAAATGGTGAACTTATGAAGATTTAATAAAATATAAGATGGCCTAAAATAGGCCCTTTTATGAAATAAAAACAAGTGCCAAAAACTCCAGAAATGGCAACAAAAACATTTTTAAGTTATTCAATTATTATTTACAATCAAAATAATTAAAAGACAAAATAATTTAATTTTTTGTGGGATTAATTACAAGAACATTTTTTATTGGAACTGAATCATGAGATTTCTGAATCGTTACACCCCTGGGATTTTACTTGCTTTGGATTGCCTCTTGAGAAGAGGCACAGGGCTGCAACTTTTCTTATAATATTTGTTCTCTTTAAGTGGTCATGTATAGTTTCATTAAGTTTTATTTTTGTTTTTTTTTAGGGTTTCTAGGATTATTGCTTTTTGGGTTATTGTTTAAGCGGCATAGTTGCCATGATATTAAAGTTCTCTTATGTTAATATTAATGAGCTCTACAAAGGATCACTAATAATTTCAATACTACAATGATGATTTAAAATCCCTTATTTTTCAGATATTATACATGTTATACACTGTTATTTTCACCTCAAATTTAAAAAAACATTTTTTTTTTCATGTAATCTTCTACAGTTGTGATCAAGATAAGACAACTTTAATGGAGAGATATTATTGTGCTGTTGCACTTTTGCACATTGCACATTTGTCCTTGTGACTGGCCTGGCTACAAAATTCAAATTTATTGCTCTGTGGAGGAATTCAGATGTATTTTTATTTTTTCTTTGGCCCATTTGCCATTATACCTAAAATCTGACGTTTTGTCCAGTATACGTTCTATCAACAACAGGCTGCAAAACATGCTCACAAAAGTTTGATCATGCATGTTGTACTAGTTTTTAATCTCTCTTGTGCACTTGTCTTTTGCAGGCTTGTCCCCCGATCTTCAGTCTATGGAGCAGGTGCGGAGGGTCATGCGTCCCACCGATGTGCCTGACCAGGGCCTCCTGTGTGACCTGCTCTGGGCTGATCCAGACAAAGATGTGCTGGGCTGGGGTGAAAACGACCGCGGTGTGTCCTTCACTTTTGGAGCTGACGTGGTCACAAAGTTCCTCCACAAACATGACATGGACCTCATCTGTCGGGCTCATCAGGTTTGTTCAGGCCTAGACTTGGATATGACACTAAAACTTGGTCTGCCATGTAACACCACAGTAAACCTTTTAAATATTGATATGTGGTCTGTAGTGTTGTTTAGCCTCAATGGAGTCAAGGTTTTTAAAAGTATTTTGCCAGGTTCAGCATACATTAGAGTTCACAGGATATTGTCTGCTGAACCATGTGTCAACAGCTGCAAATAACTTTTCTACCTCAGTATGGTTAGATTTCCCTAATGAGCAGGTTGTTCTGTCTATAAATCTCTATCTATCTTAGAGAGAAATACATAAATACAGGATTTCCACACTTGAGGCACAGTTTTTACAAAAAGAAAAAAATAACGCCCATAAAAGTTGCCGAAAATGTTCTCAAAACACTGATACTAGCAAGTATCACAGTGGCTGTATGGAAATATACTCCTAACTGGGCTTGTACTACTATTAACAATTTTGGCGACAGTGTAATTGTCACAGGCAAGTGTGTAACTATTATTTTGTGCAGCTTAGTCATATTTCTAACCAGCAGTAATCTTGTAACCGTGTCATTTCAGGTTGTTGAGGATGGATATGAATTCTTTGCTAAGAGGCAACTGGTGACACTGTTCTCTGCACCAAACTACTGCGGAGAGTTTGACAACGCAGGGGCCATGATGAGTGTAGATGAGACGCTCATGTGCTCATTCCAGGTAAGGGACAAATCTGTTCCTCATTTCTTGTGTTACACAATTAAAATGTGTGCATTTTTGTGGCTAAACTTTTGTTTTGCATCTCCTTTTGCAGATTCTTAAACCTGCAGACAAAAAGCTGTTCTATGGGGGCGGAGGAGGCATGGGCTCTGGGCGCCCAGTCACTCCTCCAAGGAAAGCTAAGAAATGACAGCAGTAGTTTGCCCTCAACCTCAACCCATCCCTCTTGTCCTCTCTACCTCTTTCTCCTTTTTTCACCAAACGACAGAAATCAAACCTATACCCAGGGCTTTTCCTTTTTTTTTATCTGTACTTCTTAAACATGTAATGTTACAAGTGGTCTGAATGTGAGCGTGTGTGTGCAGGTAACAGTGGTCTGCCAATGAGCTTACAAATCATGTGTGCACATGTACGTTTTGTGTGAGAGCATTAGAGAATTTATACTTTCCCTGTTCTACCACTCTTCCTGTGGAAAGGCTGAAACCACATGCGTCTGTGTAGTAATTGTGACTGAAAGGCAGTCTTTGAGAAATGACCTGCCTGCAGAATGTGTGAGTGTAATAAAGGAGGGGAAGTCTTTTGTTTTCCCTGTCCTCTGTACTGTAAAATCTCTAACACGAGTGTGCATGTGTGCATTGGGGGCATGCTCAGTTGTGTCCATGTTTGTCCCACAGAAGGACAGGCCTGTGCCCCCACACACACATGTACACTACACTTCAGATTCATATGAGCCAGAGCTGTTAAAATAAACATACAGTTTAGGTTTGTACAGATTTGATTACTTGAAAGAGATTTTTTGTGAATTCGTTTTGTAGTCTTTCATCAAGTTGACCAATAAAGCGAGAATCAAGCGATTTATGTTGTCTGTCTCATATTTCATGCATGCCTAATGGAGATTGACTGAAGTCAAATATTTTTGCAAATTTTGTACTTTGCATTTCCATAATTGCAATGTCAAAGAAAAAATGGAATGGAAAAACTATTCCTTTAGGAAATGTTTTGCTATACATGTGTTAATTTCCTTTTATGTGTATTGGAACAATAAAAAAAAACGGAGAAAAAAGATACATTTGACATAATTTCACACAAAACTAAAATGGGGCAGAATAAGATCATTCACTCTGTTTCAAAATTGTTGTGGATAAAACTTTCAAAGCATGTGATGTTCACCTGAAACAGATAAAAAGGAGAGAAGTTGACTCAGTCTTCACATTGTGTGTCTGTGTGTGCCACACTAAGCAGTGTGCAGCATAATCAAGAAGTTTGCAACCCATGGCACTGTAGCTAATCTCCTTGGACGTGGACGGAAGAGAAAAATTGATGGACGGTTGCAACGCAGGATAGTCAGGATAAGCAGCCTCAAACAAGGTCCAAAGAAATTCAAGCTGTCCTGCAGGATCAGGGTGCGAGAACTATCCGTCAACATTTTAATGAAATGAAACGCTATGGCAGATTTATGGTGAAGGTTTTGGGGTTATTTTGCTGTTTCTTGCCTGCGTACAAGGCATCATGAAATCAGGATTTTGGGTCACAATGTAGGGCCCAGTGTCAGAAAACTGGGTTTGCGTCAGAGATCATGGGTCTTCCAGCAGGACAATGACCCCAAACATACTTCAAAAAGCACCCAGAAATGGATGGCAACAAAGTTAGAGAGTTCTGAAGTGGCCAGCAATGAGTCCAGATCTCAATCCCATTGAAAACCTGGAGAGATCTTAAGTAGCTGTTGGGAAAAGGCGCCCTTCCAATATGAGAGACCTGGAGCAGTTTGTAAAGGAAGAGTGGTCCAAAATTCCAGTTTAGAGGCGTAAGAAGCTTATGGATATAGCAAGCGATTGATTTCAGTTGTTTTTTCAAAAGGGTGTGCAACCGTACTAATTTTGTCCGTCCCATTTTTGGAGTTTTTCGCGAAATTATGTCAACAACAAAAAAAAAAAAAAAAAAAAAAAAAGAAAGAAAAGAAGAAGAATTGTTCCAATACACACAAACGTGCAAAACTTTCTGGGCAGAAATACTTCATTTTGTAGAAAAATTACAGGGGTGTTTCTGCCATGACTGTATATTTCTGGCATAAATGAGCTTATGTATTATATGCTACTTAAAATGTGAAAATAAGGAATGTTATGCATTAAAATCTGTTTATTTTTTTAAGTCATATTTATTATGACTTATTACTGGACTTTTTTCCAGAGAATTAGCACACTTGCATACATTTTGAGAAATAAGAATGAAATATAAGAAGAGCCTAATTAAAGATGATCTTTTTAAAGAAATAATTTGACAATAACACAACATTCAATGCAAAGAGTATAAGTCTAGAAAATATATCTGTGTATGTAATGGAGAGCTTGTTCTCAAGAGAGTGAGGGAAATTAAAACAGCTGCTTAATTTAGCAGCTGTCAGGAGAAAAAACAAATCCCCTCAAAATAGGAATCAAAGTTCCAAACATGAATGCGCTATCGTTATTGTTGACCACTTCAGAAACTGCTTGCAGCATGCTTGATTCAGGAGTTTCAGGAGGTGAGTGGGAACATTTCTCCTAGTGGTGAAGGCGCCCTCACGAAGGGCATCTACTGTCTAGAACTGATGGCTGTTTTGTAAACTTCCCTTGCCATCCATCAATGTTCTCAATTGGATTTAGATCAGGGGAACACGCAGGATGGTCCAAAAGCGCTGTCCGGTTGAAAAACCCAGTGATTCCACAGACGAGGGCCCTCAGTCATCCTCCTCCGTCTCACTCCCATTTCCTGTTGCATATTGAAGCTCTAGTTAAAACCTTGTTCAGATCTAACCATGCAAAATGTGACTTTTGCCATTTACTCAAATTATCTAAAACTTTTTGATTGGTGATAGGGGTGAAGTGATACTCCGCATCACAAATACCCTGTTGGTGTTTTCCACCACCAGGAGATGCTGTTGAGCGCTTGTAGATGTCTGACCCCGTTCCCATAGTCAATGCTTCCCACATACTTAAACATAGTTCATTCATAGTTCTATTAAAGAGCAGGTCAAACTTCAATATATAACTTCAAATGAAATGCAATTCCATTGTTAATACAAATTAGAGCACAATGTAAACATGCACACAAAGTGTTCACAAAGGCTGTGAGGTATAATTGATCCCAGTTTGGTGTGGTCTATTCTATTTTTGTCAAAAAAGTATCCCATTACTTTCTTAAGCATTTCTCCAACTCTTCACATTCATTCATCTTCCTCCAGGAGCTTATACCTAAGACACTACTCCTCTGTCAGTATTTCACTGCACCAGTGCGTCTGATCGATATTTTAATTTGATTTCCACATTGATTAACTTTTACTTTATACCTTTATGAAGGTCACGTGTAGCGTACTACTTGGCTTGATTTCAACTGTGTTTTATGTGAGGGCCTGCAGTCATCGTAATAGCAGCCTTGATCATAACACTATTTGTCACTCGGTGGCTCAGATTCTCAACATGGAGCTTCTTCAGGATTAAGTTGCGAAAGTTTCTGTTGCCTGGTGTGTCTTGAGAACTCAAAGTGACCTTGTTCCTGAGATATCAAGTATACTCTGCATCACTGTAAATAGAAAAGAAAAACTAATTGTAATAAACATAATTTGTTTTTCACAATTACTCATTCATCCTAATTAAACCCTTAACTTCAATGCTCACATGCTTCATAGCACTGATGTTTTGTCTGTTTTGGGAAATGACATGAGCATATTACAAATGAAGTTTTGTCAATGATGACACAAATTTTAGCTTTTTGGTTGACTGGAGTTTTTATTACTATTTATTCAAACACTTTAGATTAAAAAAGAACATATTTATCAAATTCTACATAAGAGGAAAATTCTTGGACTCAGTGCTAGTCATTAGCAGTGAATATCTTCCCTGTAACATGCAGCCAAGTGAACAACTCGTTTTAGGTGCTGGGAACACCACATTTAACCAAGAGGCTCACTTTCCCGAGACCCCCCTGTGGCTTAAATGTGTAAGTGTAAAGAATGGTGTGAACAACCAGGACACCCTGGGCCTATTGGTCCACACCTTTACCAATGGCACGATGCTGTTAAACGCAACCGCCAATAGATGTGAAGTAGAGGAAAACCACTCGAGCTTCAACACAGGCGCAGCATTCTGAAATTAAAAAGCTGCAAATCTGTCGTGGTGCCATTCCCTGCAGCACAGTGTCACCTGCTCTATTTATAACCCTAGAGGAATTCTGGATTCAGAGACTCAGCTGCCACTTCTATTATTACTATTAGCTAATACTGTAACAAGTACCCTGCTAACACCAGCACTGGACCTGCTTTATCCACTACCTTATTGCTCACTATAATTATGTCTTCACTCACTGTCAGCCATGTCATGTCATGTTTTTCAATGATTTATAGACAGTGAACCAACCACATTGCATGTGGTACAATTACTGTATTGTATAGACCTACAAATTTTAACAGTTTAATTGCCAAATTAACTTTTTAAAGGCACAGGATCAGGCAGGCCAGACAGTGCAACCACACTGGGACCCCAGGCTCTCTGAGGCCCTTTAGCCTCCCCTGTAGTTATAGCATCTACGTAACTACTTATTTTATTGAAATACGAATTAATAAGTCTTGTTCTCATTACTACATCTTCTCTCTGTGTCAAGGCACTATTTCTAAGCATACTAACCTCTGTAATGGTTCCCTAAAAATACATAAATTCAAAGGTATCTTTTATTAGCACTGAATAAAGCTTGAGCACAAAAATGCGCATGCCTATTTGTGTGTGTTTGTCTGGACATATGTGCAGATTGAATACAGAACTTTTGACTTTGCATTGTTAATGACATAATAAGCATTTTAGTTCAAGGCTAAATGAGTCCTGGCTCCACAGCTTTTAATGACAAATGTTGCCCTGTCCCTCTCACTTTGCTTGTGCCGTGCGAGTCAGCAGACAGACTTAGTTGCATAAGATAGCTGTGCGTACAGCTGCAACCCCTTGGTACTTAACACTTGTGCAGAACGGGGAACAGAGATTGGGTTCACAGGCTGAGGAGGGAGTCTCACACGAGGGCGGGGCATGTTAGCGCCACACTGGGGTTGGAGGTGATGGGGGGTCCCCGCTTCTAGGGCTTTAGTAGTAGTGGTAGTCCCGCACACACGCTACTGAAACCAATAAGCGGAAGATGCAGGCAGCAAAGGTGTAACTTTATCCTACTGGGATATTGGGTTAAATGTCATGCTCTGCTCTGAGGGAGAGACTGACAGGCTGACCCCAGCCCCAAATCTGTGAGGTACAACAGCTGAAATTGAGAAGAAATTATGTAGTTGGTCAGTGTTGCATAGTTAGCACTTCAGATGATACTGTAAATGTACAGGGTGTCAATATATCAGCATTGGTTCGGTGTTTTTATATAAAATTCCACAGTTTAAAACCATTTACTTTCAACTCAATAATGTATTTTACTGTGTTACTACAAATTTAGTACTTATGTCTATATTATTGGTGAGTGTTATGTTGTAAACATCAATGAAAAGGTTTGGGCAGCTGTTAGCAGCAGCTGACTAGAATTGTGAAAACTAATTTGGTAAGTCATACACACTGTGGAGTAACAGAGACCCGTGTTCTAGTCACGTTTTCCTAAGCCAAACAGGTGTGAGTATCACTTTAAGAAATGTATTTATACTATTTACTCATTATTATTATTATTGTTATTGTTAAGTATTTTATTGTATACAGTCCAAATGTTTAAGGTAAAAAAACGTCTATCCCCACAGTGAGGAAAATTCCAGTGTAAATAAGTCTCTCTCTCTCTCTCTCGCTCTCTCTGTGTCTCTATGTGTCTCTGTGTGTGTGTCTCTGTCTCTCTCTCATATATATATTGCTAGCTCAGTACTACTACTACTTGAGTAACCCTCATTACAACTGCTATCACAGCTTGAGATTGAGAAGGTACACAAATGCTACGGCAAGGGGGGAGCCAGGACGCCAGGTCAGAGGGGCGATAACCTCAAATCTAAAACCAGATATTGGATACGAAGCCCCAAGTACGATAATGCTGAACGAGGCAGCAACTGACCTGAAAGATAGGATACAGCCAGGTGCCTGTGCCTGGAGCACTCAAAACTGCCAAACAAAGGCTCCAGGCCTTGGCCAGCCGCCTAAAGAGAAACACGAAAGATGGCGAAGCCAAACGAATAAACCGGCTATTCGCAACTCAACCTGCGAAAGTCCTCTCAGTGCTCTCAGTGGCAGGGTAATAACAGTAGAACAGACCCACCAGAGCTGGACATTGAAAGATACTGGGAAAATATCTGGGAAAAGGAGGCATCATACAACAGCGATGCAAAGTGACTCATGGCTATGAGAGAGGACCACAGCAACCTCCCTGAACAGAATCCAGTCACCATCAGTGGCTGATATCCAAGAAAGAGTCTCAGGCATGAAAAATTGGACAGCCACAGGCCCAGACATGATCCATGCCTACTGGCTAAAGAAACTCACTGCTCTACATGAGCGCCTAGCAGCACAAATGAACCAGCTGCTGAGAGATGGGACTCACCCTGAATGGCTAACCGTAGAGTGTGCAGTCCTGATCAAGAAGGATCCCTCCAAGGGTAGAGTTCATCCAACTATCGGCCAATAACCTGTCTCTCCACAACATGGAAGCTCATGTCAGGCATAGCTACCAGCAAGGTATCTGACAACCAGCAAAAACAGCCAGACTGGGCCAAATGATGAAATTATGATATATTACAATTGAGGTTAAAAGGTTAGTTAAAATGTGGAGCTGCTCTAAAGTGCTGGTGTGCTGGAATTCAAGGGCTGAGGGGAGTGACAAATAGAGATAGGGGTCTGCTTGCGTTGGGTGTTTGTATAGAGAAACCAGGTACGCCATTGTTGCTGATAGCAGTAGCCTTGTGCATGTCCAGCTGCTCTAGAGACCACCTACGATCCTCAAGGTCAGATAAGGGATATTGTGAATACCTTGAAAAGTGACACAGAGAGACAAAGAGGGGTTATTTACACAATGTCAGATTTTACTTGGTGGGGGGTGATTGCTCCCAGCTGTGTCCACACAAAAAGACCACACCCACCACAACCAAAGATCACAATCTCTCAAGATGACAGCTACCAGGCTACACTTGTGGCTAAGATAAGTGGACACATGGATCAATACATGTGCAAAGCACAGAAGGGAGTAGTCAAAGACACCAGAGGAACCAAACACCAACTTTTGGTTGACAGAACAAGACCAAGACTGCAGAGCTGGATTGATGACAGGAAATCCCATGACTCCATGCCGCACACATATCACTGAATGCTTGGAGATGTACAACACCAACAGGATGCTAAGAGCCTTCATTGCAAACTCAATGAGGTTATGGCAGACCACCCTAGAGGCCAATGGTAAGCCACTTGTACAAATGTCCATTAGATGTGGCATATACCAAGGAGATGCACTGTCCCAACTGCTGATCTGCATAGGTCTGAACCCCCTAAGCCAGACAATCAACAAGACTGGCTATGGATACCGACTCAGGAATGGGCCATCATCAGTCACCTCCTCTACATGGATGACATCAAGCTGTATGCTAAGAGCGAGCGAGACATTGACTGATCCACACGACCAGGATCTACAGCACTGACATGGGGATGTCATTCGGGCTGGAGAAGTGCAGTCAGATTGTAACAAAGAGAGGGAAGGTAGTCCACACAGAAGGGGTGTCAAACCCAGAAGGAACAATAGCAGATATTGAGGATGGGTACAAATACCTTGGAATATCACAGGCAAATGGCAACCTCGAAGAGGCAACAAGGAAAGCAGCAACAGCCAAATACCTCCGGCGAGTAAAGCAAATCCTAAGAAGCCAGCTCAATGTGAAGAACAAATCCCGGGTGATAAAAAGCTACGCCCTGCTAGTGATGAGATACCCTGCCGGCATAATAAGGTGGCCAAAGGAAGAGATACAGACCACAGATGTTAAGACAGGAAAGCTCCTTACCATGCATGGAGGGTTCCATCCCAAATCCAGCACCCTGAGACTGTACACTAGCCGTAGGGAAGGAGGCCGTGGACTAGTGAGCGTGAGAGCCACTATCCAGGATGAAACATCCAAGATCCACATGTCCATCAAGGATAAGGCCCCGGATGATGACGTGCTCAGTGAATGTCTCAGGCAATGGTGAACAGAGGATGAGGTGCTGAAGGAGGGACCATCATGGGAGGACAAGCCTCTACATGGGATGTACCACCAGAACATAAATGAAGTGGCTGATATCAAGAAATCCTACCAGTGGCTAGAGCGGGCAGCACTGAAGGACAGCACAGAGGCTCATCATGACTGCACAGGAGCAGGCCCTGAGCACCAGAGCAATAGGGGCCCAGATCTACCACATCGGACAAGACCCAAGGTGTAGGCTGAGCAAAGAAGCTCCTGAGACAGTCAAGCACATAACTGCAGGGTGTAAGATGCTGGCAGCATACATGGAAAGCATACATGGAACGCCATAACCAAGTGGCTGGCATAGTGTACAGAAACAGTGCAGAGTAAGGACTGGAAACCCCAAGGTCAAAATAGGAAACACCTCCAAAGATGGTAGAGAATGATCCAGCGAAGATCGTGTGGGACGTCCTGATACAGACTGTCAAAATCAGAATCAGAAAAGGTTTATTGCCATTGTGAATAAAAAATTGTAGGAACTTGCTTTGGCGGTAAGATGCAACATATCACAATGAATACAATAGTAGCAAATATATAAAAGAAGGCATGCATAAAGTTAAGAATAAAATAAAATAACCTGACATTGTGGTGGTGGATAAATAGCAAAGGAAGGCCGTTGTGGTTGACGTGGCAATACCAAGTGATGGCAACACCAGGAGAAACAGCAGATCCCTGGAGGAACATCAGACATCTCAGTCCAGAAAAGCACAGTGCAAAAGGAACAGCTAAGATGCTGCGCAGAACAGGGAGCTCAGAAACGGATGAGACCACCCACAGAGGGTGAAAAGGAAATTTTTTTTTTCTTTTATTATATCTATAAACACATTTTGCATGGTTGGATCTTAACAAGGTTCCAAATAGAGCTTAAATAAGCAACAAGACAACAAGAGAGTAAAAAAAAAGGTTTGTGTAAACAATTTGTCAGTTGGTTGTCTGTTCTGCTGCTGATCAAAAGTTTAGGACCACATGCCTTTAAAAGCACAAATCTGTGCAAAGATTCAGATTCAGTGTAATTTTCTGTCAGGTGTTCACACTGTCATGATGTTCTGAAGGCAAAAAAAAAGGTTGTTGAGTTGCATAAGCAGGGCCTCTCACAGCACGCCATCGCTGCTGAGGTGGGATGATGTAAGACATTCATCCAGCACTGAGCTGGAGGGTCCGATTGGCTGTCCGTCAAAACACTGGATAAGATCAACCCAAATCAAGGCTGTTACTGGTGCCGATTGCATAATAACCATAAGATGACATATGTGACTGAAGGGCTTAAAAAATGTCTTCAAAGGCCTCGTCTCCTTGAACGCCACAGAACTGCTGCTTTACAAGAGAGCACCAAACATGGGACATTGAAAGGCGGTAGAAAGTTTTATTCTTTGATGAGTAAAAATTTTTCCATGATGGGTCTGATGGTTTCCAGCATTACTGGCACGACAAGCAGAACCACCTGAGATGTTTTCTACGTCCTACAGGGAGGGGGCGCCATAATGACCTGGAGCGCTTTTTCCTTCAGTGGAACAATGGAGCTCCAGGTGGTGCAAGGGCCGCAGATCTTGCAGAGTACATCCCTCATGACTGAGGCCCTAGTCTGTGGAACCACTGGGTTTTTCAACAGGACAACGCTACAGTTCACAAAGCCCACAGGGCAAAGGACTTCTTCCAGGAGAATAACATCATTCTTTTGGACCATCCTGCGTGTTCCCCTGATCTAAATCCAACAGAACCTTTGGAGATGGATGGCTAGGGAAGTTTACAAAAATGGACCACAGTTCCAGACAGCAGATGCCCTTCGTGAGGCCATCTTCATCACTTGGAGAAATGTTACCTCACACCTCCTGGAAACGCTTGCATCAAGCATGCATCAACGGTTGCACATTACTGAGTTCATGTTCGGACCTTTAATTTTTGTTTTGAGGGGGTTTCAGTTTTTTTTTTTTTTGCAATGTGGTCCTAAACTTTTGATCAGCTGCAAAACAGCCTCTTTCAGTTTAATTGTTCTTTTCAATGAAAAAATGGCAAGGGAAGGAGTTTATTTGTAAAGCACAATTCATACTCAAGGCAATTCAAAGTGCTTTACATAACAGGAAAAAATGCATTAAAATCACAAAACACATAAAGACTTACAGGATCGTTTTTTTAATCAATATGCGATTTCCAAGTCAAGTGTTCAACTTTCACTTTCAACTTTCATGTGCCCTTTGAATTTCTTCCCCATCAATACTTGATGCATCAATGCATTTTTTCCTACTACTAATATCATACATTTTGTTTTACTAACATTTGAAGACAATCTATTGGAATAGAACTATTTCATTCTCTGCAACTTTTAGAACATCCTTTGTCATTTTGTCCAGAGTAAAACAAAGTGCTATCATCTGCAAATAAAATGCACTTCAATAACGGTGACACGGATGCCATATCATTAACATAGATTAGGAAATGTATAGGCCCAAGAACCGATCCTTTAGGCACTCCACAGCTTATTGTACGTACATGACTTAAAAGGGATTTTACAGGAAAAAACTAAACAAGTCCATGTTTCTGATTTTTTGCATGTAATAACATAAAATTAATTTTGTCCCAGGGAAAAAAAGAAAGAAAATTAAACCACAACAGGGCCGTGCAGAGACCTCTAAAGGGGTAGGGGCTCAAAATGAAAAAAAAAAAAAAAGGGGACATGAAACGCGACTTTTCGGCCGTGGCATATATTTTCAAGAAGCAAGGATAGCTAGTACTTACTTATGAATGGTTAACGTAGAGAAAGCATCAACAGATAAGCATTTTATTATCAAAGTATAATAATTTAATAAGCAGTGATAGGAAGAATACTTTGAAAATGTATTCCGTTACAGACTACTGAGTACATGGTTTGAAAAGTAATTTGTAATAGTGTTACAATTGTAATTGCAATTACATTGTCAAAGGTACTGTTTTCTGAATACTTAGAATACTTTTTATGACACTCTGCTTATTCTGAAGTTTTAAGCAAGAGCCAGTGTTGAACCGTGCTCATGGGACTTGGGCCATTATATTGCGCTGGAGGCAGTGCGAACAAACCAGTTTCCATTGTGTGTGGAACATGCACCGAGCTGTCCACAACCCAGTTGTACAGACCTTCACCCAGAAGTTAAACTACGCTGACCATCTTTTGATTCACTGTAGTCTGTCCACACCATAGAACTATAATAAAACCTGGAAGATGAATCCAAGATGGCCGTCCTGTTTATCCCTATGGAGAGTGCTCATTAGCGCATGACCCCAAAAAATTTTCTTACTTCCGCATTTACTTCCTGATACGGAGGCTGACATCTTTGTTTTACTTCCTGATTTGAAGGCTGCCATCTTTGTTTTACTTCCTGAAACGATGGCTGCCATCTTTGCTTTAGGGCGCCACGTGACGACAATTCCCCACTTCATATAAAAACGGTAATTTCGGTGATTTTAGAAACGGTAGAAAAGAACATTTCCTTCTATTTTATTTAAATACCAATAATAATTCAGTACTGTCTGCAATTATAATGTGCAATTTTAGAAAAAGGCTGGTTCCAAGAGGCTGCAGTACCTCGCACGGCCACAAATCAATCTGGGACCACAGACAGAGGGGGTGTACCTTATCCAGTTCATTTAATACATCCATGGTCCACACAGAGTGTTGGAGCCATATTGTCTATTGTTCCTCCTGCCACTGGGTGGCGCACTGTATTTTTGTCCTGCAATTACCTGCCCTATATAAAGGGGGAGAAAGGTGCGGTCAGGTGTTGCAGTGTGGAGGCAAACAGTCTTTTGACCGTGTCCTATCGTGTCCTGTCGTGTCCTGCCGTGTCCTGTCGTGTCCTGTCGTGTCCTGTCGTGTCCTGTCGTGTCGTGAGTTCTGTATTTCTGTGTATTTGTGGATGGCTGAAAGGTAATGCCAATAAACCAGTGGAACACAGCATTTTCTGAACTTCATTCTATGGAAGACACGCGTCCGAGACGCCACACGCGCTACATCCATAGCGGACCTTGCACAGGGCAAGTTTTGGCCGCTACACAGAGCATCAGCTGATCAACATCAGACTGGTGCACACAAGCTGAGTTTCTATTGCACGTTGCAAAACTGTATCAATCTGCTCCAAATGTCTAAAAAACACTTTCGCATTGAGGGTGTTTCCATTAAATTATGGATTAGAACGGCTGGTCAGACCGCGCTTCAATGCAGCCTGTGGCAGCTCCAGACGCACCGGACCCGTGGGGATCTCTCCTCAGAAAAGCTTCAGGATCAGGCGAGTCAGTTATATCAAAATAAGCGTTTCCATTGCTGTTTTATGAATAAAGTCAGTCAGTCCCCGAGGGTTCCGATGTACTTCCGTGCCGCGGCAGAACCTAAAGGTTAAAGCTTAAATTACGTGGTAATGAATACTTCTAACTATAACTATACTATATGGAAAAAGAGCTTCCCCACCCCCGCTTAAGAAAAACAAAAAAACGTTTGAAGTAAAGCGGCACTTCTTTTACATATCCAAAAGGCGCAGGGGTTCAAGCCCCCTTAAGCCCTGTTCACACCACTGCGACAAAATCGTGCCTGTCCCCCTAGTTTTTCGCCTGTGCATTGTGAGGACGGTCGCTTTGGTCGCAGGACTTGGTCGCTGAACAAAAAGTCACCAGCAGACACGCAGTGCGACCAGCAGAGCTGACCTGCTGCTAGAGTTTAGATTCCTGGCCTAGCCGACGTTCGGGCCCACATTTTCCGCTCTGTTGTCGCACTCCTCATCCTCCGATAAAGTGGTCAAAATATGTGATGTGCACCTTAATGACAGTGCGCGGCTGCTACACGGAGCAGAGGAGAGAGAGAGAGCTATGGATGTCTTCCCGAAAAACTGAAGAAAGGAGCGAGGGAGAGAGATTATGTGGGCCAGCGTCAGCGGAGGAAAAGGCACGTCTGGTACAGGAGATGTCTCGTTGGTGCAGGTAGGACACTAAACACTTGAAGCCCTGTCAGATATGCATATTCTGCCAATAAAACTCTGCACGAACTCAGTTTACGTAACTCTGGTTCTACACGTGCGCTCAGGTCGGTTCCGGTCAATCATGCGGCAAATAACTGGGTCAGTTGAATTTTTTCGGGCGATCTGAACTCTACCTGCTGCTGCCCCACTCCTCCTCTTTTCTTTCTCCTTTCTGTTCTCTCACATGCTTGAATTACTTTGTAGGATCAGAATAGTCTGCCAGAGCTGCTGTTTGGATGTGAACTGCCTCCCGCCCCCAAAGGTTCTCAATAAGGTTGAGATCAGGGGAGGATGGTGGCCCATATGCCCATAGCAGCCAATGATGCGGAGATGTTCCTTGCAGCATGAGATGGTTCATTGTCAGCATGAAGATGATATTTTTTACAGAAAGCATGGTTCTTCTTTTAGTACCATGGAAAAGAGTGATCAGTCAGACACTCCATATACTTTACAGCGGTCATTTTCACACCTTCAGGGACCAAAGGGGCAGAACAGCTCTCTCCCCATGATTCCGGCCCAAAACATGACTCCGCCCCCTCCTTGCTGACGTCTGCAGCCTTGTTGGGACATGGTTGCTGTCCACCAACAATCCACCTCTCCATCCATCTGGGCCATCCAGGGTTGCACGGCATGATATTTCTGGGCCTTTGGAGCTGTTTTTGCTTGTGAGCACTGGTTAAGACTGGCCCAATTGAAGGTTTATGCTTTACCGCAGCCTCTGGAGGATCCTGCTCCTACATCTTCATGTTCGCAGGGCTCCAAAGGCACCAGCAGCTTCAAATACCTGTTTGATTCTTTGTAAAGGCATTTTAGCAGCTGCTCTCTTAATGTATTTGTATAATGTATTTGTCTTGCAGAAACCTTCCTCATTGTGCTCATCTGCACGAATCCGTGTGTGCTCTGAATCAGCTACAAATCTCTTAATAGTACGATGATCACGCTTAATTTTTTGTGAAATATCAAAGGTTTTAATATTTTGTCCAGGGCATTCAGCTATTTCATAGATTCGACACTGGAGAGATCCTTTTTCTTTCCCATATTGCTTGAAAATGGTGGTCTGCTTAATAATGTGGAACGTCCTTCTTCAATTGTTTTTCCTTTAATTGGACTTACCTGGCAAACTAATTGGCACAGGTGGCTGAGATTGATTTCACTGACCCAAAGAGCCCTAAGACACAACACCATCCATGAATTTCACTGGAAAACACAGCAAGAAGGTCCTGGGTTCTACTCCCAGGCGGTGCGGGGGCTTTCTGTGTGGAGTTTGCATGTTCTCCCCTACCACTGAAAACATGCACAATAAATGCAGGACAACTAATGGCTGATTCTGACATTGCATGTTCGTTCACATGTACTTTCCTGACCAAATAAATTAAAATAAATTAAATCTACAGAGTGTATGTTGCTTCATTCACCACAGAAAATTCTAAGAACTTTACTTTACTTCGCTATAAACTTTACTGAAGTGAGACACTGTGTTTCAGACAAACATTTGATGGTCCTGCAAAAAATATCATCACCAGACCAATCAGAACAGCTGCAAGAGATCATGTGATGTTGTGGCAACAATTTTAATGAATTTATGCATAAAAGAGATGTGCCCAACCAATCTGAGATGTGGCCCATTTTACCCGATGGCCCAGTTTAAAATAAGAGTCCAAACACAATTATGTACAGTCCAAACAAACACTTATTATGTATAATAAATTATGAGCAACACTCACCACCCACATGCATCAATCTGACGGAGCAAACTGAACAAAAATGCCCCAAAATTCATAAAACATAACAAAAAACACACAGAAATAAAATAACAAAAGACATCTAAAGAAGAAAAAAATTAAGGCATCTTTAAGGCCAAAGTCCATCTCATATTGTCTAAAGTCTATCAGATTTGTCCATTTTTATATTATGTCAGAATTTTATTTATTTATTCATTTTCATTTTACGTATGTCAGTTCTAATGTCAGTCCAGTCCTTGATTGTTGGTGCAGTTTGTGTCATCCATCTTTACATGGATGTGCTCCAAAGATATCCATTAATCCATCTGGGGAGTTTTGAGGACTATTATTTCACTTCCAAACCAACTCCTCCAGTGTTTCTCTCCCATTCTCTCTCTCCTCCGCCACTCCACATTTTTAAAATTGTAATATGAAGTAATTACATAGCATGCATGAACTTTGCATCTGAACCCTTGAAGTGCTTGTGACTCTGATCTATTGCATGATAGATTTTTGATTTAAAAAAACAACTAAAACTGTTAATTAAACATTACATTACCAAGTTGGTAGGTTTGTCAGCTCTGTCATTCTGAAATGGCAGCTCCATCACACACTCAACTTGATGTTATGGTTTTTTTATGCTGTATTTAATTATACTATATGCAACTCAAACCACCAAATTATTATTTAACCAATTACTTAGTTCACAAGCAATATTTTAGTAGCACATTTAGAGGCTACAGGTGGGTTTATCAACTCCATCAGCAAGTTTTCATTTTCAAAACAAATGATATACTGAAGCTTGTTTTTTATTTGTTCCATTTGTGATTGACCTCATAAAAGCATTAGACTATAGTATAATATAATATAGTATAGTATAGTATAGTATAGTATAGTATAGTATAGTGTATCATAATGCACTGACAAAGTTGACATTTTCCAGCTGTGCCTGCAGGAAGATCAACAATGTTTGTCCTAAATATCAAAGAGTTTAAAGAATAAGTGAGTGGTGCTGCATTCAGAACAGCCAGAAAAGCAAATATCACCATCAGAAATTTTAATTATAATATGATTAAGTGTTTCCACCCTGGATTTTGAAGTATCTGACGAGGTAAAAAAAAAAAAAAAAAGGGGGATAATACATTTTTAAATCCGGTCTAATGAAATTGTATTCACATTTGTAGTGTTTTTTAAACAGGGGAATGATCTGAATCCAAGCAGTGGACGCAAAAAATTACATTGGCTTTATACGCAACAGTCCAACCCCCAAAAACATCTTAAATATTTTCAAATAAATAAATCCAGTAAACAGAATAGCCTTAGATTTATGTATGTTAATAATGACATTTAAAAAATATTTTCTACAAATTAAAGTCTTCAAAAATATGTTATATACAGTATAGTATACAGAACAGTGTACAGTACTGTATCCACCATATGTATACAGACAGTATAGGCTACAGTTAAAGTGCATTTCATAGGTTGGAGTACACATTTCAAGACGTAGAACCTGAGTATATTTACTAAACATTTTGTATTCAAAGTGTGACCATTTACCATATGGTGCTATCACCCAGTTTTGATCATATGCACACATAAAGTTATGGTTTAATTACCTTAATACAATGAATACAATAAATATTTATAGAAAAACACGGACATCAGGCAGCACTTGATTTTCTTTCATTAAGGCACCGATGCGTGTCTGCTTCCGTATGCCTTCTTCAGGACTTTCTTTTTAAATTCATACTTTTGATTTTTTATTTATTTGGAAAGCAAAAACATGTATTCAACTAATTTATTGACTTGCACAGGTACATGCCAAGGAGTCGGTTGCTTCAAAATTCTGCCAAAAAAACTATGCAAATCACCAGTTGTATAGTTATTATACTGTACATTTGATCACAAAGGCTAATGAATGAGATTTTTTTTTTCATTTGTGCACCAGAAAGTGGTGACAATACCGTCAAGTTAACAAAAAGGCCTTTTTAATCAAATCATTTGCCTTTAGGTGTCAACACTTCCTAACAACACCCTTCTTAATCAACTTTTTAAGTTTGAAACATTTAACTCTTTGTATACTGTAGCTATTGTATTACGTGTGAGTGTAATGTGCGTTGACCTGTTGTGAAATAACATGTTTTCCTACTACTAAATATCATACATTTTGTTTTACTAACATTCCCCTTTTTTCATTGTTATTTTCTTTTACATGTGCCAATAAATTTTTTTCTGTTTAAACTTATTTTCAACCTCTTTAATCAAAATGATTAAAACAGCCAATGGAAGCCTTGAAAATGTGTGATCTCTAGCAGTGTATGTCGATGACCAGTGTAAATGGGTCAGTGTTGCCGTAGCTGTCAGGACCGTGAGCTGTGGCCACTGCTGCTAAAGGACCACCTGTCAGATTATTGATCAGCTTCAACAACTTGGATTCCTTTGTAGAGTGTTGGTTGCGCCATCCTGCTGCCTGTTTACTGCAGGTTACTGCTGTTAAAACAAGTTGTAAATCAAAGGTTGTATCTTGCCGTTGCTTTTCTTCTTCTAGTCCAAATTAGAGGCTATATTATTATTTAATATAAATTATATAAGATATTGCTCACAAGATATGGAATACAGCAAGCTCCATAAAACTACAAACAATTAAACATGTAAATAAGTCTGAAATAATTCATAGGAAATGTTGCAGCAAAAATGATTTTTAGTGGTGGCTTACTGCTAAAACCAAAATACAATACAGTACAGTGCTCAAAATCCTGTCCACCACAGGAGGCCATTGTGCCTCTGTGAATGGCTGTGTTCGCCTGGATCATCCGTTGTCCTAGCGCTTAAGCCCATGCATATCACTCTCCCCTCTTCCCTTACCCATAAAAAAGAGAAATAAAACCTGATCCGACATATCTGTGGCAGGAGCTCCTCTGCTTGGTGTGATAGTCTGACAGGCTGGATATGTCTGTGGCATTCTGGTCCTTTGGCTGCGGCTCCTTTAATGTACTTTTTGAAGTAACTTATATTTTTTTTACATTTCTACATTTGTAATAACTGGATATGGCTTTCTTTGCCATTTATTGCTAAAGTGCTATAAAAGACATGTATATGAGGAAGAAAATAAAAAAAATATTAAAGTTGCATTGGCAAACATTGTTCTTCACCAGATGTTGTATAAAAGCTACAAAATAACTTGATCCTTTTCTTCACAGTCATTCTTCCTCTGCTCTGGTCACCTTCTTCAGCAGAAACCAGTTGAGCCGTCACTCACGCACCCCTCCTCCCTGCTCTGGATGTTCTTGTGTCCCGCTCTCTCACCTTCTCCCTTCGTCTTATTCCACTGACCATGCATGTTCCAAAAACAGCCCTCATTTTCATCCATGGTACGACTCCTGAGCCCCCCTCTCCCCACCTCCCCAACACTTCTCACCACTACAGCGCGTAACCAAGCCTGGTGCCCCCCTAGTTCCTATCCAACTCCAACGTCTCACATCCCCATTGCTCCACCTCAAGACCCCACCCTTGACCCCCCGCTATGTGTCCCGTAGTGGAATTTGGAGGCGTGTGTCTGTGGGGTGCCCACCAATCCCAGGCCCAATGCCAGTATAAAACCCTGACAGTGCATGTGCCTATTCGCTCTTTCTGTCAGACCAGCACTCCTCAAGTAGAGAGTGCCACACTTCCAGGTAAGGGTGGTGGACCAAAGGGTGAACATTGCAGAGAAACAACAGAGTAGTCAAAGAGCGCGGATAGGCACGGTTAGACGGCCCATCCCTACTCTATCCACCAAGGATGGAGAACGCACACGCCAAGACGCCGGCTGAATGCCTGACCTACTTTGGAGTGAATGAGAACACTGGTCTCTCTCCTGATCAGTTCAAGAAGAACCTGGAGAAGTATGGCTTCAATGGTAAGATCAATGGAACAAAGTTTGTCTATGTCTAAGATCTTAAGCCTCATGGAATGGGTGAGAGATACAATTTTGTTGAGAGATGTATCAATTTGCAGTTGAGAAAATAAAGTTTGTTTTTTAACTGAAGAAGATGGTAGTTTCTTGTTCCATCACTTTGGGTAACATCACTGGAGCTTTCTGAGATTTTGCTGAGAGATAAAGTCTGGAATGCAATGCTTTTTAAAGAGGAGTTGCAACAGCTGGTAGAAATGCAGAGACATTGAGAAGCAGAGACTTTGAGGGCTTTGAAGAGCTATTTAAAGATTGCTAAAGAAGATGGCTGGAGAGCGAGAGAGACAGGTGATGGCTCAAGAAGCTTCCTGGGTGATATATGGGGCGGGCGCTAATAGGAGAGGTGTGTAATTTTAGGATGGGTTAAAGGGGGAGGTCCTGAGCAGGCTTACTGTTGAATGGTGTCTAATATGATTGCTAATCAATAACAATAGAATGACTTATTAGCTAACACTTCATTGTTACATGGCTTCCCAGCAGCCATTTGTTTACACAGATCTGCTGTGCGGAATTACCCCTCCAATGAGTTGTTATGAGATTAAGTCACTGGAGGGTTCTAATATGATTGTAGTGGGATGTTGGACACGTCATGAGTCCTGAAACAATGCATAGTAAAATAAAATTAAAATTACATATCAGAAAGTACAGTTTAAGACATAAATAACAAAAATGTTTCTCCTTTCTTTCTTTATGCTTTGAACTCCAGAGCTGCCCGCTGAGGAGGGTGAGTACTTCACCAGCGCTGTAAACACAAACAAAAAACAAAAGTATTTTCTCCACATAAACTGTTTATTTGTTTATGTTATTGTATCTTATTTTCACTGATAATTTTCCTTTTATAACCTAAAAAAAACCCTAACCAAAACATATGTAATCTATAATTTTTTTATCAAACATATTTCAAATTGAAAAGCATTTAGATACATGTGGTTTAATGTAGTAGCCATTGTCTGCTGTGCATGTTTTAATGGTGTCAATTTGTGTTGTCACATTGAACAGGTAAGAGCATCTGGGAGCTGATTGTGGAGCAGTTTGAGGATTTGCTTGTCAGAATTCTGCTGCTCGCTGCCTGCATCTCCTTTGTAAGTATTTTGATGTTTCTTGTCTCTCATGAAAGACTGATGAAATGAAAGACACATTGTCAAGTTGATTTACTATAATTTGGCAAGTAGAGCACTTAAGCATTTTTAGTGCCTTTGGCTCAACACTTCCAGAGTTTTAGCATTTTTTCCTTTGCACCTACCCGTTAACAGTTTGCCACATACACTTATTGAATTATGAATCTAATAATCACTTCAGCCTGGTCACTTTGTCCAAACAACGTGTGCTCCTCCACCCTCTATGTATTTGAGAAGATGACAACTTGAGAGGAGAAAACAGATTGCTGGGGCTTGTAGGAGGTGTATTAATTCCAACAGGCAGCTTTCACCCGTTTGGGCAGCTGTCACGATGGCCTTAGAAGGCAAATATTGAGGAGCAAGTGAGAGATGGGGTCAGGAAGGCTGAGGGGTAAGGGTTTATTTTAAGAAAGGCCCAAGCTGAGGAGAGAAACTGAATCCTTCGAGAAAGGTCAGGCCTGAGAAGAAGTGCGGAGGGCTTCCACCTCAAGAGCAAGGAGTTATGGGAGCCTGAGATCATATTAGTAATTATGTAACTAGTTATAATAAATCAGATCCCTCTGTGAGTGGGTCTGTAATGGTCAATAACATAATGTTTTACTCTCCTGATCGTAGGTTCTGGCCTGGTTTGAGGAGGGCGAGGAGACCGTTACTGCCTTTGTTGAACCCTTTGTCATCCTTCTTATCCTCATTGCCAACGCTGTGGTTGGAGTGTGGCAGGTCAGTGAATGAGCATTGAGCAACAGCAAATAGCCATTGCAACAGTCATACAAGTATGAGCTAAAGCCATAGTCTGGCCTGTTAAGTGAAGTGATAGTAAGCTCTTACAACACACTGAAATGTATTTTTAAAAGCATAAACCTAATTCAAACCCAGAAATAAAAGTGGTCATTCAATCAAATTTGAACAGACCAAAGAAGAAAGATTTTTAAAAACAAAAAAACAATATTCTCTGACTACAATGCAGGCAACAGTTAATTAACATACAACAGGCACATGACGTTGGCCATGTATTTCTGTAATTTATATTATGTTGGCCCATCATATTTGAGTAGAGTCAGTACTATGAATGGAGAGGTTAACACACAAGTAAACTGATTAAATATCAGATACAAATCTTAAACATAAAACAAAATTGAAATAATTTTGTGCCATTTGAGGTGGAAATAAATTCAAAATGAAAAAGATATTATACATAAAATGTAACTTGATGCAATTGAATCATTCATCTGATTTTAACTTTGTCCAGGAGCGTAATGCTGAGAGCGCCATTGAGGCTCTTAAGGAGTATGAGCCTGAGATGGGAAAAGTTTATCGTTCTGACAGAAAGAGCGTGCAGAGGATCAAGGCCAGAGAGATTGTCCCTGGAGACATTGTGGAGGTGTCTGGTAAGATTATTATTAGCTTTATTTGGATGCTTTTAAGACTAAAACAGACCAAACAGATACTTTTATAACAACATAAAATCACACAAAGTTTATGATAAAGTAGTAATTACTTTCAGGCTCATGGCAAAGCCTTGTGTCTTTTCAAGGCAGTGGAAGCAAGGGAGGACGGAGTAGCACTGCTGTGAAAACATGCTGACTGAAGGAAAACAGAATCAGGAGTATAAATACCCAGCCTCACAAGCACCTGCTGCACTTCTACTCCTTCACCGCCACTGCCTACTTGTGTTCATTAGTCAGAGTGCACTTGTCCTCTCTGCATGCCCCTCCCAAATCATTCAAGTTGCAATTTGTCACTACATTACACAGTATTATCAGATCCATCCATTGTCCTGTAACGACCGGTGTCTTTGTTACTAATCATCATGAAGATAGTTTTAAGAAAACATAAGTTAAACTTTTTACCTTTTCCACAGTTGGTGACAAAGTCCCCGCTGACATCAGACTTGTTTCCATCAAGTCCACCACCCTGCGTGTTGATCAGTCCATCCTCACTGGTGAGCATTCAGCGCCTCTTGTTAACATTTTTCTTTCTGCTGTAGCTTTTAAATTTTTTGGCTAAGTGTGCTACCTCTCTGCTCCCAGGTGAGTCTGTCAGTGTGATCAAGCACACCGAGTCTGTCCCCGACCTCAGAGCTGTCAACCAGGACAAGAAGAACATGCTTTTCTCTGTGAGTGCCTTTTACCAAAATATGTGTGTCTTCTGATCCACTGCATGTTTTTCACTTTTGCTTTGTGTTTTTCATAGGGCACCAACATCGCTGCTGGCAAAGCCATTGGTGTGGCCATTGCTACTGGTGTCTCCACTGAGATTGGTAAGATCCGTGACCAGATGGCTGCCACTGAGCCCGAGAAGACCCCTCTGCAGCAGAAGCTGGACGAGTTTGGCGAGCAGCTGTCCAAGGTTATCTCCCTGATCTGCGTGGCTGTGTGGGCTATCAACATCGGACACTTCAACGACCCCGTGCACGGTGGCTCCTGGATCCGTGGTGCTGTCTACTACTTCAAGATCGCTGTTGCTCTGGCTGTGGCTGCCATCCCTGAAGGTGAGCAGAAAAAACTTGTAGACCATCTGTGTGCACCGCCTTACATCTCATGCACATCCCCACCTCTGTCCTGCAGGTCTGCCCGCTGTCATCACCACCTGCCTGGCTCTTGGTACCCGCCGTATGGCCAAGAAGAATGCCATTGTCAGAAGCTTGCCCTCTGTGGAGACCCTTGGCTGCACCTCTGTCATCTGCTCTGACAAGACTGGCACCCTCACTACCAACCAGATGTGTGTGACCAAGATGTTCATTGTCAAGAATGTGGAGGGAGACCATGTTGACCTTGATGCTTTCGATATCTCTGGCTCCAAATACACCCCTGAGGGCGAGGTGTAAGTTGGATTTTCATATTTTTCACATATTAGTATGTAGGAACAATTTGTATATTCACTAGCTATAGAAAAAATTATTAATTGACGAATGTGAACAGTTCCCAAGGAGGTGCTAAGACCAACTGCAGTGCATATGACGGACTCGTGGAGTTGGCTACCATCTGTGCTCTGTGCAACGATTCCTCTCTGGACTACAACGAGGTAAAATAGTCACTGTTTTTAAATCAAATGTTTTCGTATCATAACTGGATTTTTGTCAAAACTATATTATAATTATATTCTCCAGTCAAAGAAGATCTATGAGAAGGTTGGTGAGGCCACTGAGACTGCTCTGTGCTGCCTGGTTGAAAAGATGAACGTCTTCAACAGCAATGTCAAGAACCTGTCCAAAATTGAGAGAGCCAATGCTTGCTGCGCTGTACGTTACATGCTTCATTAAGAAAAAAATAGTTTGTCTTTATTCATCAACCACTTAAACTGGTTCTGTCCACATTGTAACAGGTCATCAAGCAGCTCATGAAGAAGAACTTCACACTGGAGTTCTCCCGTGACAGGAAATCTATGTCTGTGTACTGCACACCTTCCAAGGGAGATGGTGGCGCCAAGATGTTTGTGAAGGTAAATACTGAATCTGTGTTGTCAGTGCCTTAATCTGTATATAATAGACACATACAAGTTTTTCTCCTTCTCAGTTTATGGACAGGCCCTGTCTCATGTTCAGCTCAGGCTTTAAGTAGTGAGTCAGATCGGAGAGATGACTCATAGGTTTTAACCAAGTGGATTTCAGTAGTGACCTTGGAAAACTATAGTAAATGAGAAACTCATATCAGGCTCATTCTGCTTTCTGATTGGACAAAAACATTGGACTTGAACCATCATGTCCAGTGTTTTTGTAATTAATACTCTTAGCGCTGATTTATCCTTTTCTGCAAAAGCAATATTTGATTTGACCATGTGCTCATATCCAGGGACACAGATTTGGAATTTACAGGATTTGAAATTTAAAATAAAAATCGTACATATAGTTACTTACTCCTTTCTCCTTGAAGATGTTATTTTAAATGTGCAATATAAATAAACTTGAAGTGAACTGAATAAAGCTGTGCATAAGTGACCTATTCCCCTACTTTTCAGGGTGCCCCTGAGGGAGTGATTGACAGGTGCACTTATGTCCGTGTTGGCACCACCCGTGTTCCTCTGACCAATGCCATCAAGGAGAAGATCATGTCTGTCATTAAAGACTGGGGTACTGGCCGTGACACTCTGCGTTGCTTGGCCCTGGCCACCCGTGACTCCCCCTTGAAGCCTGAGGAGATGGCCCTTGAGGACTCTACCAAATTTGTTGACTATGAGGTGAGAACTTCGGAGCCAAATCTATGGCTTCTCTCTTGTGAACAGTTCAGATTAAATTTGTTAATTTTGTCTTCTCAGGATGACTTGACCTTTGTTGGCTGCGTTGGTATGCTGGATCCCCCTCGTAAAGAGGTCACTGGCTCCATTGAACTGTGTAGGGCTGCTGGCATCCGTGTCATCATGATCACTGGTTAGTGTTGCCCTTCTGTAATAATGCAATAATGAAGTCTGCAGTTTCGACAGATTACACAACAGACTCTGCTCTATGTAGGTGACAACAAGGGAACTGCTATTGCTATCTGCCGTCGTATTGGAATCTTTGGAGAGGATGAGGATGTCTCTGGAAAGGCCTACACTGGACGTGAGTTTGACGACCTGCCCCTCCACGAACAGTCTGAGGCTGTACGCAGAGCCTGCTGCTTTGCCCGTGTCGAGCCTGCCCACAAGTCCAAGATTGTTGAGTTTCTGCAGGGTTATGATGACATTACTGCCATGGTAAGACTGTCACATATGTGGGAATTGACCTAGTGCATGTAGTTGTAGACCGATAATATTTAGCCTCTTGTTTTGCTGTCCAGACTGGTGATGGTGTGAACGATGCCCCAGCCCTGAAAAAGGCTGAGATTGGCATCGCCATGGGCTCTGGCACTGCCGTTGCCAAGTCTGCCTCTGAGATGGTCCTGGCTGACGACAACTTCTCTTCCATTGTGGCTGCTGTTGAGGAGGGTAGAGCCATTTACAACAACATGAAGCAGTTCATTCGCTACCTCATTTCCTCCAACGTTGGTGAGGTCGTCTGGTGAGTGAACGCAGATATCTAAAAGCTTTAATCTATTGGGTCATACTCTTTAACCAAAATGGTTGTGTTTCTTCCTCAGTATCTTCCTGACTGCTGCACTGGGTCTGCCTGAGGCTCTGATCCCCGTGCAGCTGCTGTGGGTGAACCTGGTCACTGATGGTCTGCCCGCCACCGCCCTGGGCTTCAACCCTCCCGATCTGGATATCATGGGCAAGCCCCCACGTTCCCCCAAAGAGCCCCTGATCTCTGGCTGGCTCTTCTTCAGATACATGGCTATTGGTGGTAAGTTTAAGTGTGTCATGCTTCTTTATTACTTGTGTTATGTTATCTGCTTTCATGTTTTTTTTGTGGTATTTAATAGGATACGTTGGTGCCGCCACTGTTGGTGGTGCTGCCTGGTGGTTCCTGTATGACTCTACAGGCCCCATGGTCAGCTACTACCAGCTGGTATGTTGACACTCAGACATGGCTTTTCCTACATTGTTACATTACACCAGTAATTTGCATTCTTCCATTTCTCTTCCCCAGTCTCACTTCATGCAGTGCCACGATGAGAACGAGGACTTCGCTGGTCTGGACTGTGAGATCTTTGAGGCTTCTCCTCCCATGACAATGGCCCTGTCTGTGCTGGTCACCATTGAGATGTGCAACGCCCTCAACAGGTGTGTCTAAGAGCAAGAGAATTTAACTATGCTTATTATCTTTGCAGTTTCACACACTTTTACAGAAATGAATAGCATAGAAGTTACTCACTCCTTTGTACTGTTTGCCAGCTTGTCTGAGAACCAGTCTCTTGTGCGTATGCCCCCATGGAGCAACTTCTGGCTGCTCTCCGCCATGACCCTCTCCATGTCCCTGCACTTCATGATCATCTATGTTGACCCTCTGCCCGTAAGTGACCCTCAGTCCTTACCCTGATTGAACTCTTTCTCCGCTTTACCATGGCTTTGCGGCACACTGACCACTCACTCGTTTGCTCCACAGATGATCTTCAAGCTGACCCATCTGTCAGTTGAGCAGTGGATGATGGTCCTGAAGCTCTCCTTCCCCGTCATCGCTATTGATGAGGTGCTGAAGTTCATCGCCCGTAACTACGTGGAGTGTAAGTATTCACAATTGGGCACAACAGATCAATACACTCTTTCTAATCTATTTCTATATCATCATTTCAATATTAATCGCAAAACATAATTCATCTTGTATTTAACACTGATCTTTCTGACAGTTTCTCATGTCTCTCAACTCTCTTATTTTCCATGCATTCCTCACTAACTTACTTACCTCCCTCTTTTCATGTTTCAGACTAAATCAGTCACCGTACCATCTTTAGCCTGTAACCAAAGAAAGGTATCCTAATGCTACCAAAGGCTCTTTCTGTCACTTTTTTGTGTACATTCCATGATTCAAGTTTATCATTTGACTCCGGATCTCCTACTTACATTTTTTGCGACAAAATTATAAAGTTAATAAGTGAATGTAGTGGGAGATCCCTGGGTCCTGTTGCCATTTGTCTCGTCAGTTGCATTTTGTCAATGGTGTATGTGTGCTGCCTTAGAAAGTGTCAGTCACTTTATGAGATGCTGTGGCCATTGTGGAAACTGCATATTGTCATGTTATTGTTTAGCAGCAGAAATTATGTGTTCAAGGGCCAAGAAACTAAACAGTTTCTTAAGTGGCAAATGCAGGATTCTGTTGTCATGGCCCTTTATTTACTACTCAAAGAACATACTTCAATTAAAATTAATCAAAATAAAATGTCTATGTGTTGGTAATGCTGTAGCTATTACAATTACAATGCAGTTATACAAGATATAGTGTATTCAGCATTTATTCATTTTCAGCATGAATACATAAGCTTGACCGACAATAAAAGGTACTTATAGCTTTCATCCTTCTAACATCCCTTTTCTAAATAGGTACAGAAGCTAAATAAGGATCTTAACGGTTGGAGAAGACACAGACACGAGAGAAGAGGTCACATCTGAAGTTGTGAGCTTAAGTGAGCCAACCATTGTGAAGATAAAGGAGAAATAATTAAGGAAAAAATAACTAAAAAAAAACATGTTAAAAAAACGTTTATAAAAATCTGTGTAAGCAAGGATAAAGAGGAAGAATCCATGTTAATTATTAAAATATTTAAGATTTTATTCTAAGAAATAAACTATGTATTAAAGGTGATTTTTTTTGTTAAACTTGGATATTCTCACCTGTCGTGTTATTGTGTCCTATGTCATTTTCATATGATTGACTTTCCAGCTCATTACTTTAACCTTAGTCTGAGTTGCTCTTGCTTTGGATGGGCACTGTACAGCGTGGTTTAGAGTTGCAGATTGACTTCATATGGGCTAAAAAGGCTCATGCTTGCAGCTGCCAGTGCTCCCTATAGGATTCATGGAGTCAGTGGACTCTTTTGAAGGTCTCAAGACACAAATGGACACTCAGTCACAACACTTATGGTCTTATGTATTGTTTACGTGATCTACTGCAATAAATTGATGATAACAAATTTACTCATTTGTGTAACAATCTTTATTATGCAGGTATATTGTACTGCTTATCTTATCATAGAAAAAAGTAAAAAATCTTTATCACACAATAATTATATTATTCAACACCTTATTGTAGAAAAAAAGTAAAAATCTTTAGTATACAATTATTATAATTATTATTATGTGTGTGTTTTATAATACGGGTGGTGGTCCCAGTAACAGTTTGACTGTCTTTGGTGTTCAAAGCTGTGTGTATCCTTTATCTTCAGAGACCACATTTTATTTGCTAAATGAGATCCCGGAATGGTATATTCACGTCATTCATTTTTTCTTTGTAATCTTCATCAAACATCTTTGATTGTTCAGAAGTAAAGTGGTTTCTCCAGTCACCAACTTCGCCTGTGAAGAAACACATCAGTTATGCAGCCCCGATCAAAAGTCAAAGACCAGTTGAATAAATGGAAAGTCACATTTTGCATGGTTGGATCTTAACAAGGTTCCAAGTAGAGCTTCAATATGCAAAAAGGAATCAGAGTGAGACAAAAAAAAAAAATCTGAGTAAACATTTTATTGTGCAAAAATGCGGATTCAGTGTCATTTTCTGTCAGGTATACACATTGTCATGATGTTCTGATGGCAAAGGCAAAAATAACTTTTTGAACGTGGTCGGGTTGTTGAGCTGCATAAGCAGGACCTCTCGCAGTGTGCCATGCTTCTGAGGTGGGACGCAGTAAGACAGCCACAAAGAATTTCTTAAAGATCCTGAGGGTTATGGAACAGAAAAGTCAAGTGTAAAACCAAAAATAGTTATACCAGCATTAAGCTGGAGGATCTGATTGGCTGTCCGTCAAGACACTGGACGATCCTTCACCCAGATTAAGGCAGTTACTAGTGCACACTGCAGCCCGATAACCATCAGACACATCTGCGACTGAAGGGCTCCAATAAAATGTTTGTTGCATATTGAAGCTCTACTTGGAACCTTGTTTAGATCCAACCATGCAAAATGTGATTTTTGCCATTTATTCAATTGTTCTCCATTTAGACCTGCATGCTCTGGGACAGTATCAGTGGGCGTCATTCCTAATACAAAAGTTGTGGCAAATCCCAAATGTAGGGACGAACAATATTGCCCAGTAATAAATCACAGTAGCTTAGTTAAAGCCGTTGTCAAACTAAATATTAAAGGGGCACTATGTAGTTTGCCTGCGGAGAGGATAAATGAAAGAAAGATGAGAAACAAAGGTGAATAGCTTAATTTCTTAAATTCACCGTGGCGAGTTAGTCACAAAGAAGACAAAAGCATTGATGACAACCATTCACACTCTCATAGATTAACTAAGTATACTAGAAACAATTCACAAATTAATTATCAGGAGCAAATGTACTGCTGCACAAGGATAATCATGTTTTAATGCCCTTTTATGTTCAATAAATTATATAATCTTTAAGCCGATCTGACCTTTTCTCATGAACGAAGAGATGTTATGGTTAAAAACTTGAGTTGGGATGCAGGAGTAGTTGGACATAGGGTTTTCTTTCATGCTTTTAAATGACGTCAGCTCCACAATCCGACTGATGACTTCATCAGAGAGGGACAAGTCCAGGTATCTCATGATTCGCTCCACTTCCCGTCTGGGGTTCTGGCCGCATAGACAAATAAAAAAATGCATTTCAAAGCAACGTTTCCCTCTGGGCATGAGTGTTTTACATATTTACCTCCTTCATGTCCTCATAAAACAGATACAAAATGTTCTTTTTTTCTCTCTCGACCCAGTAACCTTTCACATGATCATACCAGGAGCCCCATCCCACTGTTAAAATGTGAAAGCAGAAGGTCAAAGTCAAGGTTAGGGTCAATTCTATTTATATAGCACATTTATAGAGAAATACACTGCCCCAAAGTGCTGCACAGGTTCAATAACAGAAGACAGGAAAGGACAATTTATTACTGAAAAATACATATTCAAATGAAAACTACAAATTCAAAACACAATGTAGGTGCAATAAAAATGTCTAGCTCAGCTAGAATTAAAAGCCAGTAAAAAAAAAAGATGAATTTATAGCAACGATTTGAAACTCTGAACAGATGTACTGGCTCTTATGTTAAAGGTCCCATAACATGCAAAATCGACTTTTCAGAGGTTTTAACCTTCCTACAGTGCTATTTGGGCCTCATATGTGTGCCCAAAGTGGTTTTTTGATTGATTCCCGCATGTTTTCGCTAGAGAACTGTCTTTTCCGTCCGCCTCGGCTGAGCAGGCAGACGGGGGCTCCTCACAAGGATGACGCGCTCACAAGGATGATGCGGTTTTTAAGCCATGCCTCCGGGAAGCGCGCAGCCGCAAGAATAAAAACAGCTAATGCTAATGCTACACAGTAATTATACGATGGATACGACAGATCGAAGAGTTAGCTTGTTATTTACCAAACGGCAACGTCCGTCGTCGAGGCACTGGAGCACGTCAAACTCCAGGTCAGATCCAGGACGTAGGACTCAGCACGACGCACCGTCAGGACGGATAAAATGTTTATTCCCGTGTTTGTGTATCGCTGTTTACCGGAGCACACGGCGCATGCGCACTATCTCCGCTCTAGGCGTCGGCACGAGTTGGGCGGGGGAGGCAGCCTGCTCTCTGTTCGGGGGGGTCAGATCTCAGAGTGAGCCGTTTGCTTTTGCAAGGAGGGGGGCCAGTCCAAGAAAAGGGTGTTTTTTGTAAACTGTTATGTTATGGATATTGCACAACGCAAAATTTTATCAACAAAGCCCTTAGAATAGACTGTGTAAAGGGCAAAATAGCAGAATATGGGTCCTTTAAGGAAAGAGAGTTCCATAGCAGTTAGTCAGCCGACCTCAGTGCTCTGCCCGGAGTGTGCAAAACAAGCATTTCAGATAAATAAGAAGATTGTTTAGAGACTTATAAACGAACAGTAAAATCTTAAACTGGATCCTGAAGAAAACAGGTAACCAGTGGAGCGAGGTCAGCACTGGGGTAATGTGGTCCCTGCGTCTCATCCAGCTGAGCAGGTACACTGCTGCATTTTGGACCAGCTGTAGTCTGCGCACTGAAGACTGGTCAAGGCCAAAGTACAGTGAATTACAATAGTCTAGGCGTGACGTTATAATTGCGTGGACGACTTTTTCCATCTGGTTCGGGGGCAAATACGACCAAGTTCGGGGGCAAATACGACCAAAACTGTTTAACTACTTAAGATTGGAAGTTGGAAAAAGCTTGTTTTCACCACTGAACTTGTTTGTCGAGTTGAAAGTTTTTATCGAGAAACACACCAAGGCTTTTCACAACAAGAGAACAATAAGATGAAAACTCACAAAAAACATCTTTGAAATAAGGGCACTAACCAAATATTACAATTTCAATCTTTTTGTCGTTCAGATTTTAAAAATTCAGTGACATCCAGTTCTTAACTTCACTTAGGCATTTATGGAGTGTTTCAACATAGTCTGATTTTGTATTAAGAGGCAAGTACATTTGCAGATCATCAGCAAAACAATGGAAGGACATATTATATTTCTTACAGATCAATCCCAGGGGCAACATATATAAAGAAAACAACAGTGGGCCAAGAATCAAGCCTTGAGGGACACCACTGGTCAGGGGAACTATTTCTGAATAAAAAGAGGCAATATGAACAGTACAACAACAAGGTCGTTTACGTCGCCCGGATCGGCGTTACCGGGCCTGGGGTGGGCTCGACGGCGAGCGTCTGGTGGCCGGGCCTTTCCCCACGGGGCCCGGTCGGGCACAGCCCGAAGGAGCGACGTGGGGCCGTCCTCCCGTGGGCCCACCACCTGCGGGAGGATTCATAAGGGCAGCGGCGATCCGGGCAGCAGTCGAAGGCGGGGGCCTCGATGACCGGATCTCCGGATGCAGAAACTGGCTCTAGGGACATGGAATGTCACCTCGCTGGGGGGGAAGGAGCCTGAGCTTGTGCGGGAGGTTGAGCGCTACCGACTAGATATAGTCGGCCTCACCTCCACGCACAGCCTGGGCTCTGGAACCCGTCTCCTCGAGAGGGGCTGGACGCTCCATTTCTCTGGCGTTGCCCGTGGGGAGAGGCGGCGGGCTGGTGTGGGCTTGCTCATAGCCCCACAGCTCAGCCGTCACGTGTTGGAGTTCACCCCGGTGAACGAGAGGGTCGCGTCCCTCCGCCTTAGGGTGGGGGACAGGTCTCTCACCGTTGTGTCGGCCTACGGGCCGAGCAGCGGTGCAGAGTACCAGACCTTCTTGGAGTCCCTGGGAGGGGTACTGGACAGTGCACCGCCCGGGGACTCCGTTGTTCTACTGGGGGACTTCAACGCCCACGTGGGCAACGACAGTGACACCTGGAGAGGGGTAATCGGGAGGAACGGCCCCCCTGATCTGAACCCGAGTGGTGTTCAGTTATTGGACTTCTGTGCTAGTCACAGTTTGTCCATAACGAACACCATGTTCAAGCACAAGGGTGTCCATCAGTGCACGTGGCACCAGGACACCCTAGGCCGGAGGTCGATGATCGACTTTGTTGTCGTGTCATCTGACCTTCGGCCGCGTGTCTTGGACACTCGGGTGAAGAGAGGGGCGGAGCTGTCAACCGATCACCACCTGGTGGTGAGTTGGATCCGCTGGCGGGGGAGGAAGCCGGACAGACTTGGCAGGCCCAAGCGCATTGTGAGGGTCTGTTGGGAACGTCTGGCAGAGCCCTCTGTCGGCAGGGTCTTCAACTCACACCTCCGGGAGAACTTCTCCCAGATCCCGGGGGAGGCTGGAGACATGGAGTCCGAGTGGACCATGTTCTCCACCTCCATTGTCAATGCGGCAGCTCGTAGCTGTGGTCGCAAGGTCTCTGGTGCCTGTCGCGGCGGCAATCCCCGAACCCGGTGGTGGACACCGGAAGTAAGGGATGCCGTCAGGCTGAAGAAGGAGTCCTATCGGGCCTTGCTGGCTTGTGGGACTCCTGAAGCAGCTGACAGGTACCGGCAGGCCAAGCGTACTGCAGCCCGTGCGGTTGCAGAGGCAAAAACTCGGGATTGGGAGGAGTTCGGGGAGGCCATGGAGGAGGACTATCAGTCGGCCTCAAAGAAATTCTGGCAAACCGTCCGACGCCTCAGGAGGGGGAAGCAGTGCTTCACCAACACCGTTTACGGTGCGGGTGGAGAGCTGCTGACCTCGACTGGGGATGTTGTCGGACGGTTTGCCAGAATTTCTTTGAGTCCATCACCCTGGCTGAAGTCACTGAGGTGGTAGGCAAGCTCCTTGGTGGCAAGGCTCCGGGGGTGGATGAGATCCGTCCCGAGTATCTTAAGTCTCTGGATGTTGTGGGACTGTCTTGGCTGACACGTCTCTGCAACATCGCGTGGCGGTCGGGGACAGTGCCTCTGGACTGGCAGACCGGGGTGGTCCTCTGTATAAGAAGGGGGACCGGAGGGTGTGTTCCAACCACAGGGGGATCACACTCCTCAGCCTCCCCGGTAAGGTCTATTCCAGGGTACTGGAGAGGAGAATCCGACCGATAGTCGAACCTCGGATTCAGGAGGAGCAGTGTGGTTTTCGTCCCGGTCGCGGAACACTGGACCAGCTCTATACTCTCCATCGGGTGCTCGAGGGTTCATGGGAGTTTGCCCAACCAGTCCACATGTGTTTTGTGGATCTGGAGAAGGCATTCGACCGTGTGCCCCGGGGCGCCTTGTGGGGAGTGCTCCGGGAGTATGGGGTCCGGGGCCCTTTGCTAAGGGCTGTCCGGTCCCTGTATGACCGGAGCAGGAGCTGTGTTCGCATTGCCGGCAGTAAGTCAGACCTGTTCCCAGTGCATGTTGGACTCCGCCAGGGCTGCCCTTTGTCACCGGTTCTGTTCATAGTTTTTATGGACAGAATTTCTAGGCGCAGTCAGGGCGTGGAGGGCGTCTGGTTTGGGGACCACAGGATCTCATCTCTGCTGTTCGCAGATGATGTCGTCCTGATGGCTTCTTCAAGCCAGGACCTGCAGCATGCACTGGGACGGTTTGCAGCCGAGTGTGAAGCGGCTGGGATGAGGATCAGCACCTCCAAATCCGAGGCCATGGTTCTCGACCGGAAAAAGGTGGATTGCCCTCTCCGGGTGGGTGGAGAGTCCTTGCCTTAAGTGGAGGAGTTCAAGTATCTCGGGGTCTTGTTCACGAGTGAGGGAAGGATGGAGCGTGAGATTGACAGGCGGATCGGTGCAGCGTCTGCAGTGATGCGGGCGCTGTATCGGACCGTTGTGGTGAAGAGAGAGCTGAGTCGAAAGACGAAGCTCGACGATCGATCAATCTACGTTCCTACCCTCACCTATGGTCATGAGCTTTGGGTAATGACCGAAAGGACAAGATCGCGGATACAAGCGGTCGAAATGAGCTTCCTCCGCCGGGTGGCTGGGCGCTCCCTTAGAGATAGGGTGAGGAGCTCAGTCACACGGGAGGAGCTCGGAGTAGAGCCGCTGCTCCTCCACGTCGAGAGGAGCCAGTTGAGGTGGCTCGGGCATCTGTTCAGGATGCCTCCTGGACGCCTCCCTCGGGAGGTGTTCTGGGCATGTCCCACCGGGAGGCGGCCCTCGGGAAGACCCAGGACACGCTGGAGGGACTACGTCTCTCGGCTGGCCTGGGAACGCCTCGGGATCCCCCCGGAGGAGCTGGAGGAAGTGTCCGGGGTGAGGGAAGTCTGGGAGTCCCTGCTCAGACTGCTGCCCCCGCGACCCGGCCCCGGATAAGCGGAAGAAAATGGATGGATGGATGGAAAAAGAGGCAAGGTCGACAGAAAAATATCTTTCAGTCATGTATGACTGGAACCATTTAAGAGCTGTGCCATTTATGCCAGCACATGACTCGAGATGGGACAATAGAACTTTGTGGTCGACAGTGTCAAATGCCGCTGTCAAATCTAAAAGTAGCAGCATGGAAGAACTGCCAGAATCCAAAATTAAAAGAAGATTGTTAAAAATCTTCAGCAGGGCGGTTTCCGAACTGTGACAGGATTTAAAACCAGACTGGAATTTTTCAAAAATATCATTGGATTTAAGGTGTACTTGCAGCTGGGCATAGACTATTTTTTCTAAAAACTTTGACAAAAATGGAAGCTTGGACACAGGTCTATAATTTGACAAGACAGACGGGTCCAGATTTTGCTTCTTTAAGAGGACTATGGCCTGTTTGAATGAAGTCGGCACATACCCAGTTATAAGTGGTATGTTTATAAAGTTTACAATAAAAGGTCCAATGAAATCAAAAACATCCTTGAAATCCTGGTCGGAAGGCTGTTTAGAACACAGTTTGAAGTTTTTAGGAACCGGACAGCTGGAAAGTTAAGGAAAGTTTAGACAACGAAACTGCCTAAAATGTTTCAAAGGTTGTAAAACATAAGGGAATTGGCCAGTATGTTCAGAAGGATTCACAATTTTATTTAGACCTGAGGTTTATGGTAGTTAATTCTACAAGACTGGACATATACTGGGTCTTTAAAGATTCCCAGAGACACATGAAACCTGTCTTTGTTCCATTCTCTTTCAGCGCAGCTACATTCACATCTGATAGAACTGTCTCATTGTGCCAAGGCTCTCCAGGCTTTGAGCGTCTGTACGTAATCGGTGCTATCGAGTCAAGAATACCTGTGCATGTGGAGTCAAATAAGCTGAACAATTTGTCAATACCCACATGTGAAGGGAGTGACAAATGTCTTTAATCGTCACATTAATTCCATGAGAAAGGATGAGGTCCAAGATGTGCCCCTTGTTATGCGTCAGGTTATTCACTGATTGAGTGAGACTGAAAGACTCTAAAACGTTTAGAAACTCTTTCACCAAAGGTTTAGCAGCACCGCAAACATGGATGTTTAGATCACCCACGATAATAAAGCAATCCCATTTAAGCGCAATGAATTGTGAAAATTCCTTCATAAAATCCTTATTGGATTCAGGTGCAGATCCTGCGACAATTTAGAGACGTTTTGTAAACAGAGGCTAATCCACCGCCTTTCCCGGTGGTACGAGGGGAGCTAAGCAAAGAGCATTCTGGAAGAAGGAGCTCTGAGAAGGCGAGGCACTCACCGGCTCGCAGCCACGTCTCTTTCAGGAGCAGGCAGTCCAAATCACGGGTCATGAAGAATTTATTCAGGACGAAGGTCTTGCTCATCAATGATCAAACATTAAGAAGAGCTAGTTGAAAGGAGACATTTTCCTTGATCTGAGAAGTCTGAATGCGGGTCAGTGAGCGAAGATTCCTGGGATCCACGGTGCGTCTAGCTGCTTCCCGGGGTTGGTGAATGTAGTATTCCTCTTCTGCCACGCACAGCTGGGAGTACCGCTCCATTGTGGCATCGCTGAGCAGAATTGAGAGAACACACCGTCGAGTGTAATCCAAGAAATCAGAAAAAGGAGAGTTACACAAGATCGTTTGGGTATTCCTGGGGATGGAACGCAGGTAATCTCTCACTCTTATGGCCACACCATCACGCTTTACCCGTCTCCTCGGGTGTTTCCTCCTCTGGGGCAGAGCACATGGTGAGCGCTGTAGGTACGCTGGTTCAGCCAAGAGGATGGGAGGAGGGATACCCGATTGATTTCCGTGATTAAGTTGGTTTAAGAATAGCCCATGTTGATCACGAATGGCAAGGAGAGACTGGCGATTATAGACAAGCCAGTCAAAGTACTGGACTCAACAAAACTGTTCACTGTTTTACTAGGGTCACTATGGTAAATTATTTGCAGCCAATGAAAATAGTCAAAGGTGATGACTGAGAGTGAATAGGAATAACAATTACTTTACCTGAAATTCATAAGCAAAGTGAATAATACCAATAAATTGTTTTGTGTAACATCTGTGCTGAACTGTACTGAAACTTGAAATCTGAATCTTCTGCAACACACACGTGCCCTTGTTTTGAATGTGTCCAATAATGCATAAAGAATTAAGCTCTCCAATAGACCTTTTTTCTTCTCTTATACTTCTAATCTCTTCCATTCAATCATTCACATTACTTATTATGGTGCTATTCTGTGCATCTTGTATCTGAATGGTAACTCAATATGTTTTTTCATGTGCCCATAATAGCACAGTAATAGCAGTTAAGTTTCTCAGAAGCGAACCCTGCAGTTTGATAAGTGTGTAAAATGACCCGCAGGAATGTGTGCTAATCTTCTTACAATCTCCTCTCATGAACTTGTGGATGTAGCCGTCCCAGGGCCCCGGCTCCGGCTGGGTTTGATTCATCCGGTCGAAGTGAAAGTAGCTCACCAGGTTGTCCTTGGCGTTGCGTGCCACGTATATTGTCTGCAAATAATATAACAACAAGATTTATAACAACAATGACACATGGGTCATGAGGGCACAGTAGGATACCATAAGAAAGGCACAGCAGTAGCTTTATGCAAGCCATAAACTGAAGTCAACTGAGATATGAAAACTCACTTTGCACTTGTTTTCCCAGAAACCTGGAGGCACCAACTGAAAGGGGAGGTGTGTCTTTATCATTCTGGGGGGCTCCATGATTTTCAATAGATCAAGACCTGAAAACATAAAAAAAATACTTTTAAAATGTTTTCACATAATAATTTTATTATATTATTTTATTATTTTTAGAGCTAAATCATCAAATACTGTTAATAATTTATTTGATGTACACTGGCCATGACATGCTATGGCTAGCTTTAACTTGTAAGGGTCTAATGCAAATGAAGCTTGAAATGAAAAGAAAAAAATTGTCATTTATTTCATGTTACTTATCTACAACTGACAATGAGGACATCTGACTATGTATACATGCACAACAAGAAGATTAGTGAAATGTCATGTAAACATCAGATGTGAGAAATCTGATTCCTGTGCAGATTTGACAAGGACAATTATCCAAACAAAAGGGGCAAATGAATGTGCCAAGAAAAATGTGAAAAAGTAAATGTTAAAAGTCTAAAAGAGTTATTTTAAATGCATTGTTACATTGTCTTCAAAATACCCCTTTACTCTAAAAATGTACTGATTAATTCACACGTCACTACGTGTCATTGATGAACAGATTTATCTTGGGTATGTAAACACATACCAAAAAGCTCTTATCTGATTATACCAGTCATCTGATTTTTACTGGTCATGAAAATGTACCGACAAGTTTATGGCACAATAACTCCATTTTAAGAGCTATAAAAACAACATATGCAATATACTGTTGTGAGTTTAACAATTATGAGAGCGCACTTGCCTGAGGGGATGGGTTTGGGGGAGAATATTTCGAGAAAAGGGCTGCGAACTGGTGTCGGGGCTCGCTTGCACGCCTCAGCATCTCCATTGTGTAGAAGCAGATCGACTATTTCCTGAGTCCATGTTGTTCCTAATGTACAAACAAACCAGTTAACTGATTATTGTGTAAAGTTACTTTTTGGCTTTCTGAAATTAAATAACATTTTGTAGTGAAATCAAGTGCATAAATAAAACCATCCCATTATTCAATACAAAAGTTAAATATAATTTTAAAACATCAAATCACATTGCGTTTACTCTAGGTGCATTTTATTAATTTACGTCTTCTGTATAGTTTCTGGCTATGCCTCTGAATTGGACACACCTAAACCATATTTGTTTTTAAAGCTTTCAAGCTGTGAACACCCACTAACAGATTTGGTGGCATTGTTCAAACATAACTTGCTTAACAGCTTATTTCTATTTGATTATCTTTATCAAATTTTGCTTCTAGTTAAATTAGTCACAATTCTATTCTAACATTTGTGATTGCGCTGGATTAGGTGTAACACTGATTTCTTCTAAAAACATTAACTGACAAAAAATTGACAATAGTTTAACATACAAGATAATCAAATAGTCACCTGCTTTTGGATATGTGGCGATGAGGAGGTCTGAAGGGTGTGGATTGAAAGCCCAAATGCTCTCAAAGTTGTCTGCAATATGGCACATTAATGGAACATTTCTCACAGTAATCAAAGGGAAGCGACAAAGCAGCTTTCCTGCTTTTTGAATGGCGGTGTAGTAGTCCAACTCTTCCTCCTCTGACATGACTGCAGAAATCTGCAAAATACACAAATCCAGTCTCCTAAGAGGTCCCTCAGCTGAGCGTTAATGCTGTGAGAGACGTGAGAGTGGCTTTTGTGGAGGAGCGCCCACCCCCTCCTCCTTTGCTAGACCCAATGAGGGTAAGGAACATTTTAGCCACTCCTCCATAACCTGAGGATGCATGCTCCTATTTGGCTGTTTGTTAAATCAAATTTCCAAATCCAAACAACCAGTTTCCCAAGTAATAGACAGAGACAATAAAAACAATGCAAAGGGAAAACAGTTATCTCACTAGACCACAAATAAAAAAATGAAATAAATAAATACATACATTTTTAAAAACATAAAAAACAATACATTAAAAACACAAGAGGACAGGACTCACGCTGTGTTAGCACAGCAGAGAATAAACGCGCGTCTTAAATCGAGACTTCAACACTTCACGGAGGGACAGGCGAGGGATCAGAGTGTTCCGGAGATTAAGAATGACCACAACGAAGGCAGTAGAAGGGGGGAGTTCTATGGAATAACATCGTTCCCCTCACGAGCTGGAGCGGCCCCTTCAAACATAAGTGCGCGCGTAGATGTTGGAGGGGAAGGGGAGTCCGATGTGTACCGTGGGGCCACCCTATTCAAACAAAGTCTTAAAATAAACGCTACAAAGAACTGGAAGCCATCGTAAAGACGCTGAAATCTCGCTAATGTGCCCTCCCGGGAAAGTAGTGAATTTCCCTAAATAATTCTAATCCGTTATTGTGACAGAAATCTGTGATGGTCTTTTTTAAACATGTCATATAATTCCAGTGCGTGACAGCATGACAGGTAGGCAAAAAACGAATCAAACTCTCACTGTGATGTCATACTCAAGTGTTACAAGATGTAAAATATGATGTTATTTGCATTTCCTCCTTTTCATCTTAGTGGTTATAAGGGGACGTCATTCAGCGAGTGGATGTATCGGTGCATGCACCGCGCACACCGACCTGTGCACGAGCCAGCCTCACCTCTGTTCTGCAACACTCTTTTCCATTGTGTTTCATAATCCAAACCTGTTTTCTGCGTGCACAAGTACATCGTGTCAGAATCCCTGCTGCACTATAGGCATGCCTGGAATCAAGAATACACACTTCTTCAATTCTGTACGAAGAGTGAGTCTGGTCACCTCACCCTCCGTCGCGCTTCGCGTCAATCTCAAACGTACCATGCAATCATGAGTTTATTTCCGTAAAGCATGTGAAACAAACGAGTTAATAGGCCATCTATCTTGTAGAACAAAAATCAAACTTCTCTCACCTCAGAGTTTTGTGCTTCGCTCTTTGATTCCGCAGCAATCCGCAATGTTTTTGAGTCCTTATGATATTTTTTGACCTTCCTCTTTCCTAGAAAGTAGTGATGTGTGTTTAGATACGGACGGATGTGTGTCCCTGAGTGACCAGGCTGATATTGATCTGTATGAACATACACAGATATATTTTTCTAGATTTTCCAGGCAACTAAAAGGGACAGACTGAAGGGAAGAGGGGGAAAAGTAGCCGTACGCTGCTGGGAGGCGGGGCCGAGGCGCTCTGGGGAAAGGTTTTGGCCCAAGAAGAGAGCGGTAAAAGCTAAAATTCAGCGCTTTGTTTGATGTTTATTCAAGTTACGCTGATATTATACAGGCAATCACCAAATTTTCATCCCGTCAAAATGACGGACAGCCTCTAGAACTTTCCATCAAAGATGAATGACGGAATTCTTGGTCAATGTATAATTGTGGTTGCTGACGCCAGGAAATGCAGCAGTCTAGATGAGATAAAAAGCCAGCACGTCATGTTCAAATTAATAAGATACCATATTCAAATATAGTATGTCATATTATATATAATGATTATATTATATTCAAATATAATAATAATTATAATATAATTGACACATTTCAAAATTTATTAAAAATATCATAACATGATTCTTTGAGTGATATTATTTATCTATACAGGCAAAACTCAATGAGAGAAATTCTCTCTTTTTCATTAGTACCATGTCACTACGTGTCATTGATGAACAGATTTATCTTGGGTATGTAAACACATACCAAAAAGCTCTTATCTGATTATACCTGCCATCTGATTTTTACTGGTCATATAAATGTGCCCACAAGTGGATAGCACATTGACTCCATTTTTAAGAGCTATAAAAACAACATATGCAATATACTGTTGTGAGTTTAACAATTTTGAGAGCGCACTTGCCTGAGGGGATGGGTTTGGAGGAGAAGATTTTGTGAAAAGGGCTGCGAACTGGTGTCGGGGCCTCAGCATCTCCACTGTGTGGAGATTGACTAGTTCCTGAGTCCATATTGTTCCAAACGGACAAACAAACAGTCAGATCAATCCAGACCTGTAATAGGTTTAACACGGATTTATCCCAATCTCAAATGAACAAATAGCAGAATAAAGCTACAATTTTGATTTCTTCTAAAAACATTAACTGACAAAAAGCTGACAATAGCTTAACGTACAAGATAATCAAAAGGTCATCTGCTTTTGGATGTGTGGCGATGAGGAGGTCTGAAGGGTGCGGATTGAAAGCCCAAATGCTCTCAAAGTTGTCTGCAATATGGCCAGTGGTGGAAAGTACCAAAGTACAAAAGTAAAAGTACTGTACTTAAGTAAAGTTTTTAGGTATCTGTACTTTAGTACAGTCTACAGTCTTTTTTACTGTGAATACTTTTTACTTTTACTTCACTACATTTGAGACCAAGTATCTGTAGTTTTTACTCCACTAAATTTTTTAACTGGATTGAAAAGTAGTTCTTTTCATTTTGTTTGAGGGGTTTATCTTTAGCTCGTTGATGGTGACATTCTACCTGAAGGTTTTGAGTTCAAGCTCAGCAACAAGCAAACAAAAATATAAACATACAATTCTCTACAAAAATTTAGAAATGAATTTGAATAGACCTTTGTTGAGCAAAATTAAGCACAGTTCTGTACAAAATTACGATATTCAATACATGGTCTCATAATCAGCATGAAATACTTTTACTTTTTACTCTTACAGTACATTTTCAAACAGATACTTCAACACATTTACTTAACATGTTTTTTTAATGTGATGCTTTTACTTTGAAAAAATATTGTTATGCTTATATCCTTATTATTTATAGTTCCAGGGTAAATCCTCAATGTAATGAATGAGATGTAGCAACCAAGTCCAGTTCAAAGATTTTATTGGATAATTATGGTGATGAGAGGAGCTGTGGTGTGGAGTAGGGAGTACGGAGTAGTGGAGTAGTGGAGTAGTGGTATTTTCTATAGAAGACAAGAGCAAATGTATTAGTGGTGGATGACAGTGGTAAACTAACAATTGCACCAAAATTAACAGGACAGGCAGACGAATAACAAATATGATTAAACAAATAAACTCACTGTCATTCACGCACTACTCCATTTGGACAGGAACAAGCTCCACAATGGCAGGCAGCCTCAGCACAGGACAAAAGGGATGCACAGGTGAACTGGCAAGGCAATTTAAACTCAAGGGGCAGAGCAAGGTGCAGCCCAGAGGAGGGCCCAAGGCAGGAGAATGGGTGGGGCTAAAGGGGAAACTGTGAGGGATTGAGGGATTTTGTACAGCCGCCCCTCAAATATCTGCAGCATATTTGATAAACACAAAATTCTATTGGGTCCATAGTCTGCTTAGTATGATCTTGATGTTCGGTCCCCACAGGTGCAGCATTTGGCCGCCCCATGAGAAGGCCGACTAATATCATGCAGGACCCCAAGGTGTTTCCCCTTGCATTTAGGACATGTTCTCTGTAGGTCACAGTTTGCAGATTTGTGGTTCCGTGCACATCTCCAGCATCTGTTTTTCTCTCTGATCCATATTTTTACATCTCGGGAGGATAATTGTCGAAATTCTGGGCAAACACTGAGGTGGTGGTCGGCAGCACAGAAAGCACATGACTGGTGACGGTAAACGGTCTTTAGAAGAGGTCGAGGAGGATAGTTGGTTCCATACAGGACGGTGGCCTTTGAAGAGTAAGGGGTATGATTGTGATGAGATTTAGGATGAGTGTCGCGTGTTCTGTGTCTATCACGGCACTGTGTGGCAACAGCGTGGCACTCTGCCTCTTCTTCCAGCCAATTAGCAAAGTCAATTAGGTTATAGGGAACCCCAGGTCTGGTGGTGCGACTGTACCTGGCGTAGTTGGCTACATACTCTGAAGGCAGTTTTCCCAGTAGCTGCTGTACATGTGAAGCGCACGCTAGCTCAGCATCAACCTCTCTGCCCTCCAAACATTGTAGCATACCCACCAAAGCCCGTACACGGATGGCAAAGTCACTGAAGCTGTGGGGATCACTGGGGTGAATAGAGGGGAAATTGAGAATGGCAGTAATCTCCCGTAAGACCAGTTGTTGGGGTTGGCCATATCTCTGCTGTAGGGCAGCCATGGCCCGGGTGTAGGGGAGGGGGGTGATGAGCATAGGCCAAAGCAAGATGATGGGCAGTAACAGGATCAGGAGGCACAAGGTTAGACATAATTATATGTGATTTGAACTTCTGTCTTTAAAATGGCTCTCCAGGGCCTCTTAAGAAGTTAAAATGGGACAAAAAATGTGTTTGTTGTAAATATATGAAATTTGGTACACACGTCTACATTTAAAAATGGTTCTCCAGTGCCTGTAGCTGTGGAAGACCACCCTGGAGGCCAATGGTAAGCCACTTGCTCAAGTGTCCATCAGATGTGGTATATACCAAGGAGATGCACTGTCCCCACTGCTGTTCTGCATAGGTCTGAACCCCCTCAGCCAGATAATCAACAAGACTGGCTATGGATACCGACTCAGGAATGGGCCATCATCAGTCATCTCCTCTACATGGATGACATCAAGCTGTATGCTAAGAGCGAACGAGACATTGACTGATCCACACGACCAGGATCTGCAGCACTGACATTGGGATGTCATTCGGGCAGTCAGGTGGTAACAAAGAGAGGGAAGGTAGTCCACACAGATGGGGTCTCACTCCCAGAAGGAACAATAGCAGACATTGAGGATGGGTACAAATACCTTGGAATACCACAGGCAAATGGCAACCTCAAAGAGGCAACAAGAAAAGCGGCAACAGCCAAAAACCTACAGCGAGTAAGGCAAGTCCTAAGAAGCCAGCTCAATGTGAAGAACAAATCCCAGGAGATAAACAGCTACGCCCTGCTAGTGATCAGATACCCTGCTGCCATAATAAGATGGCCAAAGGAAGAGATACAGACCACAGACGTTAAGACACGAAAGCGCCTTACCATACATGGAGGGTTCCAGCCCAAATCCAGCATCTAACACTGTACACTAGCCATAAGGATGGAGGCCGTGGACTGGTGAGTGTGAGAGCCATTATCTGGGATGAAACATCCAAGATCCACATGTACATCAAGGATAAGGCCCCGAATGATGACGTGCTCAGGAATGTCTCAGGAGGATGAGGTGCTGAAGGAGGGACCATCATGGGAGGGACAAGCCTCTACATGGGATGTACCACCAGAACATAAATGAAGTGGCTGATATAAAAAAATCCTACCATTGGCTAGAGCAGGCCGTACTGAAGGACAGCACAGAGGCTCATCATGGCTGCACAGGAGCAGGCCCTGAGCACCAGGGCGATAGAGGCCCAGATCTACCACACCAGACAAAACCCAAGGTGTAGGCTGTGCAAAGAAGCTCTCGACCCTGCACAGACCCTGGGCAAATAGGCATGACCTTTTGTTACGTGCTCTAGAAGTATCAAAATCCAGAACTCAAGCCTGCAAACAGTTGATTGTTAAAGTAGCACATGCATCAGGTGAGATGTGAGCAGGCAGAGGCAGGTGAGATGTGAGCAGGCAGAGGACAGAGGCAGATGAGATGTGGGCACGCAGAGGGAGAGCCTGAGCAGATATGAATCACTGTGGAGACTGTATATGAGATGAACCGCAGCATCAGTAACACGACTGAACCTGTCCTGACAGTCTCCTCTGTGCGGGACAGTCTCCTCTGTTTGGACAGTCTCCTCTGTGCAGGACAGTCTCTCTGTGCAGGACAGTCTCCTCTGTGCAGGTGTGGACCGGGCGATGGAGCTCAGGGTGATGAACTGCAGAGCAGTGAGCCACTGTCTGGTCAGAGGAGGCTGACCATCTCAGTCTGTTGCTGTCAATGGCAGCCTTTCTGTGGTTGAAGCCAAAGCCACAGCCCAGTGCTCAGTGACATGTGGTGATCAGTTTGGTGCTATTGAGGCAAAGTGCAGGGCTATGGCCACTGCAATGCTATAAATTGGCTGTATTTTCTTCACAATAAGAATTACCTTTCCAGCACTTAATAGTAATAATATGAATAATAATCATATATTCATAGACAGTAAAGGTAAATAAAAAATAAAGATCTCTTCCCCTAAGTTCAACTCTTAATGCAATGAACTACTGCAGCTGTCAAACTACTGCAGTGTATAGAGAAGATATAGTCAACCACTACAGCCTGAAACATTCAAACAGGACATTCAATTAACCAAATATAATTCTTTCTTAACCTTAGTTTAAATCCACAAAAATCCACAACAAATGCATTAATGAAAGGCCAAAGTGTGTAAAGTGTCTTGTTTGTCATGTCTCTTCTCCAGTCAGTGCCTGATCCATGAGTCTGAGCTCGACTGTTTCTGTCTGTGACAGGGACGTCATATTATTGACAGTTCGTTCGCTGCTGAAAAGCATATTCTCAAAGAAGAAACCTCAAACACAAAAAATAAATTCATATTCACAAGTAAGAAACCACACAAATGTTTTTATATTTTTGTATTTCTAAATGTGGACTGGTAGGTCGTTTGAATTTGTATTCTCTCATTCAAGAATTTACTACATTTATTCTATGCACAAATATTAAAATGTGTGCGTATTTCAATTTCACGTCTTTATTGAAAGTAACCTTGCCCCATACATCCTGTCCTATCCTGGGCAAGAGGTCAGCGATAATTTGCCTTATTACGACTTTACGTCTATTAGATAGAATTTTGGTAAGTAAGTTGCCATCTATGCTACAAAGTGAAATCTATTTTGCGGGGTGCAGATGTCAACGGAGGGATCCCCGGCTACTATTATTGCAGGGCGGAAGAAAAAAAAAAAGGAATTGTATGTATGTACATATGTATGTATATGAGTGTTGTGTGTGCGGGTGTACAATAGTGATGTGATGGCAATAATGATAATAATAACATATCTTATTTCATATGTGCATAATATATAAATATTTTTTTCTTTTTCGCTTTCATTTCGTCGCTCTTTTCTATCTAATTTATCATAGATCTAGTTATAGACTATTTCGTACAGATTGTAAGTCCCCCCTTTTTTTTCTTTCTTCAATGAAATGTTGCAATGGTTAATAAAAAAAAAAAAAAGTGAAATCTATAATAAGTATATAATTACCACATTGTTGAGAATCTTTTCCCTTTTTATGTATAATTTTAATCAGATTTATACTCATGGTGGGAGTGTGCCCTTTTGAAGTACAAAATAATTTGAATAATCTAATAATAAGAAGAAAGAGTATCAAAAACTTTTTGTAAAAATCAAGCGAGTACCCACAAGAATGTCCTGATCTCAACCCATATATTGCTTTTTTAACTTCATCAATTGTAATTTCCATGTGATTCAGATACCTGAGGTATATTTCAGAAGAAATATTGAGCTTTTTCTACCTCTCCTTGTGATGTGTGTCTTAAGAACTGAGCACTGGATCAGAGTTTTTGTTTAATAGAATATAGATACTCCTCTACTATTTGTATTATAAACACTTGAAAAATACCTGACCTACCCAGCCTTGTTTAAAATTTTCAGATTCCTTTTTTATCCAAGTGTGTCTCTTGTAGCAATGCAAATATCACATTATTATTGTTATGTTTAAAATAGAGAAAGAAAGACATTTCTTACGTTTAATTGGATGATAATAGTAATTGAAAGATTGAAGCAAGGCATAGGAATAGCATTAAATGAAGAATTAACTCAAACGATTAGATTTGGTGTTGTTTTGGTGGTTACACGTTCAGAACTGGCCACTCATTTGCTTGGTCTGCAGATATGGTTCTATAACCTCCAGCCGATTGAGACCTTCGCCTGTCACAGCGAGTCAGCCAGAGGGAAGTAGTAGCTGGTGACGGCGGTCCTCAACAACCCCCTGAGCCAGAGAGGCACTCTGTCTTGCAGTCTTGGACAGTAATCACCGCTCTGCCTCTGACTGCTAGGTCAAAAGCGCTCGCACGTTTGCAGGTATCTAAACAAACTCTGCACGTGCAGCGTATATATTCACAATCTCACGCCCGGAGCCCTTCTCCTCTCAGCAGCTGTACAGAGCCCTGATAGTCCTGCTCTGGCAGTTGCGCAGCAGTTAAGTGCAGGGCTCAAAAAACCCGTACAAAGTTTGCCCCAGCAGCAGCACTGTAGCGACAGAAGACTGCTGTGACACAAATTCTCACCTTGTCTCCATCATGTCCGTGATCACCACACACCGCTTCCTTGTCTGTGGGGCCATTTCAGATGGGGCTCGCTGATATGAGACGGTGGCTAGTATAAACACACTCCATAATCACAGTAGGTTGTTCAGCACGTGGACAAGTGGTTTATTCAGTTCAAATCTCCCTCTGGATAAGATGGCGGACAACACAGGAGAGTTGCCAGGTTTTCAGAGAGCAACACAGCGACCTAGCCTTAGGCAAGCCTCGAGGCGGCAAGCAGGCAACCCTTCTACTTAATGTGTAGTTTTATTGGCGGTCGGCAAACTTGTAACAATCCGCCAGCCTTCAATTCAAGTCAATAGCAGCGCTCATTGGCACGTGTAGCATGGGTCTGTTAGCCTTTAGCGGCTAGCTATAAAATCCAAAGTGGCGGCATGGGGCAAAAGAGTTTTTGAGATGTGAGTCCCATCACTTCTCCGCTTGCGCCAGGCACTGCAAACCTTTTTTAATCCGATGATTTGAGCTCATTATTAATATTTTAAAACTATGTGCATATTGTCTGTTCTAGGGTGTGTCTCACGGAAAGTCCACTTTGCCATGTGCACATAAAATTGTTGAAAACCGACCTATTGATGAGCTGAAATCTAATGTAGCTTAATCGTTTACCTGTTGATGAAGAAGACAGAGAACAGGAAGCGATGAATGAGCACTTTTTACAAGCTAAGTCAATGCTCATGTTACAAATGATCACGAATATCTGAAAAGATCTTTAGCCGTTTATAAAGATCCAAGTGAATGAAAATGAACTTGCATGAATGTATGTACAATCCATCACACGGGTTGAAAAGGAAGCGGGCTGTTTGCCCGTGGAGGTGTCAGGTGGGGAGCCAGGGCTTTTGTTGGGCCTATGCTGGGTTCCAGATGTTTATTTTTTTGTGATGATACAGTTTGTAATTGTATGTTTTATGGTAGGCTCAACCTTATTAAAGGTGTGGTGGCTTATAACCTACTGCTAAATTTGAATGATTCACTGTCTGTGGGCCTACATTTTTTAAGTGTTTCAAAATGCAGCCCTCTGTGAAAAATCACTGCTCTAAATCTACCCACTGTCTGGATGTCATGCTCTTCTAAAGGTGCAACATGGGCATGACTATCTCTGTTTATGTGACAATTAACACGTAATGTTGGACACATTTCATCCTAAAACTTTATTCTTTCAGCTTTTACTGAAACAGCATTGAAAATATGAGCTGTGATGAATGTAAACTTTCAGAAGTGCACAGTGACCGGTGGGTTCAAATTAGGTTAACTCTGTGTTATGTAATTTGAGGTAGAACTATGCACACCACAGTTACGACAAAACACATTTAAGAATCTAACACACAATTAGTTGAAAGACTGGTTCTGTGGAGTATGACCACAAATGTTACAGATCAAATTTCACAATTTCACATTAGTGTTTTGTCCCAAGACAAAATGGCATTCTGAGGACACATTCCAGGGTTTCAACACTCAGTTGAAACAAATGTTTTCATTCAGCCTAAGCATTTACAATGTAAACAGTCCTACAACGTCCTCATTTGGGTCACACACGTTTTTTACTCAGGAGTTTAAAAAGGGTTGTGCTTGTTGCAGTTCGCCCCATATGTGTGAAGATGGATGAACCTATTGCAGATGAACCCACTGGGTTATAATGGGTTTTAAGGTCCGATAGCCAACTTGTATGGATGATTATCTGGTTCGGCCTTTTCTAGTCCCCAAATTGATAATTGTACAGTATCTATCATTAATTACCTATACCAAACAATACCAGTGCAGAGACTTTGACCAGGACAAATTGAACAGTTACTTTTAAAAAAATGTACATTTGTATCATCATCTCTGCAAGTGTACGAACAAAGCAATAACAGTGACGTTTATTACTTAACGTTGTATGATATCCTGAACTGATACTTACAGTTCAGTAGGCTATGTTCCATCTGGTACCAGTATCAACGTTAAACCAGTTAAACCTGTGCTAATAAGCTAAGATTTCTCTCCTGAGTGACTTCCTTTCATATGTTTATCTAGGTGAATTCTTTGGGCAAATGTTTTTTCACAGACTGAACAACTGTAAGGCCTTTCTCCTGTGTGAGTTCTCATGTGTACAGTTAGATTACCTGTTCAAAATTTTTTGAACAGATAGTACAGCTGTAAGGTTTCATTCCTGTGTGCGTTTTCATATGAGCATTGAGATGAGACACATGTATGAATGTTTTTGTACAAACAAAACAACTGTAGGGTCTTTCTCCGGTGTGTGTTCTTATGTGTGTTTGTAAGTTCTGTTTAATGGTGAATTCCTTTTTACAAATGGGACACTCATGTTTCTTCCTTTCACCTCCTACACCAGTTCTTCTATCTTTGACAGTGGCTCTAGTCTCTGGAGCACACATGGTGAATAGAGTAGAGTTGTGTGCGGCTGTGTCCTGTGTCATCTGGTCTAGGTTGTAGTGATCCATGTCAGAACCTGTCTCCATCTGTGCAGGTGAACTGATGGCTGGAAATTCCCGAGAGTCGTCGTTTTCAGAAAAGTTGTCAGTTTGTTCCTCAGTCTCGCAGTTTAATTGTCCTTGTAGTTCTAAGATGATGTCTCCTCCCATTCCTCCACAATCGTGGTTTTCCTCTTTGTGCTCAGTTCGCAGAGGGAGTGAGGACAGCTCTTCACTCTTCACACAGACAGGATTTAATGCTGGCAGCTGCTGCTCCTCTTCTTCTAGCTTGACGCGCTTTTCTTCTGGCTCTTCTATAAAAATCTGAGTCCCTGAGTGTTCCTGGCTCAGACTGGACGAACTGAATACGTGAACAGAGACCAGGCGATGCTGTTTCTTCTGGTTCTCCTCTTTGCAGCGACGCAATTCTTCTTCATATTGCGCAAATGTCCTATAAACAAGCGCAAATATCTCATCAGCCGCCGCAGCCAGGCACTCATTAACCAAAGCTCTCAGCAGTTGGCCTTTAGACATTTCACAGTCTGGTTGTGTCCCGCTCATTGTCCCCTGTCCCGCTTCTGGTGGTGGCTTTCCTTCCGTGTTCCTGTTGCTCAATTTTTACGTCGTTTACGGTAGTCGCGCACGATCGGAATTCATCGTGACAACTTCCTTAGCAACGAGCGCGCGTCGGTTAGCCATGTTCACAGTTTTAGCATTGGTGCTTTCTTTTTCTTTTGAGATGCTACTGATACCATTTATGGACATGTATCTATCTAGGAAATGCTGAAATCTTGGTGCTCAAATTATTTATGTTTTTCCACGCGTGGTAGGACTCGACTGATCATGGAATATCTCTGTGTTGTCAGCCTGTTCTATTTGGGCGCTACTTTGGCTCAACATACTCCCACAGATCCTTTTAACGTTAACGATAGCTCTCAAACCACGGCTCCCGAAATCAATGTTACCACAGAAGAGTTCACTTCCAGTCCCACTGAAAACGCCACTGTGGACTATTCACAGCCCACGTCGACCACCGTACTTTCCAAAGTCACTGACGCTCCCACTGCCCTGCCGTTAGACGCACAAGGTAGGCGCTCAAATCGTCTTTAATGTGGCTGCAGTTACTTAACACCTTTCTTCTCCTATGTTGAATTTTGCAGGTTGTCTGTGCGACTTGACCCCTAACTTCTGTGACATTGGTTGTTGTTGTGACTCAGAAGATTGTGGTGTGGCCAACCTAAGCACTGTATTTACTGGATGTCCTCAAAAATCCATGTAAGTTAACGCTAAAATGATAAATGTTTGCTATGACAATTGTAGTGTATTTAATTTTGTGGTTGTTGTTTTTGTAAATTATTTTACAGACCCCAAGTTTGTATTGAGAAATGGCTTTGTTTCGAGCAAATGTGGATTCATCACTTGTAACTGTAACTGACTCCTTGTTTTGTGTCCAGCCTGCCGGTAAACTAAATGTTAATGTTCAGTGATTCAAAGAGGCATAGTTTATTTATATATATATTTTTCGAACAGAAAATCAGTTTCTACTACAGAGGCTTCATCTCTCCACCACCCTACCTTGGGGTATTCGTACCACTTTGCCCCACCAAAGCAAACGCCTATCGTTTTCACCAGAGATTTTTACCGGGTATACATTACTCTATTATTCCTTAAACTTTTGTAATAATTTGAGCAGTAATTGGTTACACTAATCAATGTGTAACTTTGTAGGTTGATGATCTGATACTCACGTACTTTCCCAAGACATCAGCTCGGGGCTTACTTCGTCAACCATCCCCTGGTGTTGCGTCTGCTTTGTGCAGTAATCGTAACTCTGCAAGTAAGCAAAAATAAATAA